>JAGQAX010000015.1:202735-657852 GCA_019142605.1 Cephalopholis sonnerati | reverse complement strand
CGTCTTGTACCGATGCAGTGGGGCCAAGTTAAAATACTACTGACTGGTGGCCTTAACATCACACATTATGAAGACCCTGGAGTGCCTGGTCCTCCGTTTCCTTCAGAGGTCACTGATGCATTGGACCCCCCCAATTTGCCTATCAGGAGAACATTGGAGTGGAAGATGCGGTTCTTTACATGCTGCATCGGGCCGACACCTATTTGGAGGAGCCGGGATGTTGTGTGACCTTTTCCTTTTTCATATGCTTTTAATATCATTCAGCCCCCCATACTGAGAGACAGGTTGGAGGGGATGAGAGTAGATCGCTTCCTGACCTCCTGGATAACAGACTACCTGACAGAGCGGCCTCAGTATGTCAGGCTTGGAAGCTGTATCTCCGTCATGGCCAGAAGCATTACTGGTGCTCCACAGGGAACCGTTTTAGCACTGTTCCTGTTCACACTCTACACAGCGGACTTTAAGTACAACTCAGAGTCCTGCCACATACAAAAATACTCTGACAATACAGCTATTGTGGCTTGTATCAGAAGTGGTCAGGAGCACGAGTACAGGGACCTTGTGGATGCCTTCAGCAACTGGTGCAGTAAGTGCTGTCTCCACCTGAACACAGGCAAAACCAAGGAGGTGGTGATGGATTTCAGAAGAAAGAGGTCACCCCATCAACCAGTCTCCATATAGGGGGAGGACATTGAGGTGGTGCACACCTACAAATATCTGGGGTCCTCTTGGATGATGAGGTGTTGACCATGTTCTATCACATGGTGGACACTTAAGACAGTGGTGAAGAGGGGCACATCAATCAAACTGAAAGCTATAATGGACAATAGCAGACGCACTCTCCACAGCCTCCTGGAGTGACAGAAGAGCAGCGCAGCAGTTGGCTCATCTCACTGCGTTGCATAACGGAGCATTTCAGGAGATCCATCATCCCCATAGGCCATAAGACTGTTTAACACCACCTGAATCCAGTCACACACACACTCACACACATCACCTTAGCCACAACTGGACTGGACTATGGAATGGGCAATTTTAATGTAATTTTAATTTAATTTTTAATTTCTATATACTTTTTTTTTTTTTTTATTTATGGCTGATGATGAGGGGAAGTGTGGTTGTTTTTTTTTAATCTAATAAGGGGTAATTAAATACAGCTGTTGGTTTTTTTTTATTAAATTAGCTTTAATAAAGTCTTAATACAAAATCTAAAACTATAGGTTGAGTAAAATATTTCATCCAACAAAAGGCTAAACTAAACAAAACCAGGGGAAGTGAGCACAGGCCACTCATGAGCAAAAGACCACACTGAGGAGTGCCCATGGGTGCCACCATCTACTCACCTCAGGTACAACACGGCAATGGTGCAATCTACACTTGTGTCCTGATGCTCTTACTTGCATGCATTAAGTGTAGGGACCCCATCATTGGTGCCCAGCCTCCAAACATGAAACAATGTGCATCACTGAAAGAAAATAACTAATACAAAAAGAAGTACAAACAAATACACAACCCAGTTGGTTTAATAACAGCAAAATAGGTGCAATTCAAGCAAAACAAGTATAAGGATGAATAAAAGGAACATAAAAAGGTATGTACAAAAAAGCAGCAGCAGGTGAAACTACAAAAAAGGAAAATTCACCACTTCTAATATGGAGCATCAACACAGGATCACTCAGCAGGTAGGCAGGACAACAGGGTTTTCCCCATGCACTGTGCGCTGCCAACAAATCAGATCAAATCTTAAAACAAAAGCATGCATTTGAACACTATAGAGAAGATGAGAGCTAGAAAGCAGTACATTTGCACAGGCACTGTGGCAGATGACATACTTACCAACCAAGTAATACAATGACCATGCATAAAGTACATCTATGGCAGGCCACTCCCCGATTAGGGCACCATCATCTCACCAAGATCTGGACTTTAGCAGTGAGGGCTGTGAAGAGTCTGAGGAAGAAAGCTTAATGGAAGATAATGATGATGGGTTTGAGTTGAGTGGTGAAGACAGCATCAGTGATGAGCACCAAAATGTCAGTGATGTTGACAATGAAGAACTATATGTCTCACAAGAGAGAAAAGGTATTGTGTTGACAGGAAAATTGTTGACGCTCTTTCTTGTGTGCCATTGGGAAGGTTGTGGCAAATGTTTGGTGACACCACCAACACTTAACAAAATTGGATTTGGGTTTAGGATTAACACAGAAAGCATTGATGGCAATGCTTATATGTGACATTCTCAGCCTTACATTAATGGAATAATGGAATGCCTTTTTTTATTGCTACTAGGAAATAAGAGTAGTCCATTCATAGAGGCGTGTGACACAATTGGTCTGGAAATCATCTCAAAAAGAAAGTGGTTCAACATACAAAGGGCCAATGTCACCCCAGAGGCCAACAATGCCTGAACAGTACATAGAACAGAGCACACTTTGTAAGAGCACCTAAAACACATAAAAATACAACATAAATCAAAAAACTTGTATCATTTGCATTTGATATTCAAACACATAGAGTTTAATATTCACACAAATTGTGAAAGATTGTTTAACAAAAACCGGTAGAATAATTAGATTAATTGATGCCCAGGTAGGCTGTTTGTTTCATAATCTAAAAGTCCTTCTTGGCCCCGTGTCCTTGACTTAATTTTTCATGAACAAAAAATTATAGAATCAAGTTCTTCATAAATTAAATATTTATTGAACTACTAACTACTAAACAGAATAATCAACTAAATGATGTATAAATGAACACAGTGAAAACAACAATGAGCAATATTTTAACATGAGAAAGTTTGTGACCAAGCTGCTGTGTTGGATACAGTTAAAAGGTGTGCAAAGCACCGCCACCAGCTGGACCAACTGTCTTACATTACAGCTGAACAGTACACTAGAATGTTGCTCTAAAAACATTTGAGGCATAAACAGCCAATGCAGTAACAGAATCTTGACTCATATTTGATCAGTGCTGCCTTGACCATAGTTCACAAGCAGCGATTGACATGATATTGACATTTGCCTTATTGACTCCTCAGCTGTGATTGGTTGTTGCTGACGCAACATGGTCTGATTGTAGCGAATGCCATTAGAGGCAATAAGAGAGGAGAGACATATTTTTTCACAGTCTATCTTTCTCATGTATGTCTTTGAGAATATATTGACAGTTTCAGCAAAAATTACACAAGGTTGTTGTCAAAAGTTACCAACTTTAGCTTTAATGGATTAATGCACTGTTCAGCAGTATAGAGTTTAAGAAGCACCAGGGAAAAGTGTGAAGCAATTCAGTTCTCATTCTAATTTTAGGGGGGATCCTAGGTTTGGTCTAAAGCCTCCTGCAGACAGTAAAATTTTGGCAATCTTATAAGTTTAGTGCGGTGACATGGACATACTAAACCTAAGTACAACCAGGGGTGAAAGTAAGCCGGTACGGTCCGGTACTGCGTACCACTAAAAGATTCAGTGGCGGTACGCAGTACCAGGAAGATGGGAGAGCGGCTGCCTGCTATAAAGCCCTCATTCAGAACTAGTCACGGCCGCTCTTTGGGTCAGAAAATAGATCCGCTAGCAATATGCAGTCTTGAAAACTACTTTGTCTGTTTAAAAATTCTTTTTAACTCATTCCGAATTTTTTTTTTTTAACTGTCCATGCTGTGTTTTAGTCCATGCTGGACGGAGCCTTAGCTGGGCATCTCCCTCTCTTCCTCAAGGCTCTTGCCCTGCCTTCTCTCCCTCTCCCCTCGGAGAGCCCGGTGGTCTCCTCTGCGCATAGCTGTCAAGTCTCCCGTTTTGGCCGGGAAACTACCATATTTTACCCCTCTATCCCGTCGTCCTCCCGTATTAGTATTCTCCCGTAAATGTCCCGTATTATAATAAAAAAAACATTCCTCTGCCTCTCCAAACTGAACTGTCACTAGCCTCGCGAGAACTGCCACCTGCAGTAGCCTGGGTGGCAGTTGTCGCGAGGTTAGTGCCGACAACGGGAACAAACCCGGAACAACAAAAGAGAGAGATGGATGGATGTGACGAAGGAGAAGGCATTCCTGCCAAAAAAAACAAAGACCTCCTGTAAATATAAAATGGGACAGCGAATTTACTTTCCTAAAGAGGAGCAGGATGGGGCACATTATGAACTGAAAACATGTTTAAGCAATAAGCCCCGAGAAGCCCTGAGTTACAGTGATTTTACAACGGCTGAGGGGCGTTCAGTGCCCCGAGAAGCCGTTGTAAAATCACTGTAACTCACGGCTTCTCGCGGCTTCTCGAGGCTTAAAGCTTTATAAAACGGTTACCCTACATACAGCCCATGAAATAAACACACACGAAAAAGAATCAACAATGTATTGGTAATAATGCAACAATAAAACTGAGAACTATTCATTCTTCCACCAAACAAGATCGAGTGGACAGAATGGTTGCCAAGCAACACAGACGCTGTGGTCTACCAGTGGGTTACACTGATTTTACAACGGCATGGAACATTTAAGGATGGGAAGCACCCGTTTTATAAACAATAAATAAATGTGCTTCATATACCCTTTGTGTTTTCATTTAGGCTGTATTATAACGTAGGAATGTTCACAGCATTTCAATGTCAACAAAGGTTGGCCTATCAGATTCTGTACACCTAACTGTAGTCAGTAAGCGGTTGACAAGTTGTTTTTAGATATCTTGTACACCTGTCTTAATATGTAAGGGATACTGGAGCTTGGTTGGGGTGGTGGGACGGCTCGCAGAGAGCGCCGGAAAATTTCCCTTATTTTCAAATCCAAAACTTGACAGGTATGCCTCTGCGCCCAGCCTTTGAACGTGTACCACACGTTTAATGTCTTTACGTTCGTTGTAAAATGTCCCAATTAAAATCAGTAGGAGAGTAAGCAGTTGTTTTTTGTGTTATTTTGAACAGCTCGGAAAAGAAACTGCTAATGACCTATCAACCGGAGATTTCATGCAGCAGTACGTGAGTGCGCATGCGCGTCTAATTCCGAAACACAGCGGTTGCTATGGGGATCGATGCGTTTGATTTAATGCACTGGGACGTTTTCCACAACTGGTCCACAGACGTCAAGAAACGCTGCTTGCACCGGGACAGGACGAACAATAAATTACACCAACGAAATTCCACACATTCTTGTGGTTGGCTGAAACACTTTCAAGTGTTTTTAATTCCTGCCTACTCCATAGGCCTACAGGTAGCCTACAGTAAAATATTGAAATGTTTTTATTTGTGTGGGTTTTGACTTTGCTATTTTAAAATGCATGAAGTGAGAGAGAGATGAGGGTTTTGGCAATAGTACCGGCAAGAATTTAAAACTACTTTCACCCCTGAGTACAACATCAAGTTTGATGTATGTAGATAGCTTCCCATACTGAGAGCGCAGGATGTTGCATGGGTTATTACTTCTCCAACTGTGAAGCACAACATAGAGGGTCACATTATAAAATAACCTAAAGATTTGTGGGCACTATATACTACTGTGTCTGCGTGTGTGTTTGCTTGCTGCCAGGTTGCTTCCATGGTTTATCCTTCTTTACGCGATCATGGTAAGAGCTGGGCCCTATTTTAGAAAGCAGGATTAGTGGAAACTCAGAGTATGTTAAGCCTGAGATGAAGGAAACTCTGACTTTTCTGTATCACAAAGCCAGTTCAGCATAACCCTAAGTCAGTTACTATAGCAACATACTCAGTGAGGCTGATCACCTGCTGAGCGTGTAGGAGGAAGGACAAACATGGTGTGTCCTTTTGTGGATAAAATTGTGGTGTTGTGTGTTAGGGATTTACTACAAGAGATACTGAGTGTAACGTCGAGCTACTTTAATGCTAAACCACATTAGTATTGATGAAGCTTTGAGGACACATCATACAGTTGAGGCTTCTGCTACCACAACTCCACAATAGTTTCCTCTTTGCTGGAATCCCACACATTTCTTTTAGCACTTTTGCCTCCATGGTGAGCTGCTATCTGTCTGTTTGTTTGGGTTTAACGCCAGAGCGCCATTTTTCATGCTGCATTTCTGTTGGTTGGTTAGTAGACATAGGTTGTAACAGCAGTCACACTGTGAGATGGTCATCCTAAACTTCTGTCGCTGTCAGAATTTATCCCAGGCTGTCTTTGATCGGAAGATTGTGACAACATCCATCCTTGAACCTCTCTCACTGTGCGACATAGGACTACCATTTTAGAGCCACAACCAAAGATATCATCACTGCAAAGATATCACCACCCTTGGGGAGGAGGGGTCTTGGTTCAACCAGAAGGTACAGGAAACATCTCAGAAAGTTGGTTATCTTTCGTTTGGGACAGCCCAAAATCACACGGTGTACACCGGGCTTAGGGCCTATTAGGTTCCTAAGAAGTCTGGGATCAACTCACTAACACATGGAAAATGTATTGCTCCACATGCTGGAAGGACAGTAAATTTCATCAATGACACATGATATGGGGCACATGTTAATTCAGTTCTATTGTCAGCATGACAGCATAGCGAATCTACATTTTTAGGCCTCATCAAGGGGCAACATAAATGTTGGGGTCAACAATAATAGGCTTCACATGGAGGCACCATAAATGTTGGGTTCAACAATAATGTTGGGGTTTATAATACTAGGTCTCACCAAGGGACACCAAATATGTAGGGGTTCTACAAATAGTATTATAAAATGCTGGGTTAATACTTGTTGGAAATCTATTAGGTCTCACATGGCGGCAACATAAACAGCACTAATATCAATCATAACATAACATAACATAATATAATCATAAATGTAGGGAATCTACACTTGCAGGCCTCATCAAGGGGCAACCTTGAAACAGATCTCCAACTTAAGTATCAAATTGGCCGTAAGAAATAATTAATAATTATTAATAGTAATTATTAAATATGTTAAATAATGTGACTTAATTAACATCAAATCACCTTGTGGGGCACCATTCCCGGAAAGGGGAAAATGATAGCCAGTTAATGATATCAGTCTCATAAAGTTCACTAAGCTATTAATTTGGGATTTTGAATAATAATTAAATTAATATTAATAATATTAATATCCATTAATAACCAGATTTCAGAGTTCTTGACATAGCAGAGGCTGACTATTCATTCACTCTTGTACAACATTAAACAGACAGCAGGTACAATTCCGAAATTATATTTATTCGTAAAACAAAACCAAAACACACAAATCCTAACTAAATATATACAAGCATGCATGTGTGTGTGTTTGTATACGTGTGTAGGTGTGTGTCTGTGTGTGTGCGAAAGAGAAAGACAAAGGCGGGTGTGGTGATTGAAGGGCCGTTTGGCCTACATAATAAAATGGCTGACAACAGAAAACTACAAGATGGTCGAATCAAAGCTGACTTCAGACAGGGGGAGGTGTTTGTCTGACTGTGTGGTCAGGACAAAGACACATGAAACGAAGTGGGAACTTTGAGTTGCCTCTTTAGGTGTAGCTCTGTTGAAAGCCAATTTGTAAGTGAATCTATGTGAATGTGATTTGTGTTGCAAAGGGTCTGGATTAGTGCAGAAGATGTTTAGTTGCTTGCAATATGTTGTCTGTGAACAGCATTAGCAAACTAAACATGACTTTGCTTTGGTAAAACCAACTAACCAATAACCTAATTGCAGACAATCACAACAATAACTCAGTAAACAGCATTTAATCGCATACAGCAAGTTAAACAGTCTTGCTTAGCCTGTATAACTGTGATAAAGCTATGCCCAGTTGTTCCATTATCGATCCTTGAATGGATGGGGGGGAAGAGTTGGTTTGAGGTGTGCTGTTCCTGTTAGCCAGCGGAAGAAGGCTGGAAAGAGCTGTGGTTCTGGAAGCAGTCTTTGTCATGTCCTTGCTCCAGCGGTGCAGATCCGAGGAAGCTGGTCGCTCAGGGTCCTTGCAGAGTTAGACGTTGGGTAATA
Organism: Cephalopholis sonnerati; assembly: GCA_019142605.1. Lineage (NCBI taxonomy): Eukaryota > Metazoa > Chordata > Actinopteri > Perciformes > Serranidae > Cephalopholis > Cephalopholis sonnerati. The sequence continues at coordinate 649,939 of JAGQAX010000015.1, read as the reverse complement.
ACTCAACTCGGTTCTCCTTGTTGCTGGAAAGTTAGTTGCAAACCTTGTGTTTGCACACTAAAGTCTGTGTGCTCCTGTTGTGAGCGAGGGCTCGACAGTCTTAGGAGAAGAAGAACAAAAGTCTGTAGAGCAATTGCTCTCCCTTTGGTGGTTCAGGGCAAGGGTCTCTGAGCTGGTCAGAGCCCAGGAGGAAGAGAGCACATCTGGGCTGGTCCAGGGCCCAGAAGGAAATAAATCTGAGCTGTATGGCAGCTCATGAGAAAAAGGAAGACTGTAGTGAAGGGAGAAGAACTTCTACAGTGTGCCTGGTGACATCACAGAGTCACATGACACTGTAAAAGTACTGACCAATCACGTTTTGAGACTTGTCTCTCAAAGAGGTGTGAGGTGGGCATCCTGTTGAGATGGGTGTCAGATAACTGTCTTTGCTGAAGAACGAAGAACATGAGGTCTCTCCATCTCAGGAGGAAAAGCCTTCACATGTGCAGTTCAGATTTTAACAAATGACAAATCATCTGTGGTCCAGTGAATCCCAACAACTGTATAGTGAAAATTAAAAGTAGTAATCTGCATTATTTGAACAAAAGTAACGTAACCTACCCTCCATCATGTAAAACTCATGAACATGGACAGGCTGAGCGGGGCTGAGACAGTCATGGCTCGTGCAATGCTACATCCTGCAAAACACCACCCATACGTGTGAAACCCATGTTTTTTGGGAGATTTTAGGGAGATGTTTTCTGTACCTTCTGGTTGAACCAGGACTCCTCTTCCTCAAGGGTCCCCAAACAATTGCCCATTTAAATATCACAATAGACATAGTGTCACACCATATATTATCCATTTATGTGTCAAATTTTTATTGATTAGAGCCATGTAGAAATATTATTCCTGTGTTTAGAAGGAAGCAGAAACACACATGGACTTTTGTGTTATCATTCTGCACTTTCTTGTGGTGACTTACATTTATTTCTCTTAGATTAATTAATTTAAACTTTGTGAAACACACTTGGGACAGTCACACCATATGAGCTTTATCATGTTTGGTTGAGAATTGTGAAAACGTAAATGATGAATTGCAAAATGTGAAGAAAATTATGAATAAATTGCACATTAACTAGCATAATGTAAACAATATAAAAAAAGTTTTTTGCCATATTTAATTTTTTTTTTTTTTTTTTTTGCATTTGACGTTCTGAACCACAAAACATCATATCACATCAACCACGTTTACAGGTATATACTGTGCCTCTCATTCACACACACACACTCTCTCACACACAATTGTGTTAGCAATCTGGGGTTCTCTAGGGACTTTGACTATTTAACTGCTCTGTGTCAGAAGACATTTTAACGCAATCATAACACACTTATAACAGTAAAAAGTCAATTAAAAACTTCATTACTTTGCTTTAGAAACATTGCCACTACATCCTGTTGGCTGATGGAAGTGATGATTGGTAGAGGTTACAATGAATTTTTGCTGCACACAGAATGGTTCAGCTTCTACGCTGATGCTGATGAACCTTATGTTCCTGGTGGACTGCAGATTTGGAAGAAGAAGCCTGCAGATGTAGATAAAGAAAAAATACAAACATATTTCTCAGCTTCTCTTAATCCCAAATCACACACAGAGGTGAGATGCAGTGGGAGCCACATGAGCATGACCAAATGGAGCACAACCACCCAGAGGAGTTCCCCATGGGTGAAAAACAATGCCTCTTCCTGCCAGGCTGAGAAAGAAAATATCTTTGAGTAATCAGAGAATGTCTCACTATCCCACATGGCATCACCCTGTGGGATCCAACACTTCCCCTCAGAAACCTGTGCTTAATTTAAGAGATGTTGCAGTCCCCTCTCTGGTTGTGCAACACAATGTGCTTGCATGTGTGTGTTCCTTTGAGTTGTTGATTTTATACGGGGTATTCTGTCACACTTTGAGAAACAAATCAATAAAGAGATCAACATGAACAAAGGACCTGCCTTGTTTCATATATCCAGGGGAATGTGTGACTGTGTATATTTTTATTTGTGTATTTTATCTTTAGTGTAGTGATTAATTTGTAACCATTGTATTTGCACACCCTTTAGTCTGTTTTTGCCTGTGTGTGTGTGGGATGGCTCTGCATGTTAACTGTGCCCATGTGTAGCAGATGCCTTTTTCAGAGAGAAACAGTGTTTAAATGGCCTCCGGTCAGTAAGGGGTCTACATATCACTGAATCCTGCTCAAGCTGGCCACACTAGGAGAACATTATCTTTCCGGAAGGAACCATAAAGACATAAACAGCCCACTACATCACATCTGTCTCACTCACTGAATTTATGCATTTATGTTTCACATGTTGTAGGCTAAAATATATTTGTGTGGAGAATCTGTAAGAGGCATGTGTGCAGCTTTTGGTTTGTATGGGGTTCAAAGCATTGCTGTATTTTAATTAGTTTGGTGATTGATAGATTGTGTTTGGAGCTCTAGGGATGTCCAACCCATTCTCATTCCGAAGTCTTCAAATACTGCTGCTTTGTCAATGATTTCAGCATTAGACACCTGACACCAAAAGCTACCTTTTATGGCCATATAATACATGACAGGCGGTGTCAGTTCATAACATGGCCATATGACATTTTTAGCAGCAGTATGATAAGCTGCTGGATGGCATCGGCTGCAGGTAATGTTGTAATATAAGGAGCTGGAAAGTCCCAAAAGGGCAGATGCGAGGGATGGTGGATAGGTCCAACAAACCCTGGAGTTTCACTCAGGCTCCAAACCAGGATGTTTTTTTTCTTACTCTAACCGCATGCTTTTGTTGCCTAAACCTAACCATGTGCTTATATTGACATTATGGTGTTGTTTGTGGCATCCTGGAAAATCAACAGCAGATGCAAATGGATATCTAATTTATATGGAGACGCCACTGACAAAGCGGTGATATATGATGAGTTGGCATGAGAATGTGTTGGATATTCATGTTCCCAGTGGATGAATCCTGAAGCTGTAGTTGTCATACAGAGACCTCAAAGCATAGCTACTAATTTGCAGTTTGGTCACAAAGCCTTTTGACTTGGACTTTAACTTATTTTGGACCCGCTCCCAACAGACAACTCTTGTGTTGAGAAAGTCAGCATTAGTGGAAGCACAAGATGAAAGGATGAATTTTTAAACCAAACCACCATCTTTTCCTAAACATTGCACATTAATCCGCACTACCGACCTATGTCTTCTGTGCAGTTTACCCACCAACCATATGGCAGTTATTCACATCTTTACTTGTTGGCTGTAACAGCTCCTCTTGGATAAGCTTTGATGTGCTCTAAGAAATGGCTTCATTATCATTCCAAAGTTGATTCACATATTTGCTCTGCATCTATTATGTATCTGCCGGGAGGATCGTCCGATAAGCAGCGTGGAATTACGTAACACTCTCCAGTTTGATGAATACTGTATTGGACCTCAGTATTCTACACAAAATGACCCCATGTGTATTTATCAGTTCATAACACACCTTTTTTTAACATGACTTCTTTACCTGTTTGGATAGAAAACTATGAAGCTGTTATCTGAAACTTGATGATTGTATCAGTAAAGAGATACAAGACTGAATCAATTCTGGTGCCCTCAGTTGTCAGTGAAAATGAAAGATTTGCTGATCTCTTAAGCTATAGTTCATTTTCACTGAGGGCATGGTCATGATTGAAAACTGCCTCACTCTTTGCCAGTGCACCTAAATAAGGTTTGCACTGCATACATTGTCTTCTTTGCAATGAGGTTGTGCCTAAACCCATCTTTTTCAGCTTTTGCATTGTTCCACATGGCTGAGCTCCAATGATGATCTGATGTACAATAACTGCAGCTATCATAATTTATGACAGAAAGATACTACCCTTTTTCAAGAGAGAAAAACTTGAGTGTTTCCATGCACTTTGATAGTTTGAGTCTAATTGGCTGCTGTGAAAAGGATTCAACACGCCAGAGGAATTTTTAGAAATTTTAGAAATTGTGAAATGATGAGGGAAAAACTGGAGAAGTAGTGTTAAAAGTGACCTGTGATCTTTCAGCATTATGGCTTGGCAAATTAAAACATCTGCGCTATCAGATGAAGGAAGAACAAGTGGATATACACATCACATAAGGCTGGCTTAACATATGAAGGAGGTAAATGCCTATCACTGATTGATCTCACTCCTAGATTATCATGTAATTCCCCATCAGCATAATCCAACCTATTAAATATTCCATTTATCCTTTAAATTAATGTACATTTCTAAAGAGGAGGATAAGTGGAAAACACTTGTGCTATGTACTGTTATGGGAAATGAGATGGCTTTTTTGTGACATACCTCATGGCTGTTCACCGGGCTCAGAAAGCTTTTTAACATTTATAGGCCTAGATAAAGCGTGCTGATCCCCTGTCTCTGGGGATGTGGAATGTCACCTCTCTGGTGGGGAAGGAGCCAGAGCTGATACGGGAGGTGGAGCAGTACCAACTAAATATAGTTGGGCTCACCTCCAAGTGCAGCAATGGTTCTAGAACCAAACTCCTGTAAAGGGGCTGGACTCTCCCTTTTCCGCAGTTGCCCAAGGTAAGAGGCACTGGGCAGGTGTGTGGATACTCACAAGCCCCCAGCTGAGTGCTGCTGTGTTGGGGTTCTCCCCGGAGAATGAGAGGATTGCCTCAATGTGACTGTGAGTCACTAAGAGAAGGTCTCTGACTGTTGTTTGTGCATACGCACCGAACAGCAGTATGGAGTACCCAGCCTTCTTGGAGTCTCTGGGCAGTGTGCTGGAAGGGGTACTGGCTGGGGACTCTGTGTTCTGGGGATTAAACACTCACTTGGGCAATGATTGAGAAACCTGAAAGGTGGTTATTGAGAGGAACGGCCTGCCTGACCTGAACCCGAGTGGTGTTTTATTATTGGACTTCTGTGCGAGTCATGGATTGGGCCATTAGGCCTGGTAAACCCAAACATGAAGTGAGGGTGAACTGGAAACATAGAGGTGAGGGTCTTCAATATTCACCTCCGGAAGAATGTCTTGTGCATCCCAGGGAAGGTTGGGGACATGGAATCCAAGTGGTTCATGTTCAAACAGCTGCTAGGAGCTGTGGTTAGAAGGATGTCGGTGCCTATCATGGCAGCAACCTAAGAACCCGCTGGTGGACACCAGCAATGAGTGAGGCCGTCAGGCTGAAGAAGGAGGCCTTTTGGCTCTGGCTGGCCCTGGGGTCTCCTGAAGCAAAAACCCGCGGGGGGGCTATGGGAGGAGGAACTCCTGAACCCACTTCCACCATGAAGGAGGCAGATCCTGAAGACTCGGGGGGACTCCCACATCCCTGGCTGAGGGGATGTGCTGAGGTAGTCAAAAAACTCCCCAGTGGCAAGGTGCCAGGCGTGGATGAGATTTGCCCTGAGATTATGAAATCTGTCGACATTGTTGGGCTGTCTTGGCTGACATGCCTTTTCAGTGTCATGTGGAGGTCAGGTACGGTGCCTTCAGACTGACAGACCGGGGTGGTGGTTCCCATTTTCAAAAAGAGGGGACCAGAGGGTGTGCTCAAGCTATTGGGGTATCACACTGCTCAGCCTTCCAGGTAAAGTTTACTCCAGGCTGCTGGAAAGGAGGTCAAGGTCAAGGTCAAGGTAACTTTATTGATACCCGTAGGTAGATTTGTTTTGCAGCCTGGAAAAGGCATCTCAAACATTATGCACAACATTTAAAAACACAGGACACATACAGAAGACGGATTAACAGCAGACATTGACAGGTACTCCCAGCGGCTCACTGATCATGGTTAAAGACTAAAATAAATAAATAAAATAAATAAAGTCATTAGATATCACTAAAATGCCAATATAAAAAACCTGTTAAGAGCATGCTAAGAAAACATAAGAGCATGATACAAGGGACAGTAGAACAAAATAAATAAATAAGTAAATAAATAAGTAAGTAAGTTAAGACCACATTAAAATAAGACAGACCACACAAAAGGAAGTAAAGTGCGTCAAGACTTATTTAAAAGAGAAACAGCAGCAGGAACAAATCTGTTCCTGTAGCGGGTGGTCCTAACTCTCGGGACTATGAATCTCCGTCCGGATGGTAGCAGCTGGAACTCACTTGCCAGGGGATGGGAGTCATCAGCGGAAATGGAGCTGGCCAGTCGCTGCACCTGCCTAGTGTACAGCGACTGTAGGCACAGCTGTGACTCCCCAATGAGCCGACCAGACCATTTAATGATCTGGTTCAGTGAGTTTCTTTCTTTTACAGGCAGGTTTCCAAACCATGACACAAGTGAAAAAGTTAAAACCGACTCAATAAAAGCACGATAAAAAAGTGTCATCATGGTCCTGTCAATGTGGAAACGGGACAGCTTCCGCAGACAGAATAAACGCAGCTTCACAGTTCAATTTAAAATTCAAAGTGGAGTCGATGATAGTCCCAAGATACTTATAAGATTTCACTTGTTCAATGGCTTGTCCCTTGATTGTGATAAGTTCAGGTGTGTTAGCATTTTTCCTAAAGTCAATGGCCATGTCTTTTGTCTTAGCTACATTGAGCTGTAGGTGTGAGTCCTCACACCACTTGACAAAGTTGTCAACGACAGGGCCGTGGCTGTTTTCTGCTCCCTGGAGCAGGCTAACAATAACAGAATCATCTGCGTATTTTAAAATGAGACGATTCTTAAAAGCGCTCTGACACATATTAGTGTACAAGATAAATAACAAAGGTGAGAGCACGCACCCTTGTGGTGAGCCAGTGGAGGAGCACACCTTGTCAGATAAAAAGCCATTAACTCTGACCCTCTGTGTCCTGTTTGTTAAAAAATCTAAAATCCACACTTGGAGACTCCGACCAATTGTTGAACCTCGGATTGAGGAGGAGCAATGCAGATTCCATCCTAGCCATGGAACAGTTGACCCACTCTTTACCCTTGCAAGGCTGCTAGAGGGGTTGTGGGAGTTTGCCCATCCAGTCTAACTGCTAAACACAACATGCTACGAGCCATCCGGTCCCTGTATGACTAAAGTGAGAGCTGTGTCTGCATACTTGCCGTTAAGTCAAATGCGTTCTCTTGGGTGTTGGCCTCCACCAGGGTTGTCCCTTGTCACCGATCCTGTTGTGATATTCATGGACAGGATCTTGAGGTGCAGCCAGGGGGAGGAAGCAGTCCAGTTTGGGGACCTCAGAATTGCATCTCTACATGATGTGGTTCTGTTGGCTTCATCACCACCGTGAGCATGCACTGGGGCAGTTTGCAGCTGAGTGTGAAGCCATTGGGATGAGAGTCAGCACCTCGAAGTCTGAGGCCATGGTTCTCTACCAGAAACTGGTGGATTGCTTCCTCCGGGTTGGGGGAGAGTTACTGCCTCAAGTGAGGGGGTTCAAGTATCTCTGGGTCTTGTTCACAAGTCAGGGTAGAATGGAGCATGAGATGGATCAGCGGTTTGGTGTGGCTTCTGCAGTGATTTGGGCACTGCACCAGACTGTCGTGGTGGAGAGGGAGCTGAGGCAGAAGGCAAAGCTTACTATTTACTGGTCCGTCTATGTCGCAGCCCTCACCTACGGTCATGAGCTCTGGGTAGTGACTGAAAGAATGAGATGCCGGATACAAACAACCGAAATGAGTTTCCTTGGTGGGGTGGCTGGGCTCAGCCTTGGAGGTAGGGTAAGGAGCTCAAGCATCCAGAGGGAGCTTACAGTGGGCACCTCCTGCTAGAGGTGTTTCAGTCATGTCCCACTGGTATGAGGCCTTGGGGCAGACCCAGAATATGCTGGAGGGATTACATATCTCATCTGGCCTGGGAACGCCTTGGGGTCCCCCAGGAGGAGCTGGAAAGTGTTGCTAGGGAGAGGGATGTCTGGGGTGCTTTATCTGGCCTGCTGCCCCACATGACCCACCTTCGGATAAGTGGATGAAAATGGATGGATGGATGGAGGCCTACATAATAGAAGTCCATTATGTCTCATGCAGAATGCTTATTACAGTGAGACACCGGCTTTGATGACCACAGAGGTTATTTTCAGACGTCAGTGTAGAATCAGAGTATGATCAGTATCACTGTGTTGAAGGAAACTTTCCTCCCCACATACACAACAGCACTAATCATGTTTTTTAAAACACTTAAATGGACCTATGTTTACATTTCCTGTTTCCATTTACAGCTAAGAGTAACTACTTAAAGTGGAAATATTGTGATACAATACAACGGCAAAACTTTTTACAGTGGAGGTCTCTATTAGTAAAAGCTAGCAGTTAATATGTTAGCAAAGCGTTGCCTTGTGGCACCACCATAGAGTGTAAAAATGATGGGCATAGCCACCGTGGCATCACCAACTGGTTTGTGGACAACCATTTTGCCATTTTGCCAACACATTTTCACTTAGACCTCATCACATATGGATATTTGGTCATGGACTTTTCACGTCGAAATATGATGTGCAAGTTACCATAGGAGTGTTGGTTGTTGACGTTCTGAGACACCATGTCAAATTCAGCCTGTTAAATGCATTGTGTGTTTTCAAAATACACTTCTGTTTTCACAGGAAATGTACAGTTTGCATACAGTGTCTTTTCAGAAAAATGCAGTACGTGAGTACAACACAGCAAGTGGAGGTCAGGTGGAGGAGCACAGTGGAGGTCTCTACTTGTAAAAGCTAGCTGTTAACATGTTAGCAAAACGTTGCCATGTGGCACCACCATAAACTGTAAAAATAATGGACGTATTCACTGTGACACCATCAACTGGTTTGCCATTTTGCCAACACATTCTCACTTAGACCTCATCACATATGGACATTTGATCATGGACTTTTCATGTCAAAATATGATGTGCAAGGTACCATGGGTGTGTTGGTTGTTGATGTTTTGGGACACCGTGTCAAATTCAGCCTGTTAAATGCATTGTGTGTTTCCAAAATACGCTTCTGTTTTCACAAGAAATATATAGTTTGCATACAGTCTTTCAAGATAAATGCACTTTGTCAGTACATCACAGCAAATTGACATTTTTTTCTTTCATCAATAAATGCACGTGGTTACATTTAGCCAACAAACATGCTGTTGGGTTTAGGAAAAAACTACAAGTTTGGCTTTAGAATCATACTGAAAGCAAACGGCCTCCCAGCTGAGAGTCGGTAATTGTTGGACCAATCAATCCCCCCTCCCTAGTCCCACTCAGACTTCCACCCCCTTAACTTATATTGTTATACTGTAACGATTCCCCCTGACACTGCCAGGCACTTTTAAACAATTGCGACCAACTGCGTAACATCCCAATATGAAAGGATGGCTTTTTTTGTTTGTGTCTGATGCTAGAAGTCACTGACCAAGTGCTGATATTCGACAATTTCAGAGTGAGATCGGGTTGGTTTTGGCACCTAGAGCTTGGCATTTCAGCCATTGCCATCATGTTTTTTTATAAGCATAAGTAACCATATTTGGATAAGAGGGTGGAGCTGTGGAGGAGTGAGGGGTTGATCTGACTGAGGCTGAGGACACTATTAGAAGAAGAAGAAGAAGCTTTATTGTCACTGCAATAAATACAGTGAAATTTCGTTCGGTGCTCTCTTGTAGCAGCTACAATGTCCTTGTCATAAAATATACTGGGGGGGGGGGAGTCATGGTTCTTGCAGCAGTCTCTTCACAGCCATGGGGAAGAAGCTGTGTTTCAGTCTGTTGGTGCGGGCTCTCATGACTCTGAGTCTGCCAGAGGGAAGGCTGGTGAATAGAGAGTGTCCTGGGTAGGCGGGGTCATTCCGAATCTTTGTGGCCCATCGGAGGAGACGGCTGGAATAGATCTCCTCTAGGCATGGAAGTAGGGAGCCGATGATCCACTCAGCCGTCTTGATGAACCGCTGCAGTTGTTTCTTTTCAGATGCAGTGCAGCTGGCGTACCACACTGTACAGCCATAGGTGAGGACACTCTCTATTGTGCAGTGGTAGAAGTTTTTCAGCAGAGGTGGAGGGAGTTTGTTCCTCCTCAGTGTTCTCAGAAAGAGGAGACGCTGCTGGGCCTTTTTGATGATGTGGGTGGTGTTCACAGTCCAGCCCAGGTCCTCCGAGATGTGCAGGCCAAGAAACTTAAAGCTGGTGAACCGTTCCACTTCCTCCCCATTGACGCTCAGGCCGGAGTGCAGTGTGGTCCTCGACTTCTGGAAGTCAATAATGACTTCTTTTGTCTTCTTGGTGTTGAGGTTGAGGTGGTTGTCACTGCACCAGGCCGCCAGTGCTTGGACCTCCCCCCTGTATGGTGTCTCATAACCATTGTTGATGAGCCCCACAACGGTTGTATCATCTGCAAATTTGATGAGAGTGTTGGAGCCGTGAGTAGCGACACAGTCATAAGTGTACAGTTTTTTATTTTTTATTTCATTGGCAGCCAGCCTGTCACTCAAAGCAGCCCACCCTTAATTATGCATAATTTTAAGCCTTAATAAAATGTAAACAGTTGAGTTATTTAAAAGCCACCCTATGTACAGTTGTCAAGAAGGGGAAAATTAACTAGAGACCAAACCTGGAGTCAGCCTCAAGTGGCCGCTCAGAGAACTGCAGAACTGATAAAAAATTTCTGCCTGATTCTCCATCTGGTTCTTTAGTTAATGAAATCCAATCCCTAAATTCACCAGCAGATCACTAACTTAGTCTGTCTGCTATTGGTGCTCAGCCACAGGTGCAAAGCAGGTGGTTTTAAGTGGATTTATCAGACCTTTTTCACTGACTGGCCTCACTGCGGCTTTTGGAAACAAAGTTGATGAGAGTTTGTGGGCTGTTAAACCAAAACAATGAGCTGAAAAATTCTCAAGTGCTCTGTTGTGAGTTCATGACTTGGAGTGACGCATTTCACTTCACACATACTCATTTGAGTGTGAGAGAGAGAGAGACAGCAGAATAGAAAGAAGCTCTGAGGGAAAACTCTCAATTGTCACCCAATTGTCAGACTCGTCAGCCACAATATTCTCCTTGCCCTCTATATGTCTGATCTCCAACCTTCAGGCCTGTGGATGCACTCAGAATACACAGGTGTGTGTGATTGGAGCAGAGAAGAAATGAACAGGTAAGCTGTTAAATGGTAGCTTTCTAAGAATAAATGTGAAAATGTTATGTTATATTATGTTATGTTATGTTATGTTATGTTATGTTATGTTATGTTATGTTATGTTATGTTATGGTGAATAATGTTTTTTTATTTCTTTATTATCTTGAGCTAAATACTGTCTCTATGAATTGAAAGTATAGATTTTAGTTTTTTTTTTTTTTTCCCGTAGGCGGGCGCATGCATAAATACAGTTACCATATTGCTGCTCAGTCCTGAAAAATAGGGAAAGCCACGGTCAAATTCAAACAACCACAACTTAATACTTGTGACTATTTTGATTTTGTTGGCCTATCACCACAGATCCTTAAAAAAGAAATAATTCCATTTTCCTTTTGTTTTTCCACACACACATACACACAAACACACACACCTACACACACACACACACACACACACACACACACACACACACACACACACACACACACACACACACCTCTGCCTTGTTGTGTTTCAGGTTAGTGGTGTGTTCGCTCAGTCCATCTGCTTGTTTGAGGTTACACAGTGCTGTTTGGTGCATGTGGTAGAAAACTGTGCTTTGTTGGCTTCCGCTTCTCTAGTGTTGCTCTGCTGTGGGTGTGTGTCATGGCTGATGAGGTAATACAGCATGAATAAGAAAACTGGAACTGGCAAAGCCTGGGAACCTTTCCAAAACCACACACACACGCACGCACGCACGCACGCACGCACGCACGCACGCACACACACATACACACACACACACCCACACACACACACACACACACACACACACACTTCCTCCTGGGAAGCCCTCTAAGCATACGGCGGTCCCTTCTTGACTCATATCTGCAGTATTCATACAACAAACCTGCTTGTTGTGTTTAAGCAGCATCATTGTGATTTGATTTGTATGATGCTGCTTAACATTGTCACATTGATGGACACCTAGATAAAAAAAAATAGATATTTAGAAATGCACATATTTAGAGGCTGTGTGCTTAATTCTGTACAGTCACTGATTTTGTTATACCTGCTAAAGTTTAACAAACACATGATTGTGTGTGTGTGTCAATGCATTGACACACAGTTAAGATAGTGATCAAACTTTTAACCCTTAAACAGTTTATATACACCTATTTATTTCATATTACTGTATAAGCAAAATTATATTATTTATAATAATAATAAATTATTATTATTATTATTATTATTATTATTATTATTATAAATTATTATTATATATGAATATATGATAGTATATGCATGTGACAGAAATAACAACTACCCACAATCCAGGCGTAGCCGCGATCTGGGGGATCCTGCAAGACAGTGGAGCACAAAGGCTCCGGAGAAGAAGCCAAGTTAGTAACATGCAGTAATAGGACATGAATGTTAGCAAATGAAGAGAGAGAGAGAGAGAGAGAAAGAGATAGGGGAATCAGTGGAGCTCATAAGTGTTCCCTTGACAGACTGGACCTACATCAGCCTAACTAGGGGCTGGCCCAAGACAAGCCTGATCAGCCCTAACTATACGCTTTTTCAAGAAGGAAAGCCCTAAGTCTAGTCTTAAATGTGAAGACGGTGTCTGTTTTCTGGACTGAAACAGAGAGATGGTTCCACAGAAGAGCAGCCTGATAGCTGAAGGCTCTGGCTTCCATTCTACTGTTGGAGACTTCAGGAACCACAAGTAACCCTGCTTCCTCAGAGTGCAGTGATCAGGTGGAATAATAGGGTACTATGAGCTCTCTAAGGCCCCCTTTACACCTTGCATCAACATGCGTTTTTTGCGATCGGATAGCAATCTGATTGCTCGTGACCACATGAAAGTACAGGTGTAAATACACTCGAAACGCATTGAGGACGCATTGTTATCTGATCAGCTAAACCACTTCTGAAGGTGGTCAGGGACGCATCATGACCACATCTAACACAAGTGTAAATGCAAATGCGTCTCAAATTCACATGCAACAACTCCTTGGATGAAAACAAGTAAGTGAGGTGCGCCAGCTGGACACAGGAAGAAGGAGGAAGAAGATAACAACAACAACACTCACCAGGTAGTGACTGCAGAGAAAAAGAAAACACCGTGGTGAAGATAGTTTGACGTTGGATATTCACAGATATTCACATTTTCATTTTGGGTTCAACACTGATTTCCACCTCCATGTCATAGGCAGAAAACAATGCGCAACACAGGGTAGGGCTATTAACCCAATAGCTTTCACATAACTGGACCCAGACACCACACACAAATGTAAAATGGTTTGTTGAAGTTAGTTTAAAAAATTCTTATAGAATAAAAAGTGTGTTTTTGTGAGTGTTTGTGTGTGTATGTGTGGGCGGGGGGTTAACAGCCCCATCAAATGCATAGACCAGTCTTTCTGCATCTTTTTGACCATTTGAAAGGATAAGCCTGATTTTTGCAATATTACACAGGTGAAAGACTGCAATCCTTGAAGTGTATGTGTATACTCTGTTTTAACATTTTGTTCTAATTATTTTGACTTTTTTTAAATATTTGATCAAGACTCATCCTGCAGCTCCCATATAACACAAAGTTAGTCTGTATTTCAGGCATTTTAAATACATTGTGGCCAGGATATTACACAAGCCTGAGGATCTTCAGGCAAAAAAGTATACTATGAAAATACTATTTATTGACATACATTTCTTTTTAACTAGCAAGTAATTCATTCTAATGAAACTGGTCTTGCTTATGTCAAGTTCAACAACAATTAAATGTTTATTTCATTAATGCACTATCCCTGAGGAAAAAAAAAACAAACTGAGGTAATGCTCTATTCATTTTTTTTTTTACCACAATCATAAAATGAATTTGTAAAAAATCTATCGCTGTCATCTGCATTCAATCTAGATGCCATTAGCCAAATAATTACAGAGAAGACTGTGTACATATTTAAATTCTATCAGTTTCTCAGCATTTTAGTTAATCATCATCCCAACAACACATGGCTTTTGTAACATTACCAGTAGCATGGTTGTTAAATCTACTAGAAATCAGCACTCTGGGGCTCCACTGTGGTTAGACTGTTCTGATAATCGAGGACTTATGTCTTATGTCTGCCAAAGTTATTTGCCTTTGAGTGCCTTCTATGCCTTCTGCCACACACCTCCAGACAATGGGAATAAAAAGTTAGGAGTATATTTTCTACTTCTATCCTGTGACCAACCCTGTCACATTTTTTTTCTTGCCCAAATCCATTCATACTCTTCTTGAGATGGCCTGTATGTTCTGGGATGGGTCCAGCAAGGGACTATGTGTAGCGTGCCTCTTTACTTTCTAAAGCACTATATCTTGGCACTTGGTAAAAATGTGTAAATATGCTTTTTGGAGTGATTCCTTTAAACCTGATGTTGTGCAAGAGCTCTTGCTGGGTAGTTGTTGTTTTGGGTTGTTTTCACGATGCAAAGTAAGGCCAGAAGTGAGACATAGCTACATGCAGAACCCAGGGCCAAACCAACAACTGCACCATGAGTCTTTCAAGTATGTCACTTGGCTTGTGGTGTTGCTGCTTGAGCCCTTCATGAGAATTGCTTGTACACCCCAAATCAATAAATCTGCTGCTGGAAAACACCCAAGTCCAAGACCCAGCTACTTGTGGTCAGAAGAACCACTGAAATATACTTCGCAGAGGTATTAAGTTACAAATAGGTGCATTAGTAATATGTTTTGACAAAACCACTGCAGTTATAAAGTAGATCATGGATTTAATTAGTTGAGGTATTTTGCCAGCTGTAACTTGTAAGCAGAGGCAAGGTAGATTAAAGTTCTTGATGGTATTTAATTTCTTCATATTGTTTTCCTCCTGCCCTCCGCTTCATCCATCCCTGGATACATGCATTCAGCACTTTAGCAGTATGGTGTATAAAGAAATTATAAACTCTTGACATCATGTATAGGAAATGAGTTATTTAAATGGTGTAGGTGCCACAGGAAAAAAAAAAAATTGTGAATGTTGAAAAAACTTGAAAAAAATCCTAACAACTTGTCCTAAATTAGAAATATTACAACTAAATTCACTGCCAACAGTTTGTCTGCCTTTGAATTTTTGGAACACTATGGTACATTAAAAACAATTTTCAAAAGCGTAAAGTCATTGAATATTTGGGAACACTGCACTGTATTAGAGCGACTTTTGATTTTATTTTTCAATGAAAATTTCCCCAAATTATGCTAATGCAATCTTTTTTTCAAACCAATTGTTGCAGTGTAACCAGCAGGGATGTCTGAAGGGTTTGGTGACTCTACACTGTATAAGAATGAGGTTATTGAATATTTCTCCAATAACAAAAATCAGTATTGTGGTATAACCAACAGGAGAGCATTGGGTGCAGTATAAGATTTCACTTAGGACCCCAGAGTTTTCAGAATGGGCCCTAGCTCACAGGGCCTCAGGATACCAACTGGATACTAATGAGCTCGACCAGGTAGCTCGGTGCCATACCATGCAGGGCCTTAAATTCCAAGTCTAAAATTTAAAATCATATCTTAAATGGACAGGCTGCTACTGATGGGAAGCTAAAATACGTGAGATATGATCATATGTATGTGTTTTGCTTAAAAGTCTAATGGCTGCGTTTTGGAGACCCTGAAATCATGTAATCATGTTTTGGCCAATTCATATAAGCACAGCCTTCCAGTAATCCAGAATATGATAATAGTATAAATAACTCTTTAAAGATCATTAGTATTTAGCAAAGGTCTAATTCTAAGAAAGATATTTCTAAAATGGAAAAAGCATGACTGAGCTGTCTTATTAACATGAGACTCGAGATTGAGGTTGTGATCTAAACAGCGTTCTTAACAGTAGGCAGTAGGTTGAGCTAGTGTGCACAGAGCCCATGACAAAAGAATTCAGAAAGAATTCAAAAAGAAATATCAGTCAAACAAAGAAGTGCGTTAGTTAGTTGGTTGAGCGTTCTTAGTCTTGTCTATGAAAAGGTTAAAACTTTTCACATTGCATTTGAGGCACTGAGCACCAGGAGAAAGAGGGTTAACTAAAGGATTAGTGGTCTTAAATGAGAAACTAGGCCTCTGCTGGTTGGAGGTGGTGAGCATTGAAAAATAGTTTGCTCTTGCATCTTTAATTTAACTGTCGTAAGATTGTTGATGTCTTCCAGTCTCTCACTCTTCCTACGCAGCCCCTTTTCCAGCACAGGAACTTTTTTCATTTACCCAGGATTTTGAAAGACCTCAGCGCATTTCCATTGAAATTACCCGGGGAAAAAACTTCCCCTCAACCCCCAACTTTGCCTGAAAAAAGTATCTAGTAGGGGGGTAGGACTTTTCAGATTATCCGGAATTCTTGAGGGGCAGGGCTGTGTGCTGAAGAATGCTGATTGGTGGAACACACACTTGCAGCGTTCCACACTTCCGTGCCGGTGTGGCCACAAACTTTATTTTGTTTCCCGGGGCTAAATTATCAAATTAGCTACGGTAAGTGATGAACAGCTGAGTGGCCCTGGTGGAAGTTACGATAACTCAAAAATTACTCGAGTTGACGGCAGCTACACTAGTTAATGTAAGTGACATTAACCCTTAGTGAGTAAGGCGCCAATAATGTATCAATACATATGTTCCTCAAACATCAACATGTAAACATGTAGACAGCGATTTTCAATATGCTTCGTCCACAGTCTCTCATCCACTGACACTAATGTTATGTCTTACATGCTGATTTACACAGCATGCTAGTTCAGCTAACAGCGAATCGTTACTAATATGCTAAAATGACAGCTGTCTGTATGTAGACTACCTTAGTTTGACACTTAACTTAAAATACTTTGAAACTTAGCTGCTGGCTGAGACAAACAGCCCATCTCTCTACCAGCGCTAATGTTATGTTACCAGCCAACAAGCTGGCAGAGCAAAATATAGGGCACACGCCGAATCATCTATGTCATCAGCCTGATCTGAATAAATGTTCCGGAACTTTGAGGTGCGGTGGAAACGCAAACCTCACAGATTACCAGGAATCCTTTTACCCAGGTAAATAAATTCCTGGTAATAAAAGTTCCTGAGAATGTTGGTGGAAAAGGGGCTTAAGGGGTTTAAAAATTCACTAGCAAAGCCATCAGACATGTCATTGACATGGACCTGAAAGTTACCTGCAATAAAAACTTCTTCATGACAGAGAACAACAGAGGATAAAAAATCTGACAGTTCAGGCAAAAACAGAGAATTGGATTTTGAAGGACATGAAATAACAAAGAAGCCCTTACTGGACTCCATGGACAATACTCTTCTCCAATGGCAAGCATGCATTCACCCACTAAGATTTGCATTAACGTAGCCAGCCAATCAGGACATGCCTGCCTGAATACATGTAGACCACCCAGTATATAAGGGAGTACCATGACTCTGTCCGTCATCCTTTTTCTCTTCAGCGATCAGCGGATTTGCCCACTTATATCTTCCTTCATGAATGGAGTTGCTGTGGGGAACCTCGTTGGGGCCTCAGTGCAGACCACACAGAGAGCGGTGTTCAGCAGCCATCAGCCTGGAAGGCCTATTTGGTGCTGCTCAAGTTAGACACCAGCAGCAGCGTAATCACTTCAGATGCTTTGAGAAGATGCTTCACTGGGAGTGAAGATGCCTCACTGAGAGTGAGCAGAGGCTCAAGATCATGACGTGAGACCCCTACTCCAACTGCGACACACTGCTGCCATCATCTCTGATCATCTCCATTGAGACAACAGCCTCATTTGTAGATGATAACAACAACTCGTCTTTGTCGTGGGCAGTAGTGTTCTGTGTGAGTCCGCCACCAACACCTCTCTGCCAGGACCTTCTGCAGTGGGCCATGTTGGACACCCCACTGAACCAGTAAGTTGTTCTTGTTATGGTCTGGCTGGCCCCCTCTTCCAGACATCTAACAGTGTATCGAGGAAGCAGCAACTGAAAGACGAGAGCCCCAGCTACAGATATGATGGATCGTCTCAGGGTGCAGGGTAGGCGTGCTGCCTCCTCAGTGGCCTGGCAGCCAACCTGCCTCCACAGTCACTGGTTGGTCAGAGAACAGGGAGTCTCTGCCCCGACTGCTGCGTTGCAGAGAGATGCTATAGTATTTTGACTAGATATTTCAGCTAGGAGCGCAGCTACCTGCGGCTGTTGTTACAGATATGTTGGGCATTTGCTAGTTTCCCTTCAGCTAAATGCCCCCCTCCCCTCACAGTCTTAGAATGACATTTTGGACCACAGCAACAGCATGATGAATAATCTGATTTAAGGTGTTGCTGCAGGGGACTGGGTGATGTCTCCCTACAGTAGGCTCCTGTTACATGTGGCTGAGACTCAAGCTCCCCAGAAAGGACTGAGATGATCTGTTGGTTCTGTTGTTGTCACAGAAGAGCTTTTCAGATTGATCTCATTGGTCACTCAGCACTGTCTAGACAAGGCAAGATCACAGTCACTGCCTACTGCTTACGCATCTACAGAAAAAACAAGAGACAAAGCATAGTAACGTGGCAGAGAGGAGACATCCCAACAATGAGCATCATTGCTCATTGCAAGGCTGCTGTGTTGTTAGTGTTGGTGCTGATGTTCATTTTGTTTATGTGAAAAATATGGCATCTCACACACACACACTTGCTACCCCCCCGAACGTCATGCTCAGCGTGATGATGTAAAAGTAGCATTATCATGGTGCCTTGGTTAAAATGTCTGACCCCAGTTATGGCATGCATCCACAAAATTTTCCGGGCATCCTTGTCTATTTTTCTCTCCAATCTCCATACAGGAGACAAGAGAAATTAAAGGTGGTTTGTCCATTCATCAACGCTGTATTCTGGCATGAATGTCAGCTTCTTATCTGGTTAAAGGGCTATTCCAGGACCAGAAATATCCATTTTGTGAATAACCAGATTAGGTCTCTAGTAGCTGTCCATTATTCACCCAATCCACAGCAGGAAATGGCACTTCAAAATAAAAGCTCTGATTGGGAAATCTGCCGTATTTCAAAATAAAGTGTGTTAAACAGACTTGAAACATTCAGGCATCACTTGCGGTCCAATCAGAATGTACCCCAACACACTTTTTGACCGCAACCCACCAGTTGGGAACCACTGGTCTAAACTGCATCATCTGGGTCAGGGTAAATGTTGGGGTCAGGGTTAGGTTGCTTGCAATGCAATTTTGTATATTGTATTTTATTTCATTTTTTGTTTTGCTCTGATTATTTTCTGTCCTATAATTTGAATTGTATTATACTGTGTTCATGTTTTCCTTTTGAGAACCATTTGTGGGGTTTTTCTCTTTTGTTTTCTTTTGTTTGTCATTTTGCTAAAGATTTATGAAGATGCAAATACGCCCAGCTTCTTAGTTTGATGTGTACTCTGGGCTACAATTTTTCTGATGTAAATGCCAGACATGTGGCGTCAGCCATCATCTTCACAGCACAACTCTACTTCATTGTCCTTACATTATTCAGTCCTCAGTGGGACCTCTGTGGACTGTTTCAGTGGCTTCATCGAGTGTCAGGGACCATGCTGTCCAGACATTATCTGCATGGACAGAATACTGCTGGGCTGACTGTGCTTGCATACCCATGCATATGTATGTATGTGCTGTAATGGTTGAAATTACAGCTGTAATTTCAAAGGTTTTTGTATATTTACAGTGATAAACCAGCAGTAAAGTTAAAGTTCTTTAATTCTTTGAAATTCTCCTTTATTTTTCAGTAATGATAGAAAAACATATTCCACACTGTGTGACAATGTCACAATATATTGAAAACACTAACATAAAAATTCAAACCCAAGAACAACATGTTTTGCTCAGATTCTAGGATTATTGTGTATATTTAATATGTGAACACTTGCCAGGTGCCAAGTTCATACCCCACAAATAAAATCCACAGATCTGTACAGGTCAAAAGTATTATCATTATTTTAAATAAGATGTTACGATGGCTGCTTATCCACCACCAGAGGTGTGGATTCGAGTCACATGACTTGGACTCGAGTCAGACTCGAGTCATGAATTTGATGACTTTAGACTCGACTTGACAAATGTAAAGAGACTTGCAACTCGACTTGAACTTTAACATCAGTGACTCATGACTTCACTTGGACTTGAGCATTTTGACTTGAAAAGACTTGCTACTTTCCCCAAAACCCAAAGATTAAAAAGTATTTTATTAAGGAACACTCTGTATCTTTCTCTGTGTATATGTGTGTGTGTGTGTGTGTGTGTGTATGTGTGTGTGTGTGTGTGTGCTGTTGGCACAACGTCCAATCAAATTAGATCCACGTTGTTTTGCTCCGACAGCATTCATCCAATCAAATTGCATGACAACCAATGAAGAGGAATTGTCAAACAACGCACCAGTTGGCAAAAATGATACCAAAGATAGTTTGCGAGATGGTCAACACAAAACAAACTGCAGTATGCCAAAACATGCTGGTCGAAGATTACAGACGGAGACGCAACAACTGCCAACTTCATTCGACATTTGAAGTTGCACAAAGAGCAGTAAGTTCTGAATGAAAGCTAATGTTTACTACTTTACTAGCTGTGTAGTTAAATCAGTGAAGCTGTAAGTGTAACACAATAACACAGTAATCTGTTGTGTCCACTGTGGGCTCACTCCCTTACTCATACTTTTGTTTTTCAGTGATAGTTGGGGATTTTTTTAAGCAGGGTTGTATGAGGTACTTACACATAACATTAGACAATGTATCACACAGTAGATGGCGGTCAGCAGCTAAACATATTTTAGCCACCTAAAAAGAGGCAAACCTAATAAAATCAAGGTCAGTTTAAATGTACGCTATATTAAGAATATGTGTACCGTTTTAGCTTGCCGTCAGATGGACGTGCTGCAAGGTAAAATTGCTGTTTTTGTCAATGGACTCTGGTGTGCTGGAGAGAGTGAATTAACAAGTGATATAATTTCAGTTTCCTGACAGAATGGGCTGTCTGACGCCAAGGCAAAGCAAATGAGAGTATTCTTTATATGGCATATACTTAAACTGACATTGATTTTATTAGGTTTGCCTCTTTTAGGTGGCTAAAATACGTTTAGCTGCTGACCCCATCCACAGCACTGTAAAGCCTATCTTGCGTGCTGGTGGCCACGCAGTACGTCTGCTTCTCTGTACTGGGAGTGCGCTGACCGCCATCTACTGTGTGTAGTCCCTCATACAACCCCACTTTCCTGCACTATCTCTTCAACCCGAAAGAAGTTTTACAATACATGACCAGAGCTGCAATACACACACCACACACACAATACAATTAATATTAACACAATCTTAAGATCGATATTAATAATATGAGTAATAAAGAGTAGTTTCAAATACAATTCATGTGTGGCTATAAGGGATTTTCTGACATCTGTTTAATATACTTACCTCTTACAGATTTGAAGAATACCAGATGAACAAAAGCATCACAAATGAACCACAACAGCATTCAATCTCGCAATTCCTGGACAATCGTGTAGGGCATTACAGCATGAGTCATCCACAGCAGAAGGCTATCACCAATGCAACACTGTCGGACTTGATTATTGATTGCAACTTGCCCCTGTCTGTTGTGGAAAAAAAGAGTTTTGGGCACTTTCTGACAGTACTTGACAGTAAGTACAGCCCAGTGTGTCGCAGAACATTGACATCAAAAACAGAGAACCACGTTGAAGAGAAACATTCAAAATTAAATACTTTATTGAGCAACACTGGCAATGTTTCAGTCACTGTGGACATTTGGTCTGACTCAAAGATGAGGGGATTCCTTGGTGTCACTGTGCACTGGATAGAAATACAGCTTAAGTCTAATCTCTTGGCCTGCAACCGCTTCAAAGGCAGCTGAGAGAATCTGTGATCAATATGCAGCAATTTGTGATGAATACGACATTAAAGATGAATTGGACTACATCATTAATGACAATGCTGCTAAAATGCGAAAAGCATTCTCTGTGTGCTTCCCCAGTGAACAAGAGGATGACGATGACAGAGATCATCTTGATGACCCTGAGCTCTGGTGTGATTTAACCCTGGAAGATCAGCAAACAGTAGATGCTGCTATGGCAAAGAAACAGCGCTTGCAGTGTTTTGCGCACACTCTTCAGCTGGTGGTGGGAGACAGTTTGAAAGAAACAAAAGTGGTATTTCCTTCTCTTTTAAAGTTATCAAAACTCAGCTCACTGCTGCACACAAGTACAACATTCAAAGATGTGTTTGATGCTGAATTTGGGGAACAGAAAGGCATCCCTGCTGCAATCAACACAAGATGGAACTCAACACTGAGGCAAGTGAAGGCAGTTCTCCAGTGCAATCATCTAAAGCTCTGTGCTGTTCTAGAAAAGGCTGGGCACAAGGAATTGTCATTCACAGCATGGGAGTGGAATCTGTTGAGGGAGTTGGTGGACATCTTGAAGCCATTTGGAGAAGCAACTGATTTGACACAGGGGGAGAAGGTCGTCACAATCAGTACTGTTGTTCCATCCGTCTTGTCCCGCAATCACCACCTTTAGAAGCTGAAGCCTCATGTCCGTTTCCTGAGCGGCCTGCTCAGAAGTCTCCTGGCATCCCTGAACAAAAGATTTCTTGGAATTTTCATCAACGTGAAAATGGCCAGGACACAAGATGGGATCACTGTCCCCTTTTCAGATCCAGTATACCTCAAAGCAGCTGCCTTTGATCCAGCCTTTTCTCTGCTGTGGGTAGAGCCCCATGTGCTGGTCAGTCGTGATGTCAAGGCAGAGGTGGCACAACAAGTTAAAGGGTAAATATTACTGAATCTAATGTAACTTTTTCCCCTCATTATCTGATCTAATTGACTGCAGCAATAATTACGTATTTCAGTCTAACACTGCATCACTAACACAAATGGTAATAAGGGCTCTTTTGTTTCTGCTATTGTTTTTACATGTTTTGCCAGAATTAATCCTGCAAGATGCTGCAGAGACTGAGAAACCTGTGCCTCTTGTTGATGAAGAAGAGCAAGAAGACCTTGGAGAAGGAGAAGGGCTGTTTGCTGCATACCATCAGAGACAGAAGAAGGATGCTGGGACCACTCCAGCACTACAGCTAAGTCACTACCTTGACATAGCCAAAGGACAGAACGCCCTTTTGTCTGGGCATCGAACATGAAGACTCTTCCTTCACTGTTCTGAGTGGCCATCAGAGTTTTGGCAGTGCCTGCCTCCAGTGCTCCAGTGGAGTGAGTTTTCAGCCATGGTGGCATCATACTATGTCCCCATCGTGCACAAAAGACTGACAGACTTTTGGCCAATTTGGTCTTTTGCAAATTCAATGCAGCATAGGGCCCTGACATAAAAAGCACAACCCTGTTCATTGTTGTGTACATGTACACAGACACACAGACACACACACACACACACACACACACACACACACACACACACACAGACACACACAGAAACACACACACACACACACACACACACACACACACACACACACACACACACACACCACACACACACACACACACACACGCACACAATATTAGATGAGATAAATTCAAGACAGGACAGAGACTGCTGTGGAACTACTTAAAGTGCAATATGCTTTGATAATACAATGTTAGCACTTTTTGTACAAATAATTACAGTTGCACCTGTTTTTTCAAATATGTTTATTCTGTAAGGGAGTAGTTTAAAAAGAAGAATATTCTTGCAAAACACAAGTTAAATGTGAAATGGTACTGGTTAGTAGTGCAATTAGGAAGTTCAATTCCAGCACTATTTTATATTTTATTATTATTTTTTTTTACAATTGCACTTGTTTTGATAAATAAATACAGATTTTAAAAGCATACATGATCTGTGTAAATATATTATTACTCTGTGGTTACTCAGGACTTGCCTGTCTTGACTTGAGACTTGACTCGGGACTTGAGTGAAAAGACTTGAGACTTACTTGTGACTTGCAAAACAATGACTTGGTCCCACCTCTGTCCACCAGTGATACAGAACAAAGACACTGGCATCAATATCCTCAGGCTCTGCTGTTGATGTAGCAAAAGAGCACACATTTCTACCTGAATTCATGCCATTTTTCTTTAGTCTGTCAAATGCCTACAGGAGCGACAAAAATCTAGAGGTCAGTCCCATGAAGGGATGGGAAGGAGTTGATGAGAAGCAGCCACTATGATAAAGCACAGGTCTCCACACTGCATGTATCTACAAGGTGACAGTGGCTCAAGAGGTAGAGTGGGTTGTCCGTGTGAAAGTGTCCTTGAGCAACACCCTGCATCCCAATTTGCTTCCACTGTAGGCCAGAGCCATCAGTGCAAGAGTGTGTGCATGACTGGGGACAAAATGTATATTGCTTAAGGTAGAAAAGCGCTCTATAAGGACAGTGCCATTTACATACATTTTTTTCAAATGCTGCTGTGTCGGATTAAAAGTGAAGATTTACTGAGCGTACAGGTTTTGATGAACACTTCGCCTGAGTAAATGTAATCATTGATAAGGTGGGTTTTGTAAGTGTGTGTGTGTGTGTGTGTGTGTGTGTGTGTGTGTATGTATGTATGTATTTGTGTGTTTGGAGAGCAAATTACTGTGGTGGGCCCTGGCCCAATCTCTGTCGGCCAGTCGCTTACTGTGATACGCCACACATGACATCTCAGACTGAAAGAGACCTCTTATCTCTTTCCCTCCAGATCCTGCATTCTCACCTCCCCCTACCCACCCTCACCCCTTCTGTCCCTACACATTATTCCTTTTCTCTGTCTCCCCTCCTTTTTTCACTTTCATCTTTATTAATGTGGGCACCCCAGTCTCACATCAAAATGTGTAATAGCTACACTGGTCCACAGCCTAAAAGATTACTAGATGTTATATATAGTCAGTAGATATATATTTTACAACCCTCTTTGCAAACTGGAGGAACTACAAGCAGAAACTCAATTTCTACAGAGTACTAGCTAAAATATCTGCAATAAATCAGCATCTTTACTTTTTCCTAACATAGATCATCTGCTGCTGCAGTCTAATTACCGATTTGGCATCACTAGATATTTGATATATTTAGTAGAAATAGCTTTTAACAGCCCAATTTCTTTGCAAACAAAAAGAACAACAACTCTGGTTCTGAATTGTACCAAGCTCGTGGTGGTGGTGAAATGGTGCAGCTCTAGAGAATTGTAGGGTTTTTTTTTTTGTGTGTGTTTTTTCCAGAATTGGAAGTTGTAAATACTGAATTAAGAGTACACTATGGAGTTTAAGGGGATGAAGAATATGTCTGTGTAATTATATATCAAATATCTGATTGTTAAATGAGTGAAAATTAATTTCATCCATATTTTACCCATATTTTACAGTGCCCCCATTTGTTGACTTAATTCACATGATAGCAGCTCTCTACAACACTTGGTCCCATGTCTGTAGCTCCTTGTGTTGCTGAATTAGAAGTCTTCAAACAAGATCAAGGTTTAAAGATCAGTATTTTAAAGCAGGAGCCATGTATGTATGTATGTATGTGAATTGTTATAGTATCAAATGTTACTCTTCAGGCTAAGACCTTATCAACAATGTATTTGGTTCTGCTGTATCACAAAGTTTGAATTTTATAATTTTATAGACATAAGCCATTATGTCCATAAAACATATATATAAAACATAAAAAAATAAAAATGAAAAAAAAAAAGACCGTAAAAAGGAATTACAGACTGGACTTTGGACAAAGAAATAAGGTGTATTAAATACATGACAGTAAGGAGAGCAAAAATTTCATCTGTGCATAAATAATTAAAATTAAGTAACAGTGGAGCTTGATGGCAATGCACAATCTAAAGTAGTTTTGATTAAATATGTACACGCACACACACACACACGGATGACGTGGCTTGATATTATTTATGTTATATATTATTTCATACTGAAAATAAAGTAAATATTAATAGATTCAATTAAATTAAATGAGTAACTTCACATTTTAGAGTCACAGCTTATAAAACATCTAGAGGCCAAGGTTCTTGTAGTTAACTACAATTAAAGTAAAGACTAAAACTAGGATAGGTGTGAAAAAATCGTGTCAAGAAACTGAAAAAATAAATAAATCTAGACTTTAGAAAAAAATCAACTAAAGCAATGTGTTACACTTACAAAACTAACCAAAATAAATAAAACTATAGAGGAAATGCCTTTAGAATCCATGTAGCAAAAGGATTTTTGTACCACTTTAACTGCCTTTTTAAATCTGTTACCTTTTAGCAGCTCTTTTTGTCATTCCCTGTCTTGTTTTTCCCATCTTTTCTGTTTTCCATCTAGTCTCAGAGGGAGTGAGAGACAGACAGCAGAGGAGTGACGTGAAAGCATTGTTTCAAGAGGAAAATAGGGAATAGTAGTATAGACAACGCTGTGGGTTGGGTGGTGAAAACAGAGGCAATCAAGGTGGAGCATGTGTGCTGTTACACACCAGTGATTCCCTCTTTAAAACCACCCCCACCCTCAGCTGTTCAGTCCCCTTCAACACACACATGCATGCACATACACATACATAAAAGGCTTTATATACCAGCTAGCTTTTTTTGTTTGTTTGTTTGTTTGTTTTGTAGACGAGTATACCTTCTGTTTTTGTTTTTAACTGGTGTGTTTAACATCATGAACAGACCAGAAAAGGGATTAGTAAACAGAAGAAGGCGGCGTGGAGGCCAGTTAAAATGTGCAAGCATTGCTTGGAAGGAAACAGACGGAATTTGTGAACTGTGGTAGAAAAAGGGGTGAAAATGAAAGCATCCACCCAAGTATCATGTCTCCATCACTGTAAATTGAAGCTGGAGCCGATAAATACCTGTGACTACTGCAGAGTCATTTGTCCTGGGAATGAATGCCGATTGTAACCTATAACTCAAAAAATGTAAAAAGGGCCTGTTTGCACATTGAGAAACATTTTATTGACATTTTGTGAGAAGTTCTTTTTTTATAATTTACTTTAAATAAAGTAGGTTGTCTTGAACCATTAAGCACTCAAGGCTAAGGCAGATGATGAATCTTGTACTTGTCATGTGTTTCTTTTTTTGTGTTTTTTCCTTCTGACGACCATCTCATGAGTTTCTGGTTGGAGAGGACAGTGGAACTGTATGCATGGCAGTGAACTAGAACAAACTGTTTAAGTCTCTTATATTGTTCATTACCTGCCTTTATATTTCATGTGAGTTTTAAATTAAGATGTTCCATATTTCTAACCAAGCCAAATAGTTAAATATGCCTCAAACATGATTTTAGATTAAAATATGTTATTTTCCTGAGAATTCATTTTAAACCAGACCTTGATCCAAACATATTTTACTGTATTGGGTGGAGAAAAGCTCTTTTCACATAATTAATTTCCACAGAAAGTCATTTTAACATTTTTACTTGTTTTACAAAATGTATGGGCTCATTTTGGGTTTTGAGAAATTTGTTTGTGGTAAAATGTTCACACATAATGCTGCCCTGTAGAGGCCAGGCATGAGGGCTGGAGCTGGTGTGTTGTGGGGAGGGGGCACACAAAGTGATGATTATTAGCGCTCCTCTGGGGCTTTTGTCTGGGTCCCATGAGAGAAAGAGGTTAATGCCACTTAGCCTCAGGAAGGCCTGCCGAGGCCAATTGTGTGTGTGTGTGTGTGTGTGTGTGTGTGTGTGTGTGTGTGTGTGTGCGTGCAGCTCGTGGGTGAGTGTGAGTGATGGGCTTCCCTGCTGCGATCCAAAATCACATACTGTTTTCCTCAAGCCATCGTACCCCCCTGTCAGCTTCATGCTGACACAAAGGCTTACATGTGTGCAGATAAACAAGATTGAAAAAATGCAAATGTTTGCAGTAGAATGCTGTGGTGCTTTTGCCAGAAGTTCATTGTCACCTTTGGTGAAAACTTATGTAAATCACATTTCTTTGTGTCTAAATCAAATCTGACCAAAATGAATCTAACATTGGACAATCCCAAACATATGTTCAAGAACAATAAGATGATTTAACAAAAAAAAAACCAACAAACAAACAAACAAAAAAAATATGATGTGGATGCTGTTTGCTGTTTGCTGTCATTAGTTAAAACATTAGTAAGTATGCATTATTTCACGGAGTATAAACAGAAGACATACCCTAAAATAAACAGGGCACTCAAATATGATCTTCAAACATAGTTTGGATAGGGATCAGAGTGTAACTCTGAGTTTCATGTTTGATGGCCTGTGTTATTTTATATTCCTTATCATTTTTATTACCATTGACAAAACAAATCAGCAAAATGTGTGTTATTTATATAACTTGATGGATCATTGATTGGAATAAACTGACACATTTGACTGGAATTAATGATTAAACAGACACAAAACACACTGTTCATGTTGGAGAACATGGCTTATAGAAAAAATTGAGAAAAGCAATCTTTTCACAATATCAACAACCCAAACATTCAGACAGACAGATTGTACACGTGTGCACGTGCGTGCAAACACACACACACACACACACACACACACACACACACACACACACACACACACACACACACACACTTACAGATCCTGTCCAGAGGATACTGCAGTTTTCTGTTGAGGCTGACAGGTGTATCAACATCCTGACCTGAGTGTCTTCTCATTGAGCCAGAGCGTGCATGCAGTATTAGCTCTGCCACATCTCATTGTTGGAGATGTACACTTCTGCTTGGAGACAGCATGTGGAATCATCGCCCACCACCTCACAACTTTCCCTCAGAATTGAGTTTAGAGTTTTGATTAATCTGGACCCTCGTGTCATCTGTCCCTCTCAAAACATAATTATGTCTTTGAGGTAAAAGACAAACAGTCCATCAGGCGAGACTGATAACAAATCAGAAAGCAATGGTGACTGGCAGTGAAAGAGGAGCTGGAGCTGGGGGATTTTTACTGTACAAGAGAGGCAGCAAAGAAGAAGGCTGAGAAAAAGAAACAAAGACAAAAGAGTATGAAAAAAGGACAGTGGAAGAGGAAAGAAAGAGAGGAAAACAATAATATTGTGTCACCTCCAGTCAAAACTTTAGATCCCAAATAAAGAGTGTTCAGGATTTTCAATTACAAGCAAAAAAAGTAAAGGCAACCTCCGTCTCCAACAAATACTGTTCCTTTATATTCAACATATCTTCAAACTTTCTGTGGTTCTGGATCTCAACTACTGATAGGACAGATAGGATAGATAGAACATAGAATAGATAGGAATGATGATCAAAACTATGAAAATAAGAAATCATCTGAATCATTCTTAAAGGGACACTATTCATCTTGTTAGCAAGCAAACTGGTTGAATTAAAGGGTTTTTTTCATGAGTCCTTGTCAAATACTTGTCAAAGATGGAATATTTAATATCTTTTTCACAGTCATCAAACCCAGTCATGTAAAGAAAATGGTTTCTCTGTGTTGTTGCACAAGCAGAGAAAAACAAATACATCAAATCAGATTTTGCATTCAACTGCCTCTCTCCCTCGTCCATTTATCTCCATCAGATTTTGCTCTTCTCTCTTTTGAATACACAACCCCCCCCCCCCCCCCCCCCCCCGCGCCTGTAGCCATGGTGACCGTCAGCTGAGAAATGGCAACCATGGCCCTTCATTAGGTATCAACATAGGCTCCGACAGCCCAGATAATAACCAATAAGGACTGTGCGCCTGTGTGTGAGAGAGAGAGAGAGATGGGGATGGGGGGTTTGGGGACATGGCATTGTGTTGGGCAGTAAATGAAAGCCCCCAGGGATCAAGCCAACCTTGCTGTCATGCTTCAGAGAGTTATGGCTGTGTGTGTGTGTGTGTGTGTGTGTGTGTGTGTGTGTGTGTGTGTGTGTGTGTGTGTGTGTGTGTGTGTGTGTGTGTGCGTGCGTGTGTGTGTGTGAGTGAGTGGATGGGGTCATTTGCTTCTACATATGTGGTCGTCTTATACATCACATGTGTATATGCATGTACTCACACATCCTGTCTAATCCTTTCCAAAGAGTGGATATGGAACATGGGGAGACTTTGCTCCTCCTAAGTATGACAACAAAGGTCATTTGTACAAGAAGCTTATTAGGACCCATATTTAGTTTTAGTGTCAGGCGCCACCCTCTAGTGGCCTTAGTAATTATGACTGGGGCAAAGGTAAATGTACTGCACTTGTATAGTGCTTCTCTAATCTTCTTTCTACCCATTCACACACATTCACACACCGATGGAACAGCCATTGGGAGCAATTTGGATTTCAGTATCTTGCCCAAGGATACTCTGACATGCAGACTGGAGGAGCCAGGGATTAAACTGCCAATCTTCCGATTAATGGGTGACCTGTGCTACCTTCTGAGCTGCAGCTGCCTCCAGCCAGGTGACTAATGTCGTAGTTTTGTTGCCTAAACCTAAAACATTAACCATGTGTTTAAAACTGGGACTGTTAATGATCATATCGAACTTATTCTGTCATTAAGATGTGAGGACGTGCTGATCTCCTGCCACTGGTAGTGGGTACTAATTTAGGGATTTCAAAACCTACCCACTATTCAATTCAATGTAAGATTTAAAACCTGTATTTGTCCTTGATAGCCGATGTTGAGGTTATCGATATCGTCATCATATGATATAACCTCTTGGGGCAATGGCCAGTATTTCAGAGGTTCCTTTGTAGGCAGCAGATCTGCAGGCCAAGACCTCCTCCTCCATGCATAAGTCATTGTTTCCAGTTCAATGAGCAACTTGTCAACAGACAACATTTCAGCTAATCTCTATAAACAGATGTCCACATATGATTGTTAAAAAGCTACTAAAAAGCTAACTCATGATAAGACAATAACTGAATGACAATGTTTATTTACAATAACCTCCTGGTATAAACCCTCATGTCACATACATAAAATCAAATGGCACTGAGC
Organism: Cephalopholis sonnerati; assembly: GCA_019142605.1. Lineage (NCBI taxonomy): Eukaryota > Metazoa > Chordata > Actinopteri > Perciformes > Serranidae > Cephalopholis > Cephalopholis sonnerati. Next base: position 619,050 of record JAGQAX010000015.1, on the reverse strand, counting down.
AAACTCTGCCTTAATTGATTAGTTTTTAGCCACCTACATCAATATCACCTTTATCAATATCAGTGTAAGTGTACACTATATTTAGAATACCGTTATTGCTTTAAGTTACAGTCCTCTACAATGAAGAACTAAAGCCAGTATATCAAAGCCACCAGACTTCATTGACAAAAACAGTCATTTTACCACACAGAATGGTGGACTTGCTGGCTTATCACTCCCTCTATCAGCTATTGTGTAAGATCAAGCTATGAATATATGCAAAAGTAGTTTACATTTTAACTGTTACCGATTTTTTTTAGGTGGCTAAAACACATTTAGCTGCGGCTCCTGTCCACAGCAGTACCTTACCTGTACCAGTACCAACCACAACCTCCTCAAACACGATTGGTCAATACTACTTGGACAGACAAAAAATGGACTACAAATAAAACCAAAATGCTTCGAATACCAAAGTATTGTCCCGTCACCCACAACTTTTGACTACATATACAGATATCTGTTTGTAGAGAATAATAATTAATAAAAGATTAATAAAATGTTTAATAACCATGATTAGATGTAGTGTGTGTTATAATGTTTGAACTGGTATTTATGGCAATATTTGTGCATATATACAGATGGCTTGAACAGACATCTCTGCACACTTTCTTTCTTTCTCTATATAGGAGTTCAAATAAACACAAGATATTTGTGCTCCAGGGAAAGGATCAGCGCTCAGTGATGAACCTCCTAAGCCCTATGATAAGCTATTATGGCAAGGCTTAACTATACAGACCAGTGAGCAGTCTTTGGGGTCATCAGGTGGGAACCTCCTTTCCCCGGTGTTTCATGTAGTTGGTCCCACGACACCTCCAGGAGGCTAGACAGTGATCTCCGGCATTCCAGAGACACTCCCCTAATGCCAGCTCTCACTGCTCCTCGCATCGACCCCACAACCTCCTTTACCTTACCTCTACTTCCACATGACTTTCTCAGCCCAAACAGCGCTGCCACCTTCAACAAACCCAAGCTCCGTTTATGCCGATACTAACTTTCCACATTCACCATACCCTATTTCACATGCTACATATCATAACTCCAATACAAGCTAAAGTTAAAGGAGATAGAGAAGATAAACTAACAGAATCAGCAAACACACTCACCTGGGTTGCAGCATGGTCTCAAACAAAAGAGACTCAAAGAGGCCACTCCCACGTGTAAATAACCTTCCTCTTCCTGGATTCTCTCCTGAGAGGACTGATTGGGGGATCTCTCCACCTGATCTCAATGAGTTATGTATGCTGCTTAGTAAGTCCCCCTGCTGGCCTCAACTGACATTATTCCTCCTCATCCAAATCCATTGACTGGATCCAGCTGCTTCATCTGAAATTTCCTTCACTGTCTGCCTCAAACTCTGTCCCTGCACTTCGAGCTCCCCCAGAGCGAGACAGTCGATCTTGCTATGAATCCCCTACATCCCACTTCCACTGGACAAATCCTAGTTTTCCACCCTCACTGCTCAGCTTCTGCTCCTAAGTGTGCATACCTAAGCTTTTTTTCTTTCATAGTCTTCTTCCACTGAGTCTTCCCAAGGAACTCTCAGCTCATTGAATAAAATATCCACTGACTCACAGACCACAACACTTTGTCAGGCCTTTGATTGGTACAAACTATTTCCAGGGGAACAACAAGCTTTCCCCCTAAATCTACTTGCATTTCCCAATCACAAGCACCTTCTAGGTGGCCACACCCTTGCCTCCTTACTAACTTACCACTTCTGAATTTCTCCCCCTCACGGACAAACTGAATTGCTAAAGTCCTTTTCTTAAAACCTTCTGAATTTGCCTGTCTTCATTTCCCTTCGATGTCTGCAGCTAAGCTTTTCAACACCTGATTATGTCGCCATGTATACCGGCCTTGTGACTTTACAGCCTGACAAAATATGTTTTAAGTTTGCAGTACCTGAACACAATGGGGATGATGGGTCCCCATTTACCCACAGTTTTAGGTTCTAGGGGTTGGTAACACATTGTACGTAGCCCCTACTAGGAGTCTAATATGACTCTCCTCCATATTCCACAGGTCCCTCCATCTAAGCTTCCTCTTTACTACACTTTCCCAATTCAACCACTGTCCCTGCTTAGCCTGGGCCACTACCTTTGCACCCCTTAATATATCCTTCTGTCTACATATCTGTTCCACAACCAGCTTTCTTTTATCTTTGGGACCTGCCTTATTCCACACTGTTTTGCCTGAGCCAAGCCCCAGGCCCCCCCGGCCAAACTGAACATGACCTAAAATCTCTGCATGCCTAAGAGCTGCCTCTGCCTCCTGAACTGCCGATCTTGGGTTCCATTTTCTCCCCTTGGTTGGATTTGGAACCACACTTCTAACTACCACGTCCTTACTCACGGATAACAACAGCTCTGCCCTGACCTTGGTACATATAAATTCCTCTGTTAAGCCAGATACTGGCAACTGAAGTATCCCTGTTCCATACAATGCCACACTACTTAGACACCTAGGAGCACCCAACCACTTCCTAATATAGTAGCTAACCAACCTTTCCATTCACTCCACAATGGATATTGGAATTTCATAAATTGAGAGTGGCCACATTAACCTAGGATATAGCCCAAACTGCAAACACCACAACTCCAACTTTCCTGGGAGTTCTGATTTATCTATTCTATCCAATCCTTCAGCCACATCCTTTCTAAATTTCACCACCTGTTCATCATCTTTCAACTCCAAATTGTACCACCTACCTAAGCTCTTCACTGACTTTTCCCTAATTGTTGGAATTTACTCATCATCTATGACAAATTTCCTGTCACTTAACTTCCCTCTTCATATTGAGATGCTTCTGGACTTACTTGGTCTTAATGCTGGACCTCTTGAGGTTTTTATTTATCCTCTCTAGTAGCCTCTTTGTACATGGCACTGTTGTGGTCACCAGTGTCATGTCATCCATGTAAGCCCTAACTGGTGGAAGATGCATCCCATTTTGCCATCTCTCCCCACCTACCACCAACTTGGAAGCCCTGATGATTACTTCCATTGCCATAGTAAATGCAAATGGAGAAATTGTCGACCCTCTGACATAATACTTATTTCTAGCCACTGCCAACCTGTTGTGAAAGCTGCCGTACTTAGACACAACCTAAAATCCTGAAAATATGCTTTCACTAAGTTAATAACTACCTACCTACCTGTCTGTCTGTCTGTCCATTTGTCCATCCTTACATACTTATATACGTTCATACATAGACTAATATGCAGTATATACCATGGGACTAATGACTCAGTGCTGTCACAATGTAATGAGTGTCAGTACTCATAATGTAGAATGAAATGGCTATTGTTAGGCCTAAAGGAGGCAGAAATGTGAAGTTATGTTAATAATTAATAGTCTCATTCTGTTAGAGAGCTTCTAGGTGAGATGCTCGCCCATCCAAAATCCTCAGTCCATCAATGGTCTGCACATTATTGTGTGGATTACGCTTAGGGCCACATCCTCAAAAGGATTGCACTGCTTTTGCGACCGCTAAACCTGTGCAAATGAGAGAAAAAAATAGCGTGCAATCCACGAAGCACATGCAAAGGGTGAAATGCACGCAAACTGAACACAAACTGCACTGCCACTCCTAGCTGCGCCGGTCCAATTTGCATGCATGTAAATTAGGGAATATTCATAAATTCAGCGCAAAATTGCCCCCTTCCTATGCAAATAAGCCTCATTGCAAATACCACCTAATCCACAAAGACCAGCGCTAACTGCCACGGGCAGTAAAGCGGTGCTATTTAACGCCAGTGAGACCCGTGTATTAAATCCGCGCAATTTCTCTTTCTCCCTCTCTCACTCTCTCTCAAAATGATTGCAAATCGCACTCACTTGGTGGTAACTGTGGAGCATAGCCTATATAAGGGCTGTCATGCCAGGACTCTCCGGTAATCATGGCAGCATACCTGTCAAGTTGTGGATTAGAAAATAAGGGAAATTTGCCGGTGCTTGCTGCGAGCCGTCCCATCACTCCAACCAAGCTCCAGTATCCCTGACATTTTAAGACAGGTGTACAAGATATCTAGAAACAACTTGTCAACCGCTTACTAACTACAATTAGGTGATCAGAATCTGATAGGCCAACCTTTGTTGACATTGAAATGCTGTGAACATTCCTACGTTATAATACAGCCTAAATGAAAACACAAAGGGTATATGAAGCACATTTATTTATTGTTTATAAAACGGGTGCTTCCCATCCTTAAATGTGATTGGCTGAGCCGCGTTCCATGCCGTTGTAAAATCAGTGTAACCCACTGGTAGACCACAGCGTCTGTGTTGCTTGGCAACCATTCTGTCCACGCGATCTTGCTTGGTGGAAGAATGAATAGTTCTCAGTTTTATTGTTGCATTATTACCAATCAATTGTTGATTTTTTTCGTGTGTGTTTATTTTATGGGCTATATGTAGGGTAACCGTTTTATAAAAGCTATAAGCCCCTTGAAGCCGTGAGTTACAGTGATTTTACAACGGCTGAGGGGCCCTGAACGCATATTTTCAGTTCATAATGTGCCCATCCTGCTCCTCTTTAGGAAAGTAAATTCGCTGTCCCTTTTTTTCAAGATATTTGGGACTTCTTTGTTTTTTTGGAAGGAATGCCTTCCCCTTCGTCACATCCATCCATCTCTCTCTTTTGTTGTTCCGGGTTTGTTCCCGTTGTCAGCACTAACCTCTTGAGAACTGCCACCCAGGCTACTGCAGGTGGCAGTTCTCGCGAGGCTAGTGACAGTTCAGTTTGGAGAGGCACAGCAAAGTTTGTTTTTGTATTATAATATGGGGGATTTACGGGAGAATACTAATACGAGAGGACGGCGGGAAAGAGGGGTAAAATACGGTACTTTCCCGGCCAAAACGGGAGACTTGACAGCTATGCATGGCAGCAGTGATTGTGGCCAGGCGAAAGCACCGTAATGGCAGGCGCACACAAGTAAGGATTTATCGGAGGAGAGTATCACTTGCACTCAGCGCATACTTTGTGGGCATGTTAGCGCCGGCATATGATTAGAGCAAATTCTTTTGAGGATAAGGTGCTAAAACAGGGCAGATTGCGTGAGCTTATTCTGCGCAGATAATGCTATTAGCAGGAGCAATCCATTCTTTGTGGATCTGGCCCTTAGTATTCAAAATTGCAACTGAGTAATATTCTGCTCAATAATTACTTTTCACAATGCTCACCAAAAATGGTTCATGTGGTACCATTCAGGCTGCTGGTTTAGAGTAATTAAACCACTTCAAGCCCTAAGCTTTTCTGTGACCTTATAATTTTGATGACGATATACTGTGTCACCTCTCAAAACTCCTGAACCTCATTATCCATTATTAAAAGAGAATCCATTATTCAACAACTTCATTGATTATCTCTCACCAGCCTTTTTGGTGGTGAAGTTATTTAGAAAGCGAAGAAAGTAGGAAACATTTCACAGTATTTCCAGAGCTGCTGAGACTCATATCAGAGTGTAACTAGAATGTTCATTTCCTGAACAAAATATAGGGTGAGAGATGGAAGCTGTTGGCTGCTGCTGCTCCAGCACCATTTTTTTAAATACTTTTAGCACCACTCTACAGCTGATATTTGTATCAGATGCTATAGACTTTTTCAGCATCCTCATGTACAAATGTGGTTAGAATGCCATTAGTATCATTTGAACTCACAAAAGGGGCACAGAACGACGGGTTGAAACCATTTTAGAGGGTTGCAGATAAAAGTTGCAGTGCACTGTGAACTGGCCGGCCTAAGCTTCACTCAAGCTGGCTGATGGTATCAGCTGCAACTCAGCTGGTGAAGTTGCTGGCAGGTGGTTTGAGAACATAAAGCACGTCACCTGTTTCAACAGCCAATCAGCTCGTAGTGAAGTCTACTGGTAAAGTCAAAATGACTGCAGATGGTCATTAAGATTAACCAGTTTGCTTGCTGCAGCAGGTACTCCATCCCTGCTGATATGGAGCTAGAACAGTCTCACAATGAATAAATGCACACAGAAATTAATAAATGCACAAAAAAGGATTCACAAATGTATTTAGGGATTTATATATATATATATATATATATATATATATATGACTAAAAACACAAACACAATGCACACAAAAATATGTTTCATTCCATGCATGAATGAAAGAAAATCCACATATAAAAAATAAGATTTATAAACATATTTGTGATGCACACACAAATATTGTTTTAAATATGTGCAATTGAAATTCACAAATGTACGCATTTAAAAGTATTTGCAGTTTTCATCAAATACATATGAACTGTCGAAGCTGCATTTACAAAGTACGTGTAATTTGTAAACTTCCCTGCATTTGTGTCTGGGGGTTTTGAGACTCCCCTGACATGACTCGATTCCCAAATGCACTTTTTCTAAGAGGGGATTGTCTGCAGCCAATCAGATGTCTCACTCCTTTACAGCCAATCACATGAGTGCCTCCCCACAAGCGGTGTTATATGACATCATTAAAGCAGGCGTCACACCGTGTGACCATGGCGGGGCCTCAAACTTTAGGGTCTCGCCACAAAACAGGAAGTAGTTCATAACCCCAGCAAACATGGTCCAATCTTCCCCAAACTTCACAGGGTTCATGACAGTCCTGCTCTGAAGAGATCTACATGTCAATAATTTGTGATTAATATAGCGCCCCCTACTGGTCATAGAAAATGTCATGTTTTATACCTTGAACCATATCTCCTCCAAAATTGACCACATTGACCTCAAACTTGGGGAAATAATCCATATATCCTTGATGATGCTTTCATTTGAAAACTGTGAGTTTTCCTCAAAGGGCGTGACCATGGCGTGGTGGTGAACTTTGATGTTTTGCCATCATGACAAAAGTTGCTGTAAGATGACTCTATGTGGACATATCTTTCCAAAACTTCATACATATGAGAACAGTCCAGCCCTGAAAACATCTACAGAGAAATTTTTAATCAGAGTCATAGCGCCACCTACTGGCGGCAGACAGTTACTTTCTCCTACCAGGTTTACCCGAACCACCTCAATTTTGATGATAAATAGTCCCAAGACCTTGATGATGATCAAACCAGAACCTCATAAAACACGAGGTTGTTTTTCATGGGCAAGGCATACCTGAAAACTCACGAAACTTGGCGCACACATGAGACGACCCAAATTGTGTTGTCTGATATGATTTTGGTCTTTTGATGTGCCAAGATGGCTCAACAGCGCCCCCTACAATTTTTTCAATGAAGCAGCCCCCGAAGCTGGTTTCACCTACATGTATGAATCTTGGTAGGCATATGTAACACTCCAAGACATACAAAAAAGCCTCTTGGAGTTATGCTCCAAACCCAACCGGAAGTCCGCCATTTTGATTTTACTTGTGTCACTTTTGTGCATTTTTGGCCATTTCCAGGAGACGTAAATTAACAAACTTGTCCTACAGATTTTATCCAATCCACTTCAAACTTGGTCTGTCCCACCCCAAGACCTTGAAGAAGAAATGTTATCACAGGCTTGACGTTTCGTCAAATGCTGTCACCGTGGCTCCGCCTTCTTCGCCATAAAACACGAAGTTGTAACTACTCCTACAGATTTTACCCGATGGACTTCAAACTTGGTCGGTTCCACCTCAAGAAATTGAAGAAGAAAATCTATCAAAAGCTTGAGTTGTCACACCGTGTGACCGTGGCAGGGCCTCAAACTTTGGGGTCTCGCCACAAAACAGGAAGTAGTCTAGAACTCCAGCATACATGTTCCAATCTTCCCCAAATTTCACAGGATTGATGACAGTCCTGCTCCGAAGAGATGTACATGTCAATAATTTGTGCTAAATATAGCGCCCCCTATTAGTAACAGGAAATGACATGTTTTATATTTTAAGTATAACTCCCAAAACTTTGCCAGATCCACCTCAAACTTGGGGAAACTATCCATCACATGTAGTAGATGCTTTATTGTGAAGACTGTGATGTTTCGTCACAGGGCGTGACGGTGAACTTTGATGTTTCGCCATGATAACAAAAGTTGCTGTAACTTGACTCTACGTGGACATATCTTTCCAAAACTTCACACATGTGATAGCAGTCCCGCCCTGGAAACATCTACAGAGAAATTTTGAATCAGCATCATAGTGCCACCTACTGGTGGCAGAAGGTTACTTTTTTCATTCTTTCATGTCCCTCTTCTACCAGGTTAACCAGAACCACCTAAGTTTATCTGATAAATAGTCCCAAGACCTTGATGATGACCAAATCTCAAGCTTTTCAGTTTTCGTCAAACGCTGTCACCGTGGCAATGCCTTATTCGCCCTCAAACACGAAGGGTTTTTTTGAGGGGTAAGGGATGCTGGTAAAGTCATGAAACTTGGCAAACATATGATAGTACCTGATTTGTGTTGTCTGATGTCACTTTTGTGCTTTGATGTGCCAACATGGCTCAGCAGTGCCCCCTACAAATTTTCAACAAAGCAGTCCCCGAAGCTGGTTTGACCTACATGTATGAAAGTTGGTAGGCACATGCACGACTCTAAGACATACAAAAATGCCTCTTGCAGCCATATGCCAAACCCAACAGGAAGTCCGCCATTTTGAATTTGCTTGTAACTGCTTCACAACTTGACCGTACATGTTCCAATCTTCCCCAAACTTCACAGGATTGATGACAGTCCTTCCCTGAACACATCTATACATCAATACTTGGTTCTAAGTATGGCGCCACCTACTGAAAAAATTAAATGTCGTTGTATGATTTGATGGATATAACGTGTAACTCCTGCGTGAGGGGTCTGCCTTTGACAGGAAAGAACAGCGGCGTCAGCGCCCTCGAGTTGCGTGAAGGTGCGAGGGCCCGTTCATCGCTGCTTGTAGCTTTAATTAGGGCCCGAGCACTGTCCAGTGCGAGGACCCTATTGAAATGCAAGGAATTATTATTAGGGGTTAAAGCCCGAAGGGCTGAAACCCTATTGTTTTCCTACTGTTTTATTATTAGGGCCCGAGCAACACGCAGTGCGAGGATCCTCTTGAAATGCAAGGAATTATTAGGGCCTGAGCACCACGTGGTGCGAAGACCCTCTTGAAATGCAAGGAATTATCATTATTAGGGCCCGAGCACCACGCGGTGCGAGGACCCTATTGAAATGCAAGGGATTTTTAGGGCCCGGTTGAAACTGAAGGAGTTATTATTAGTTATTAGGGGTTCAAGCCCGAAGGGCTGAAACCCTATTGTTTTCCTACTGTTTTATTATTGTGTGGGAGCTGCAGCTCAACTTCATTTCAATGTCAAATTGTACATCCCCATAAGGATATGTATGCTATTACTTTTCTCATCTCTAACATATTCCAATGATTTTATATAATTTTTTAAAGCATTAAAATTTATAATGGCAAGTCAATGGGAGCAATGTTTGAAAGCTCATATCTCAAAAATTAAAAGTGCTAAAGTGTTCAAACTTGACTGTCAGGTGAGCCATGTGGAACTGCTTCACATATTCCAAGATGCGACCTATAGCGCCACCATGTGGTCAGTTATTACGTGTTTTGTATTTTGGCTTATAAATCATGAACCGTGAGGACTAGCCAAACAATGTTTGCACAGTGTATTCCTTGGATGGTATCAAGTAGACTGATATAGACCACACCCATTTGCGCCTAGAATTTTTTTCCGCCATTTTGAATTTTTCAAAAATGCATTTTTTGCTACTTTTGGCACATTTTTCATCCAATCTTCACCAAACATGATACGTACCATATTTAGATGATCCCGAACACAGCTCATATCTTCGTTTTTTGGTATCACTTACCGTTTGTCTGTAATTGGTTACCAAACTTTTGAAGGCGTGGCCTGAAGTGTGCATGCGCCAACCGTGCGTGCAGCTTGTTGCGGTCGCTCCTGCTTGTTTTTCTTAATTTCTTACTTGTTTTGCTTTATACCTTATTACTAGTTTTTGTATTTTACGACCAATATTCTGAAGCTGTGCCCTCTTTAAACATGTTGATTGAGAGAGTTCTGGTCTATTTCTTTACTCTTAATTTACTACTTTCATTTGGACCCGGCACCATTGCGCAACAACTCCATGGCCGCATTGTTCACTCCAGAGATCAGCTGATCGTGCTGAGGCTGGCCGGCTTGGCGGCTGGAACATCAGCGATACCAGCTGAAATGTGGAGAAAAACTCACAGAGGATGGAGGGGAGGAATGAAACAGAAGCGGAAAAGAGCGAGGGTGAGACAACGGAGGCTTATGGAGAAGAGGATATATAAGCCGGGTCTCCCCTCTCTATCACCATGGGCAACGTGAGATCACTGGGAAATAAAATGGACGAGCTAACAGCAGTCGCCAGGAGTCAGAGGGAGTACTGGGAGTGTAGTCTGATGTGCTTTACAGAGACATGGATACACAAGGACATACCCGACGACAACATCTCCATCAGCGGCTTTCAGACTGTTCGGGCCGACCGGGACTGCACCGAGAGCGGTAAGCACAAAGGAGCGGGGCTTGCCGTGCTTGTCAACAACCGGCGGTGCAGTCCTGCCCACATTACTGTGAAAGAACAAATCTGCCGCCTGGATATTGAACTGTTTGCTGTTGGACTCAGGCCGTATTATTTGCCCAGGGAGTTTTCACATGTGATTATGGTGACCGTCTATATCCCCCCCTCTGCCAACCCGACGTCGGCATGTGACGTTATTCATTCCGCCGTAGCCCGTCTGCAGACTCAACACCCGAGTGTTTTCATAGCTATCTCGGGTGACTTCAACCACGTCACCATGGCAACAACACTATCCAACTTCACTCAGTATGTGAGCTGTCCACTAGAGGAGGGAGAACCCTGGACTTGCTGTATGCAAACGCCAAGGATGCATACAGCTGCTCCCCCCTCCCCCTCTGGGGAGATCAGACCACAACCTGGTGCACCCCAACCCCTGCTATGTGCCTCTAGTAAGGAGCCATCCTTAACGCCAAGAAGAGGGCCTTCAGAGCTGGTGACAGGGAGGAGGTGAGAACAATACAGGGGGAACTGAAGGTGAAGATCAGAGAGGCTAAAGAGAGGTACAGGAGAAAGCTGGAGTGGAAACTCCAGCAGAACAATATGAGGGAGGTCTGGAGTGCAATGAGGACCATCACTGGCTTCAGGACCAAAAACAATAGAGGAGTTGAAGGCAGCGTGGACAGGGCCAATGAACTGAATCTGTTTTTTAACAGATTTGACACTGCTGGCCCCCCCCTCCCCCGACTCTTCTGCTGTCTGTCTTGTGCAACCAACAGCCACTCCACCTTCCCCCACCCCTCCTGCTTACACCCCCCTACCCTCCAGTGTGAGCCCCCCTCACACCTCCTCCCCCAGTAGCCAGACTGACCACACTCTTCATCGTGAGGACTACACCCCTCCTCCGCCTGGCACCTCCACAATGTGCTTCACCACCGATCATGTGAGAAGACAGCTGATGAGACTCCACTCAAGCAAGGCTGCAGGCCCTGATGGTGTCAGCCGCAGGGTGCTCAAAGCCTGTGCCAAAGATGCTGCGTCCCAGTGGCTCCAAGGACTACAGACCCGTGGCATTGACCTCCCACATCATGAAGACCCTGGAGAGACTTGTTCTGGAGCAGCTCCGGCCCATGGTCAAGCCACTCTTGGACCCCCTCCAATTCGCCTACCAGCCCCGACTTGGAGTGGAGGACGCCATCATCTACCTGCTCAACCATGTCTACGCCCAACTGGACAAGCCGGCAAGCACTGTGAGAGTCATGGTTTTTGACTTCTCCAGTGCGTTCAACACCATCCGTCCAGCTCTACTGGGTGACAAGCTGACAGCTATGCAGGTGGATGCCCCTCTGGTGTCCTGGATTGTGGACTACTTGACTGGCAGACCACAGTACGTGCGCCTGCAACACTGTGTGTCAGACAGAGTGGTCAGCAATACCGGGGCCCTGCAGGGGACTGTCTTCTCTCCCTTCCTCTTCACTCTCTACACTACAGACTTCAGCTATTGCACTGAGACCTGCCATCTTCAGAAGTTTGTGATGACTCTGCCATAGTTGGATGTATCAGCAAGGGTGATGAGGATGAGTACAGGGCTGCTGTGGATAACTTTGTCACATGGTGTGAGCAGAACCATCTGCAGCTCAACGTGGCAAAGACAAAGGAACTGGTGGTGGATTTGAAGAGAACCAAGACACCGGTGACCCCGATTTCCATCCATGGGGTCAGTGTGGACATTGTGGAGGACCTGGGGAGTACCTGGGGAGTACCTGGGGGGTCCACATTGACAATAAACTGGACTGGTCTAAGAACACTGATGCTCTCTACAGGAAGGGCCAGAGCCGTCTCTATTTTCTGAGGCGACTGAGGTCTTTCAACATCTGCCGGACTATGCTCAGGATTTTTTATGAGTCTGTGGTGGCCAGTGCTATCCTCTATGCTGTTGTGTGCTGGGGCAGCAGGCTGATGGTGGCGGACGACAACAGACTGAACAAACTGATCCGCAAGGCCTTTCATGTTGTGGGAATGGCGTGTGACTCGCTGGTGGTGGTGTCAGAGAGGAGGATGCTGTCTAAGCTGCGAACTATCTTGGACAATGTCTCACACCCACTCCACCATGTGCTGGTCGGACACAAGAGTACTTTCAGTGGGAGTCTCATACCACCAAAATGCACCACTGAGCGCCACAGGAAATCATTCCTGCCTGTGGCCATCAAACTGTACAACTCCTCCCTCTGAGTTGCCCTTGGACTGTTTCACCACTGTCACCAACTCATAATAAATTGTTACATATTTATTCCTAAATAATCTGTGTAATAACTGATTGTATTGTTCAGTCTGTATATAAGGTTCCTGTATATATTGTAAATTATGTTGTGTGGTCTTTACATATATATTTTGTAAATTATCTTCTTATATTTTTACTTCTTTTTGCACTATATCTTCTTTCTACACTTGTTTGCACTATATCTTCTTCTTTTTACACTTGTATGGAGCACCTGTAACGAAAACAATTTCCCCTTGGGGATCAATAAAGTATTTCTGAGTCTGATTCTGATGCATTGAACCAGCCATAACTCTTCAATGCTGATTCTGATCGATACCAAATTTGAGAATCTTGTACATATAACGACGTGCACCATTATATAAAATTTGATACAATTCTACCCACAGGGGGCGCTACTGTATTGATATAACATGATATTTCTACAGTTCTGTTGTTTTCAGTGAAATGAAACTTGGTGCACATGTTCTCCATGTCAATGTGCACAACATGGTGAAACATGGTGCCAATAGCCCCACCTTGTGGCCATTGACGGAATGTGACAAATATGCATTTCATTATATGTGTTGTAACATTTGGAAAAAAAATCCTGTTGAAGAAGCAGCTTGCAGTGGTAGTAGCAGTAGCAAAAGTAGCTGGCAGTTTGCAGCTCCCACACGCAATTTCTTCAGAAATTGCAAAGTTTTCTAGTTAGGGGTTCAAGCCCAAAGGGCTGAAGCCCTATTTTTTTCCTACTGTTTTATTATAATTAGGGGTTCAAGCCCGAAGGGCTGAAGCCCTATTGTTTTCCTACTGTTTTATTATTATTATTATTATTAGGGGTTCAAGCCCGAAGGGCTGAAACCCTATTGTTTTCCTTCTGTTTTCTTCTTCTTCTTCTTCTTCAGAAATATTTTTGCAAATTCCCGTGAGATGGTACATTGTAGAGACATGAAATTTTCACCAATGACTGGAAGTTGTGTGCAAATGGTGCTCATAATATTAAAATACCAATTGGCCAGATGGTGGCGCTATAACCAAGGTCAACACGTTTTGGGATATAACTCCCACACCATATGAAGCATATTCAACAACGTTATATTGACATATTCCTTGAATAGTGCAGAATCACCTGGGCTAGGCCACGCCCATTTCCGTGTTGAATTTTTTTTCGCGAACTCGCGAAAACTGGAAAACCTTCTTTTTCTGTCTCCTCCTTGGGGTTTTGTCTGATCAGCGTGAAACTTGGCACGTACAGTCCTCAGCTAGACCTGATCTAAAGTTATCAAAAGAATTTTGTTCGGTCAAAAAATGCCCAAATGATTAACGGATAAAAAGGCGAAGTGTTCGATATCTCGGTCAAAATAAATGCTAACAACACCAAATCGGAGATGCTTGGTTTCCATGTGACTGTGAGGGTATGAGCCAAATTTGGAAAATGTTGACCACAAGGGGGCGCTGCAAATGTGGGAAATTTATATCTCTTAAATGGCTTCGCTGATTTTTACAAAATTTGGTGGGTATGATGCTGGGTCACTCCTGAGGCCATATCTTGAAGTGAATCACGACTGCTCAAAGTGGGCGTGGCTTATTACAAGATAAACAACAAACATTTATTTCAGCTCAAGTATTATGCAGAGGCCTGTGAAATTCAAAGGGTATATATAGAACAGCATACAGACCACCCATAGCAAAAATTATATGTCTACACCACTAGATGGCGCTATAACGGATGCAAATGCATTTTGGCCTGTAACTTCCACATTTTAATTCACATCTTCATAACTTTATAACCACGTGTTCCCAAAATAGAGTCCCATCTTCTGACATAGGCCACGCCCGCTCGCACTGTAGATTTCTCTTTGTAAGTCACTACACATCAAAAACCTACATTTTTGAACTCCTCCTAGCGATTAAGATCCATCTTCACAAAAGTTTGCACATACAATCTCCAGATGTGCCTGACCAAAAGTTATCAACAGAATTTTGCTACTCCAAAAAATGCGCTAGTCAAAAATAAACAGTTTTTTTCTGCTACCTAAAAAACACATACCATTGCATATTTTTGTCAAACTAAAAGCTATCAATGTCAAACTCAATTCACTTGTTTCAGATGTGAACCAGAGACTCTGTGCCAAATCTGGCGTAAATTGGCCAATAGGGGGCGCTATAAGCAGAGAAAAATCAAGTGACATGAAAATTGATCGATTCGCACGAAATTTGGCGAGCGTGATGTGGAGTCACTCCCAAGACCAGCTGTAAAGCTTAGTGATGTTTGGTCACGGTGGCAACGCCTTATTCGCCATAAAAGGCGAGCTTGTATTTGAGGGGTAAGGGATGCTTGTAAAGCCATGAAACTTGGCACACATATGACAGGGTTCGATTTGTGTTGTCTGATGTGATTTTTCTGCTCTGATGTGCCAACATGGCTCAACAGCGCCCCCTACAAATTTTCTACGAAGCAGCCCCGAAGCTGGTTTGACCTACATCTATGAAAATTGATAGGCACGTGCATTACTGAAAGACGTATAAAAAAGCCTCTTGCAGCCATGTGCCAAACCCAACAGCAAGTCTGCCATTTTGAATTTGCTTGTAACTGGTTCAGAACTTCACCATACATGTTCCAATCTTCCCCAAACTTCACAGGATTGATGACAGTCCTGCCCTGAACACATCTATATGCCAATACTTGGTTATTAGTACAGCGCCACCTACTGGCAAAATTACATGTCTTCGTATGATTTCAGGGATATGGCGTGTAACTCCTGCGTGAGGGGTCTGCCTGCGACAGGAATGAAGGGCGGCATGAGCCGACGCCGTCGAGTTGCGTGAGGGTGCGAGGGCCCGTTCAATGCTGCTTGCAGCTTTAATTAGGACCCGAGCACCAAGCGGTGCGAGGACCCTATTGAAATGCAAGGAATTATTATTATTAGGGCCCGAGCACCAAGCGGTGCGAGGACCCTATTGAAATGCAAGGAATTATTATTATTATTAGGGCCAGAGCACCAAGTGGTCCGAGGACCCTCTTGAAATGCAAGGAATTATTATTTTTCTTCTTCTTCTTATTATTAGGGCCCGAGCACCAAGCGGTGGGAGGACCCTATTGAAATCCAAGGAATTATTATTATTATTATTATTAGGGCCCGAGCACCAAGCGGTGCGAGGAGCCTATTGTTTTCCGTAGGATTATTAGGGCCCGAGCACGTCCCGTGCGAGGACCCTATTGAAATTGAAGGAATTACATTTTTGGGAGCTTTAACATACTCAAAACCTCACCAAATTTGGCACACGTGTCAGTCGTGGTGGAAATTTACATGTGATATTGGTTTTGGCGATGGGCGTGGCCACCCGACCTTGCCACGTCCCTTAAACAGCAGCACACCTGCGGCACGCTTCATCGACATGCATGAAAATCGGTACACATATGTATCCCACCCAGACGCACAAAAAAGTCTTTTGGAGCCATAGGCCAAACCCAACAGGAAGTCGGCCATTTTGAATTTAGCCGCCATTTTTGGTGTTTTCCACATTTTGTATTTTAACGAACTCCTCCTACAGGATTAATCAGAACGGCTTCAAAATCGCTGTGTATCATCTACACTACTTTGTGATCAAAAGTTATTAAAAGATCAGTTACCTGTTGAGGGGGGAATCGGCTTTTTGGCGGCGAAGTTTGACGTCTCACCATGAAAAACAAAGTTGCTATAACTTTGGGGTAAATGGTCCGATCTGCACCAAACTTCACTGGATATATAATAGTCCCGCCTTGAACACGTCTACATGCAGAAATTTTGTATTTGTCATAGCGCCCCCTGTTGGAAACAGAAAATGCCATGTTTTAGACTTTGAGGTGCAGCTCTGAGCCCGTTCAGCATATCCAACTCAAATTTGGTCAGAGAGGCCTCAAGATCTTGGTAATGCTACATTATGAAGATTGTGACGTATCGTAAAACGGCGTTGCGCCCAGAGCACGGCAAAGTCGATGTTTCGCCAAAACGCATAAAAGTGGCCTTAACTTCAGTGTCCTTTGTCATATCTGCCTGAAACTTCACATGTGTGTTAACAGTCCAGGCCTGAACATGTGATATGAGTTGTATTGATGGGCGTGGCCAAATGGCTTGACCACGCCCTTTAAACATCAGCCCGTGCCGCATGTTTCACTGACATGCATGAAAATTGGTACACACATGTATGACACCCAGACGCACAAAAAAGTCTCTTGGACCCATTGGCCACACCGAACAGGAAGTTGGCCATTTTGAATTTCATGGTCATTTTTGGCGTTTTGCACGTGTTGTATTTTAACGAACTCCTCCTACAGGATTAATCAGAACAACTTGAAAATCACTGTGTGTGATCTAGACAAAGTTGTAATCAAAAGTTATTAAAAGATTTTTCCATAGATAAACGGTTTGGCCGTCAGGTGGCGGCGAAGGTTGAGGTTTTGCCAAAAAACTGAAATTCGCATTAACTTTAGTGTCCTCGGTCATACCTAATTTTTGCTGATGCATTGTCCCAAGACCATGATCATGATCAAACCACAAGCATTTGAGTATTCATCAAACGCTGTAACCATGCCAACGTCTTATTCGCCATCAAACACGAAGTTCTTTTTGAAGGGTAAGGGATTCTTGTAAAGCCATGAAATGTGGCATACATATGGTAGGGTCTGATTGGTGTTGTCTGATGTGATTTTTGTGCTTTGATTTGCCAACATGGCTCAACAGCGCCCCCTACAAATTTTCAGCGAAGCAGCCCCCGAAGCCGGTTTGACCTACATCTATCAAACTTCGGACGCACATGCATCACTGAAAGATGTACAAAAAAGCCTGTTGCAGCCATGTACCAAACCCAACAGAAAGTCCGCCATTTTGGATTTACTTGTAACTGCTTCTCAACTTCATCATACATGTTCCTGTCGTCCCCAAATTTCACAGGGTTGATGACAGTCTTGCCCTGAACACATCAATACGCCAATACTTGGTTGTTAGTACGGCGCCACCTACTGGCAAAATTACATGTCTTTGTATGATTTGAGGGATATGACGTGGAACTACTGCGTGCGGGGTCTGCCTTCGACAGGAATGAACGGCCGCATCGGCCGGCGACCTGCCAGCGCCCTCGAGTTGCGTGAAGGTGCGAGGGCCTGTTCAATGCTGCTTGCAGCTTTAATTAGGGCCCGAGCACTGTCCGGTGCGAGGACCCTCTTGAAATGCAAGGAATTATTATTTTTCTTCTTATTAGGGCCCGAGTACCAAGCGGTGCGAGGACCCTATTGAAATGCAAGGAATTATTATTTTTCTTCTTATTAGGGCCCGAGCACCAAGCGGTGCGAGGACCCTATTGAAATGCAAGGAATTATTATTATTATTATTAGGGCCCGAGCACATACCGTACGAGGACCCTATTGTTTTCCTTAGGATTATTATTGTTTTCCGCGTAATGAATCGCGTTTTTGGGGGCTTTAACATATTCAAAAACTCACCAAATTTGGCGTGCATATTCGACTAGGTAAAAATTTATGTGTACGCAAAATCTCAACGATGCCAGTTGCAAAATGGCGAAATGGCGCCCCCTAGAAAATTTCAATCGGCTCCCACCGGCAGCCCGTTTGACCAAATTCCCCGAAATTCGGGGGGGGTAGTGTATCATCCCAAGACGCACGAAAATGCGCCTTGGACTTTTTTCTAAAACCAACAGGAAGCCGGCTATTTTGATTTGAATATTCATTTTTTTACCGATTTTGGCGATTTGCAAGTGTTCCCTCAGAGCTATCTCCTCCTACACGGTTCATCGGATCGGCTTCAAATTTGGCATGCTGCAAGTAGACCACTTGATGATCAAAAGTTATTAAAAGATTTTTTCATCGTTAAACGGTTTGGCTGTCAGGTGGCGGCGAAGTTTGACGTCTCGCAAAAAAAACAAAAAAAAAACCGAAAGTGCTATTACTTGGGCATGATAGGTCCGATCGGCACAAAACTTGCTGGGTATGATTGTAGTCCTGTCTTCAACACGCCAACATCAAAAAATTCCCCCGTTCTCAAAGCGGCCCCTGCTGGCGACAGGAAAAGTGATGTTTTACACTTTGAGGTGCAGCTCTGAGCACGTTCAGCATACTCAACTCAAATTTAGTCAGAAAGGCCTCAACACGTTGGTAATGCTACATGATGAAGATTGTGACGCATCGTCAAACGGCGTTGCGCCCAGAGGGCGGCGAAGTCGACGGTTCGCCAAAACGCAGGAAAGTGGCCTTAACTTCAGTGTCCTTGGTCATATCTGTCTGAAACTTCACATGTGTGTTAACAGTCCAGCCCTGAACATGTGATATGAATTTCGTTGATGGGCGTGGCCAAATGGCTTGGCCACACCCTTTAAACAGCAGCCCCTGCGGCACGTTTCACCGACATGCATGAAAATCGGTACACATATGTATCCCACCCAGACGCACAAAAAAGTCTTTTGGAGCCATAGGCCAAACCCAACAGGAAGTCGGCCATTTTGAATTTAGCGGCCATTTTTGGCGTTTTCCACGTTTTGTATTTTAACGAACTCCTCCTACAGGATTAATCACTACGGCTTCAAAATCGCTGTGTATCATCTACACTACTTTGTGATCAAAAGTTATTAAAAGATCAGTTACCCGTTGAGGGGGGAATCGGCTTTTTGGCGGCGAAGTTTGACGTCTCGCCATGAAAAACAAAATTGCTATAACTTTGGGGTAAATGGTCCGATCTGCACCAAACTTCACAGGATATATATTAGTCCCGCCCTGAACACGTCTACATGCAGAAATTTTGTATTTGTCATAGCGCCCCCTGCTGGAAACAGAAAATGCCATGTTTTAGACTTTGAGGTGCAGCTCTGAGCCCGTTCAGCATATCCAACTCAAATTTGGTCAGAGAGGCCTCAAGACCATGGTAATCCTACACTATGAAGATTGTGACGTATCGTAAAACGGCGTTGCGCCCAGAGCGCGGCAAAGTCGATGTTTCGCCAAAACGCATAAAAGTGGCCTTAACTTCAGGGTCATTGGTCATATCTGCCTGAAACTTCATATGTGTGTTAACGGTCCAGGCCTGAACATGTGATATGAGTTTCGTTGATGGGCGTGGCCAAATGGCTTGACCACGCCCTTTAAACATCAGCCCGTGCCGCATGTTTCACCGACATGCACGAAAATTGGTAAACACATGTATGACACCCAGACACGCAAAAAAGTCTCTTGGACCCATTGGCCACACCCAACAGGAAGTTGGCTACTTTGAATTTCATGGTGATTTTTGGCATTTTGCACGTGTTGTATTTTAACGAACTCCTCCTACAGGATTAATCAGAACAACTTGAAAATCACTGTGTGTGATCTAGACAAAGTTGTGATCAAAAGTTATTAAAAGATTTTTCCATAGATAAACGGTTTGGCCGTCAGGTGGCGGCGAAGGTTGAGGTTTCGCCAAAAAACAGTAATTCACATTAACTTTAGTGTACTTGGTCCAATCTGACTGAAATTTAAGACGTTTGTTAACAGTCCAGGCCTGAACATATGGTATGAGTTTCATCAATGAGGGTGGCCGTATGGCTTGGCCACGCCCCTTGAAGTGCAGCATCCCCCATAGCAAGTTTTGCCGACATGCACAAAAATCGGTATGCACATGTATTATCCCTAGAGGCGCAAAAAAGCCTACTTAACGCATAGGCCAAACCCAACAGGAAGTCCGCCATTTTGAATTTACTTGTGCCACTTTTGTGCATTTTTGGCGATTTCCAGTAGACGTAAATGAACAAACTTGTCCTACAGTTTTCATCCAATCCACTTCAACCTTTGTCTGTCCCACCCCAAGATCTTGAAGACGAAAAGTTATCAAAGGCTTGAGGTTTCGTCAAACGCTGCCACCGTGGCTCCGCCTTCTTCGCCATAAAACACGAACTTGTAACTACTACTACAGATTTTATCCCCTGGACTTCAAACTTGGTCTGTCCCACCTCCAGACATTGAGGAACAAAAGTTATCAAAAGCTTGACTTGTCGTCGCACCGTGCGACCGTGGCTGGGCCTCAAACTTCACGGTCTTGCCACGAAACAGGAAGTAGTGTATGACTCCAGCATACACGGTCCATTCTTCCCCAAACTTCAGAGGATTGATGGCAGTCCTGCTCTGAAGACATCTACATGTCAATCATATGTGATTAATATAGCGCCCCCTACTGGTAACAGAAAATGACATGGTTTGTATTTTGAATTATAACTCCCACAGCGTGGGCAGATACACCTCAAAGTTAGCTAAACTATCCATTACACATAGAAGATGCTTCATTGTCAACAATGTGAGTTTTCGCCAAAGGCTGTGGCCATGACGTGGCGGCGAACTTTGATGTTTCGCCATGATAACAAAAGTTGTGTAACTTGACTCTATGTGGACATATCTTGCCAAAACTTCACACAGATGAAAACAGTCCAGCCATGAAAACATCAACAGTAAAATTTTTCATCACCGTCATAACGCCACCTACTGGCGGCAGAAAGATACTGCTTTCATTCTTTCATGTCTATCTTCTACCAGGTTAATATCAACCACCTAATTTTTGCTGATGCATGGTCCAAAGACCATGATCATGATCAAACCACAAGCATTTGAGTATGCATCTAATGCTGTAACCATACCAACGACTTATTCGCCATCAAACACGAAGTTGTTTTTGAGGGGTAAGGGATGCTTGTAAAGGCATGAAACTTGGCAAACATAAGGTAGGGTCCGATTGCTGTTGTCTGATGTGACCAACAACAGGAAGCCGGCTATTTTGATTTGAATATTCCTGTTTTTATGATTTTGGCGATTTCCAAGAATTCTCTCAGAGCTATCTCCACCTACACGGTTCATTGGATCGGCTTCAAATTTGGCGTGCTGGAACTAGACCACTTGATGATCAAAAGTTATCATACGATTTTCCCTATGTTAAACGGTTTGGCCGTCAGATGGCGGTGAAGTTTGACGTCTCGCCAAAAAAACCCCCAAAAAACAAAAGTGCTATTACTTGGGCATGATAAGTCCGATCGGCACAAAACTTGCTGGGTATGATCGTAGTCCGGCCTTCATCACGCCAACATCAAAAAATTCCCCCGTTCTCAAAGCGCCCCCTGCTGGCGACAGGAAAAGCGATGTTTTAGACTTTGAGGTGCTACTCTCAGCACCTTCAGTATATCCAACTAAAAATTGGTCAGAAAGGCCTCAACACATTGGTAATGCTACATGATGAAGATTTGTGACGTATCGCCGAACGGCGTTCCACCCACAGGGTGGCGAAGTCAACGGTTCGCCAAAACGCAGTTAAGTGGCCTTAACGTCAGTGTCCTTGGTCATATCTGCCTGAAACTTTACATGTGTGTTAACAGTCCAGCCCTGAACATGTGATATGAATTTCGTTGATGGGCGTGACCAAATGGCTTGGCCACACCGTTTAAACATCAGCCCCTACGGCACGTTTCACTGACATGCATGAAAATTGGTACACATATGTATCACATCCAGACGCACAAAAAAGTCTCTTGGACCCATTGGCCAAACCCAACAGGAAGTTGGCCATTTTGAATTTAATGGTCATTTTTGGCGTTTTCCACGTGTTGTATTTTAATGAACTCCACCTACAGGATGCATCAGAACAACTTCAAAATCATTGTGTGCCATCTAGACAAAGGGGTAATCAAAACTTATAAGCAGATTTTTGCATCGTGAAACGGTTTGGCCGTCAGATGGCGGCGAAGTTTGATGTCTCGCCATAAAACACGAAATTAGTATAACTTTGGTATACATTGTCCATTCTTTACCAAACTTCACATGTTTGTTAACAGTCCAGACCTGAATGTATAGTATGAGTTTCATCAATAAGCGTGGCCGTATGGCTTGGCCACGCCCCTTAAAGTGCAGCGTCCCCCATATCAACTTTCACCGACGTACACGAAAATCAGTATGCACATGTATCGTGTCCAGACGCACAAAAAAGCCTCTTGCACATGTAGGCCACACCCGACAGGAAGTCGGCCATTTTGAAATTTACAGTCATTTTTGGCGTTTTCCACGTGTTGTATTTTAATGATCTCCTCCTCCAGAAATGAATCAATTAACTCCAAAACTGGTGTGTACCATCTACACAAGTGTGTGATCAAAACATATTAAGAGAATTGCTCAGCATGGAACGGTGTGGCTGTGACATGGCGTCGACACTTGATGCCTCACCACGAAACACGATATTGCTATAACATGGAACTTCACATGTATGATAATAGTCCTGGCATGAACACACCCACATGACGCTCAGGAGTCAGAGTCATAGCGCCACCCAGTGGAGACGGGAAGTCGCAACGCATTGGTTCCTACACTGTCCGAAGGAGGCGAACATTCAGCGCCTCGTCTGCCGGTCGACCTCTGGCGAGACGGTGGCGGCCGCGCCAGGCCCCGAGTTGCGTGGGGTGCGAGGGCCCGTTCAACGCTGCTTGCAGCTTTAATTAGGGCCCGAGCACGTACCGTGCGAGGACCCTATTGTTTTCCTTAGGATTATTATTAGGGCTCGAGCACGTACCGTGCGAGGATCTTATTGAAATTGAAGGAATTATTATTATTATTATTACGACAAAAGTAAATTGCTTATTTGGAGGTTTTAACATGCTCAAAAACTCCTGAAATTTGGCGGTCGCATCAGTCGCGGTGTAAATTTACGTATTTTAGGGTTCGCGGCAATGGACGGGTCAAAATGGCTAGGCCACGCCCATTAAAGAGCAATCTCCTTATAAACAGCGCCCTCCTCATCAATTTTCACGGATCTGCACGAAAATCGGTACACATGTAGATCATGCCGAGCCGCACAAAAAAGTCTCTTGGAGCCATAGGCCACGCCCAACAGGAAGTTGGCTATTTTGAATTTAGCGGCCATTTTTGGCGTTTTACCACGTGTCATATTTTGACGAACTCCTCCTACACGATTAATCAAAACGGCTTCAAAATCGCCATGTACCAACTAGATAAGTTTGTGATCAAAAGTTATTCAAAGATCCGCTACCTTTCGAACACGGAATCGGCTTTTTGGCGGCGAAGTTTGAAGTTTGAAGTTTGTCTCGCCATGAAAAACGAAATTGCTATAACTTTGGCATTAATCGTCCGATCTGCACCAAACTTCACATGATTCATAATATTCCCGCCCTGAACATGTCTACATGCAGAAATTTTGTAATTACCCTAGCGCCCCCTGCTGGCGACAGGAAAAGCGATGTTTTTAGACTTTGATGTGCAGCTCTGACCACGTTCACCATATGCAACTCAAATTTGGTCAGACAGACCTCAAGACGTTGGTCATGCTACATTATGAAGATTGTGACTAGGCGTCAAACGGTGTTCTGCCCAGAGGGCGGCGAAGTCGAAAATTCGCCAAAACGCGTTGAAAATGGCTTTAATGACATTAACTTCTGTGTCCTTGGTCATATCTGCCTGAAACTTCACATGTGTGTTAACAGTCCAGGCTTGAACATGTGATATGAGTTTCGTTGATGGGCGTGGCCAAATGAGGTGATCACGCCCTTTAAACATAAGCCCCTGCCGCACGTGTCACCGACATGCACGAAAATTTGTACACGCATGTATCACACCGAGACGCACAAAAAAGTCTCTTGGACCCACTGGCCATACCTAACAGGAAGTCGGCCATTTTGAATTTTGATGCTATTTTTGGCGTTTTCCACATGTTGTATTTTAACGAACTCCTCCTACAGGATTAATCAGAATGACTTCAAAATCACTGTGTGTGATCTAGACAAGGTTGTGATCAAAAGTTATTAAAAGATTTTTCCACAGTTAAACTGTTTGGCCGTCAGGTGGCGGCGAAGTTTGATGTCTCGCCATAAAACACGAAATTAGTATAACTTTGGCACACATTGTCCATTCTTCACCAAACTTCACATGTTTGTTAACAGTCCAGACCTGAATGTATAGTATGAGTTTCATTGATAAGCGTGGCCGTATGGCTTGACCACGCCCCTTAAAGTGCAGCGTCCCCCATAACAACTTTCACCGACGTGCACGAAAATCAGTATGCACATGTGTCGTGTCCAGACGCACAAAAAAGCCTCTTGCACATATAGGCCACACCCGACAGGAAGTCGGCCATTTTGAAATGTACAGTCATTTTTGGCGTTTTCCACGTGTTGTATGTTAATGATCTCCTCCTCCAGAAATGAATCAATTAACTCCAAAACTGGTGTGTACCATCTACACAAGTGTGTGATCAAAACATATTAAGAGAATTGCTCAGCATGGAACGGTGTGGCTGTGACATGGCGTCGACACTTGATGTCTCACCATGAAACACGATATTGCTATAACATGGGATCTAATGGTCGAATCTGCTCCAAACTTCACATGTATGATAATAGTCCTGGCATGAACACACCCACATGACGCTCAGGAGTCAGAGTCATAGCGCCACCCAGTGGAGACGGGAAGTCGCAACGCATTGGTTCCTACACTGTCCGAAGGAGGCGAACATTCAGCGCCTCGTCTGCCGGTCGACCTCTGGCGAGACGGTGGCGGCCGCGCCAGGCCCCGAGTTGCGTGGGGTGCGAGGGCCCGTTCAACGCTGCTTGCAGCTTTAATTAGGGCCCAAGCACCAAGCGGTGCGAGGACCCTATTGAAATGCAAGGAATTATTATTATTAGGGGTTCAAGCCCGAAGGGCTGAAACCCTATTGTTTTCCTACTGTTTTATTATTATTAGGGGTTCAAGCCCGAAGGGCTGAAACCCTATTGTTTTCCTACTGTTTTATTATTATTAGGGGTTCAAGCCCGAAGGGCTGAAACCCTATTGTTTTCCTACTGTTTTATTATTATTCTTCTTCTTCTTCTTCTTCTTCAGAAATGTTTTCGCAAATTCCCGTGAGATGTTACATAGTAGAGATATGAAATTTTCACCAATAACTGGAAGTTGTGTGCAAATGGTGCTCATAATATAGAAATACCAATTGGCCAGATGGTGGCGCTATAACCAAGGTCAATGCGTTTTGGGCTATAACTTCCACACCATATGTCGCACATTAAAAAACATCATATCCACAGATTCCCTGAATAGTGCTGAATCACCTGGGCTAGGCCACGCCCATTTCCGCCTAGAAATTTTTTTCACAAAATCGCGAAAACTGTAAAACCTTCTTTTTCTATCTCCTCCTTGGGTTTTTGTCCAATCAGCGTGAAACTTGGCATAGACAGTCTTCTCTTGGACCTGATCTAAAGTTATCAAAAGAATTTTGTTCAGTCAAAAAATGCACAAATGATTAACGAATACATTTTTCTAGCTAGCTATAAAAAGGCAAAGTGTTGCATATCTCGGTCAAAATAAATGCAAACAACACCAAATCGGAGACCCTTGATTGTCATGTGACTGTGAGGTTATGAGCCAAATTTGGCTAATGTTGGCCACTAGGGGGCGCTGCAAATATGGGAAATTTGTATCTCTTAAATGGTTGCACCGATTTTTACGAAACTTGGTGGGTATGATGCTGGGTCACTCCTGAGGCCATGTGTTGAAGTTCATCACGACTGGTCAAAGTGGGCGTGGCTTATTACAAGTTAAATAACAAACATTTATTTCAGCTCGAGTATTACGCTGAGGGCTGTGAAATTCACAGGGTATACATAGATTAGGACACAGACCACCCACAGCAAAAATTGTGTGTCTACTCCACTAGGTGGCGCTATAATGGGTGAAAACGCATTTTAGCCTGTAACTTCCACATTTTAAATCACATTTTCATAAACTTAATATCCACGTGTTCCCACAATAGAGTCCCATCATCTGACATAGGCCACGCCCACTTCCACTGCATATTTCTCTTTGTAGGTCACTACACATCAAAAACCTACTTTTTCTATCTCCTCCTAGCGTTTAAGCTCCATCTGCGCGAAACTTTGCACATACAATCTCCAGACTTGCCTGATCTAAAGTTATCAAAAGAATTTTGCTACTCTAAAAAATGTGGTAGATATAAAGGAACAATTTTTTTCTGCTAGCTAAAAAACACATACCATTGCATATTTTTGTCAAAGTACAAGCTATCGACGTCAAACTCAAGTCACTTGTTTTAGACGTCAACCAGAGGATCTATGCCAAATTTGGCGGAAATTGGCCAATAGGGGGCGCTACAAACAGAGAAACATCAAGTGAAGTGAAATTTCACAAAATCCGGCCATAAATCAATAAAGGGTTTTTTCAAACATCAACAACCTCAATGTATCAAAGGTCTTGATCTTACCCACCTTTCAAAATTTAAATGGTTATGCTGGCTTGAACCCCGGAATTGCCGCTTGCGGCTATATTTAGGGGTTCAAGCCCGAAGGGCTGAAACCCTATTGTTTTCCTACTGTTTTATTATTATTAGGGCCCGAGCACGTACCGTGCGAGGACCCTATTGTTTTCCTTAGGATTATTATTATTAGGGCCCGAGCACGAACCGTGCGAGAGCCCTATTGAAATCATAAATATTATTCTTATTATTTTTCTTTTAAACGTTTGATTGCATTTTTGAGGGCCTGAACATGCCCAAAAAGTCAGGAAAATTTGCACACTCGTCACGTCTGGTGAAAATTTCGATATTTTATGGTCGTTACAAAGGGGCGTGGCAAAATGGCTCAATGGCGCCCCCTAACAGTTTTCAAAATCGAAGCCCCCTGCTTTAACTTTGCCCTAGGCGTATGAAATTTGGTACACATATGTATCATCCCGGGACGCACAAAAAAGCCTCTTGGAGCGACACCCTAAACCAAACAGGAAGTCGGCCATTTTGAATTGTTTTTTCAAAATAAGGTCATTTTTGGCCATTTCCACACGTTGTACTTGAGCGAACTCGTCCTACAGATTTTATCGGATTGACTTAAAAATTTACCTGTGCGTGCTCGACTACAGTGGGATCAATTTATTATTAAAAGATCTTCGTCACGTCGAAGGGCGCGGTCGCTGCGGAAGGGTCAATTTGGATATCTCACCAAAAAACACGAAATTATACTACAACTACTACAACTTTGGTGTAGATGATCCTATCTGCACCAAACTTCACATGATGGATAATAGTCCCGCCCTGAACACATCTACATCAAAAAATTCAGTAATTGTCATAGCGCCCCCTGCTGGCAACAGGAAATACCATGTTTTACACTTTGAGGTGCTGCTCTGACCACATTTACCATATTCAACTCAAATTTGGTCAGAAAGGCCTTAACATGTTGGTAATGCTCCATGATGAAGAATTTTGACTGTCGTCAAACGGCGTTCCATCCGGAGGGCGGCGAAGTCGACCCTTCGCCAAAATGCATAAAAATGGCCTTAACTTTGGTGTTTTTGATGATATCCACCTGAAACTTCATATGTGTGTCAACAGTCCAGCCCTGAATATGTGATATGAATTTCGTCAATGGGCGTGGCCATATGGCTTGGCCACGCCCATTCATATGAATTACTTCCATAGGACGTCTCACCGATATGCACAAAAATTGGTACACATCTCCATCACCCCCAGACAAACAAAAAAGTCTCTTGGACCTCTAGGCTAAATTCAACAAGAAGTCGGCCATTTTGAATGTCATGGTCATTTTTGGTGTCGCGCACGCATCGTATTTTAACGAACTCCTCCTACAGAATTCATCAGAACGGCTTCAAAATTACCGATTACCATCTAGAACACTTCCTGATCAAAAGTTATTAAAAGGTCTCGCAGAATCTAAAGGGCACGCCAGTTGTGGGAGGTTGAATTTTGACGTCTCGCCATGAAACAGGAAGTGGCAATAACTTCACTGTACTTGGTCAGATCTGTGTGAAACTTCACAGGTATATTGACAGTCCAACCCAGAACATATGTTATGAATTTCGTTAATAGGCGTGGCTAAATGGATTGGCCACGCCCATTCACACAAATAACCACCATAGGACGTCTCACTGATATGCACGAAACTTGGTAGACACATGTATAACATCCACACGCACAAAAAAGCCTCTTGCACGGATAGGCCACACCCGACAGGAAGTCGGCCATTTTGAAATTTACAGTCATTTTTGGCGTTTTCCACGTGTTGTATTTTAATGATCTCCTCCTCCAGAAATGAATCAATTAACTCCAAAACTGGTGTGTACCATCTACACAAGTGTGTGATCAAAACACATTAAGAGAATTGCACAGCATGGAACGGTGTGGCTGTGACATGGCTTCGACACTTGATGTCTCACCATGAAACACGATATTGCTATAACATGGGATCTAATGGTCGAATCTGCTCCAAACTTCACATGTATGATAATAGTCCTGGCATGAACACACCCACATGACGCTCAGGAGTCAGAGTCATAGCGCCACCCAGTGGAGACGGGAAGTCGCAACGCATTGGTTCCTACACTGTCCGAAGGAGGCGAACATTCAGCGCCTCGTCTGCCGGTCGACCTCTGGCGACACGGTGGCGGCCGCGCCAGGCCCCGAGTTGCGTGGGGTGCGAGGGCCCGTTCAACGCTGCTTGCAGCTTTAATTATTATTATTAGGGCCCGAGCACGAACCGTGCGAGAGCCCTATTGAAATCATAAAAATTATTCTTATTATTTTTCTTTTAAACCTTTGATCGCATTTTTGAGGGCCTGAACATGCCCAAAAAGTCAGGAAAATTTGCACACTCGTCACGTCTGGTGAAAATTTCGATATTTTATGGTCGTTACAAAGGGGCGTGGCAAAATGGCTCAATGGCGCCCCCTAACAGTTTTCAAAATCGAAGCCCCCTGCTTTAACTTTGCCCTAGGCGTATGAAATTTGGTACACATATGTATCATCCTGGGACGCACAAAAAAGCCTCTTGGAGCGACACCCTAAACCAAACAGGAAGTCGGCCATTTTGAATTGTTTTTTCAAAATAAGGTCATTTTTGGCCATTTCCACACGTTGTACTTGAGCGAACTCCTCCTACAGATTTTATCGGATTGACTTAAAAATTTACCTGTGCGTGCTCGACTACAGTGGGATCAAAAGTTATTAAAAGACCTTCGTCACGTCGAAGGGCGCGGTCGCTGCGGAAGGGTCAATTTGGATATCTCGCCAAAAAACACGAAATTATACTACAACTACTACAACTTTGGTGTAGATGATCCTATCTGCACCAAACTTCACATGATGGATAATAGTCCCGCCCTGAACACGTCTACATCAAAAAATTCAGTAATTGTCATAGCGCCCCCTGCTGGCAACAGGAAATACCATGTTTTACACTTTGAGGTGCTGCTCTGACCACATTTACCATATTCAACTCAAATTTGGTCAGAAAGGCCTTAACATGTTGGCCATGCTATATTGTGAAGATCATAATGTCTCGTCAAACGGTTTCGCCGTGACGGAGTGGCGAAGGTTGACGTTTCGCCGAAACCCATGAAGTGGCTCTAACTTTGGTGTACTTGGTCGGATCTGCCTGAAACTTCACATGTACGTCACTGGTCTCGCCCTGAGCATATGATATTAATTTCATAAGGGGCGTGGCTAAATGACATGGCCACGCCCTTTAAACACCAGCCCCCGTAGCACGTTTCACCGACATGCATGAAAATTGGTACACACATGTATCACACCCAGACGCACAAAAAAGCATCTTGGACCCATAGGCCACACCCAACAGGAAGTCAGCCATTTTGAATTTAATGGTCATTTTTGGCGTTTTCCACGTGTTGTATTTTAATGAACTCCACCTACAGGATGCATCAGAACAACTTCAAAATCATTGTGTGCCATCTAGACAAAGGTGTAATCAAAACTTATAAGCAGATTTTTGCATCATGAAACGGTTTGGCCGTCAGGTGGCGGCGAAGTTTGATGTCTCGCCATAAAACACGAAATTAGTATAACTTTGGCATACATTGTCCATTCTTCACCAAACTTCAAGTGTTTGTTAACAGTCCAGACCTGAATGTATAGTATGAGTTTCATCAATAAGCGTGGCCGTATGGCTTGGCCACGCCCCTTAAAGTGCAGCGTCCCCCATAACAACTTTCATCGACGTGCACGAAAATCAGTATGCACATGTATCGTGTCCAGACGCACAAAAAAGCCTCTTGCACAGATAGGCCACACCCGACAGGAAGTCGGCCATTTTGAAATTTACAGTCATTTTTGGCGTTTTCCACGTGTTGTATTTTAATGATCTCCTCCTCCAGAAATGAATCAATTAACTCCAAAACTGCTGTGTACCATCTACACAAGTGTGTGATCAAAACATATTAAGAGAATTGCTCAGCATGGAACGGTGTGGCTGTGACATGGCGTCGACACTTGATGTCTCACCATGAAACACGATATTGCTATAACATGGGATCTAATGGTCGAATCTGCTCCAAACTTCACATGTATGATAATAGTCCTGGCATGAACACACCCACATGACGCTCAGGAGTCAGAGTCATAGCGCCACCCAGTGGAGACGGGAAGTCGCAACGCATTGGTTCCTACACTGTCCGAAGGAGGCGAACATTCAGCGCCTCGTCTGCCGGTCGACCTCTGGCGACACGGTGGCGGCCGCGCCAGACCCCGAGTTGCGTGGGGTGCGAGGGCCCGTTCAACGCTGCTTGCAGCTTTAATTAGGGCCCGAGCACATACCGTGCGAGGACCCTATTGTTTTCCTTAGGATTATTATTATTATTATTATTTTTTTTTTTTTCCGCGACTTTAAACGCATTTTTGGGGGCTTTAACATATTCGAAAACTCACCAAATTTGGCATTCACATTCGTCTTGGTGAAAATTTATGTGTACGCAAAATTTAAACGATGCGCGTTGCAAAATGGCGAAATGGCGCCCCCTAGAAAATTTCAATCGGCTCCCACCGGCAGCCCGTTTGACCAAATTCCACGAAATTCGGGGAGGTCGTGTATCATCCCAAGACGCGCGAAAATGCGCAGTTGGACTTTTTTCTAAAACCAACAGGAAGCCGGCTATTTTGATTTGAATATTCATTTTTTTACCGATTTTGGCGATTTCCAAGAATCTCTCAGAGCTATCTCCTCCTACACGGTTCATTGGATCGGCTTCAAATTTGGCGTGCTGGAACTAGACCACTTGATGATCAAAAGTTATCATACGATTTTCCCTACGTTAAACGGTTTGGCCGTCAGGTGGCGGCGAAGTTTGACGTCTCGCCAAAAAAAACCCCAAAAAACAAAAGTGCTATTACTTGGGCATGATAAGTCCGATCGGCACAAAACTTGCTGGGTATGATCGTAGTCCGGCCTTCATCACGCCAACATCAAAAAATTCCCCCGTTCTCAAAGCGCCCCCTGCTGGCGACAGGAAAAGCGATGTTTTAGACTTTGAGGTGCTACTCTCAGCACGTTCAGTATATCCAACTCAAAATTGGTCAGAAAGGCCTTAACACGTTGGTAATGCTACATGATGAAGATTTGTGACGTATCGCCGAACGGCGTTCCGCCCACAGGGCGGCGAAGTCAACGGTTCGCCAAAACGCAGTTAAGTGGCCTTAACTTCAGTGTCCTTGGTCATATCTGCCTGAAACTTCACATGTGTGTTAACAGTCCAGCCCTGAACATGTGATATGAATTTCGTTGATGGGCGTGGCCAAATGGCTTGGCCACACCCTTTAAACATCAGCCCCTACGGCACGTTTCACCGACATGCATGAAAATTGGTACACATATGTATCACATCCAGACGCACAAAAAAGCCTCTTGGACCCATTGGCTACACCCAACAGGAAGTCAGCCATTTTGAATTTGACGCCAGATTGGGCGATTCGCACTCCTCGTACTTTTTCTATCTCCTCCTACATGATTCATCGGATCGGCTTCAAATTTGGCGTGCATCAACTAGACCACTTGATGATCAAAAGTTATCATACGATTTTCCCTATGTTAAACGGTTTGGCTGTCAGGTGGCGGCGAAGTTTGACGTCTCGCCGAAAAAACAAAAGTGCTATTACTTGGGCCTGATAAGTCCGATCGGCACAAAACTTGCTGGGTATGATCGTAGTCTGGCCTCTATCACGCCAACATCAAAAAATTCCCCCGTTCTCAAAGCGCCCCCTGCTGGCAACAGGAAAAGCGATGTTTTAGACTTTGAGGTGCTACTCTCAGCACCTTCAGTATATCCAACTCAAAATTGGTCAGAAAGGCCTCAACACGTTGGTAATGCTACATGATGAAGATTTGTGACGTATCGCCGAACGGCGTTCCGCCCACAGGGCGGCGAAGTCAACAGTTCGCCAAAATGCAGTTAAGTGGCCGTAACTTCAGTGTCCTTGGTCATATCTGCCTGAAACTTTACATGTGTGTTAACAGTCCAGCCCTGAACATGTGATATGAATTTCGTTGATGGGCGTGGCCAAATGGCTTGGCCACACCCTTTAAACATCAGCCCCTGCGGCACGTTTCACTGACATGCATGAAAATTGGTACACATATGTATCACATCCAGACGCATAAAAAGTCTCTTGGACCCATTGGCCAAACCCAACAGGAAGTCGGCCATTTTGAATTTAGTGGTCATTTTTGGCGTTTTCCACGTGTTGTATTTTAATGAACTCCACCTACAGGATGCATCAGAACAACTTCAAAATCATTGTGTGCCATCTAGACAAAGGTGTAATCAAAACTTATCAGCAGATTTTTGCATCGTGAAACGGTTTGGCTGTCAGGTGGCGGCGAAGTTTGATGTCTCGCCATAAAATACGAAATTAGTATAACTTTGGCATACATTGTCCATTCTTCACCAAACTTCACATGTTTGTTAACAGTCCAGACCTGAATGTATAGTATGAGTTTCATCAATAAGCGTGGCCGTATGGCTTGGCCACGCCCCTTATAGTGCAGCGTCCCCCATAACAACTTTCACCAACGTACACGAAAATCAGTATGCACATGTATCGTGTCCAGACGCACAAAAAAGCCTCTTGCACATATAGGCCGCACCCGACAGGAAGATGGCCATTTTGAAATTTACAGTCATTTTTGGCGTTTTCCACGTGTTGTATTTTAATGATCTCCTCCTCCAGAAATGAATCAATTAACTCCAAAACTGGTGTGTACCATCTACACAAGTGTGTGATCAAAACATATTAAGAGAATTGCTCAGCATGGAACGGTGTGGCTGTGACATGGCGTCGACACTTGATGTCTCACCATGAAACACGATATTGCTATAACATGAGATCTAATGGTCGAATCTGCTCCAAACTTCACATGTATGATAATAGTCCTGGCATGAACACACCCACATGACGCTCAGGAGTCAGAGTCATAGCGCCACCCAGTGGAGACGGGAAGTCGCAGCGCATTGGTTCCTACACTGTCCGAAGGAGGCGAACATTCAGCGCCTCATCTGCCGGTCGACCTCTGGCGAGACGGTGGCGGCCGCGCCAGGCCCCAAGTTGCGTGGGCTGCGAGGGCCCGTTCAACGCTGCTTGCAGCTTTAATTATTATTATTATTATTTTTTTCCGCGACTTTAAACGCATTTTTGGGGGCTTTAACATATTCGAAAACTCACCAAATTTGGCATGCACATTCGTCTTGGTGAAAATTTATGTGTACGCAAAACTTAAACGATGCCCGTTGCAAAATGGCGAAATGGCGCCCCCTAGAAAATTTCAATCGGCTCCCACCGGCAGCCCGTTTGACCAAATTCCACGAAATTCGGGGAGGTCGTGTATCATCCCAAGACGCACGAAAATGCGCAGTTGGACTTTTTTGTAAAACCAACAGGAAGCCGGCTATTTTGATTTGAATATTCATTTTTTTACCGATTTTGACCGATTTTGGCGATTTGCAAGTGTTCTCTCAGAGCTATCTCCTCCTACACGGTTCATTGGATCGGCTTCAAATTTGGCGTGCTGGAACTAGACCACTTGATGATCAAAAGTTATCATACGATTTTCCCTACGTTAAACGGTTTGGCCGTCAGGTGGCGGCGAAGTTTGACGTCTCGCCAAAAAACCCCCCAAAAAACAAAAGTGCTATTACTTGGGCATGATAAGTCCGATCGGCACAAAACTTGCTGGGTATGATCGTAGTCCGGCCTTCATCACGCCAACATCAAAAAATTCCCCCGTTCTCAAAGCGCCCCCTGCTGGCGACAGGAAAAGCGATGTTTTAGACTTTGAGGTGCTACTCTCAGCACGTTCAGTATATCCAACTCAAAATTGGTCAGAAAGGCCTCAACACGTTGGTAATGCTACATGATGAAGATTTGTGACGTATCGCCGAACGGCGTTCCGCCCACAGGGCGGCGAAGTCAACGGTTCGCCAAAACGCAGTTAAGTGGCCTTAACGTCAGTGTCCTTGGTCATATCTGCCTGAAACTTTACATGTGTGTTAACAGTCCAGCCCTGAACATGTGATATGAATTTCGTTGATGGGCGTGGCCAAATGGCTTGGCCACACCCTTTAAACATCAGCCCCTGCGGCACGTTTCACTGACATGCATGAAAATTGGTACACATACGTATCACATCCAGACGCACAAAAAAGTCTCTTGGACCCATTGGCCAAACCCAACAGGAAGTCGGCCATTTTGAATTTAATGGTCATTTTTGGCGTTTTCCACGTGTTGTATTTTAATGAACTCCACCTACAGGATGCATCAGAACAACTTCAAAATCATTGTGTGCCATCTAGACAAATGTGTAATCAAAACTTATAAGCAGATTTTTGCATCGTGAAACGGTTTGGCCGTCAGGTGGCGGCGAAGTTTGATGTCTCGCCATAAAACACGAAATTAGTATAACTTTGGCATACATTGTCCATTCTTCACCAAACTTCACATGTTTGTTAACAGTCCAGACCTGAATGTATAGTATGAGGTTCATCAATAAGCGTGGCCGTATGGCTTGGCCACGCCCCTTAAAGTGCAGCATCCCCCATAACAACTTTCACCGACGTGCACGAAAATCAGTATGCACATGTATCGTGTCAAGACGCGCAAAAAAGCCTCTTGCACATATAGGCCACGCCCGACAGGAAGTCGGCCATTTTGAAATTTACAGTCATTTTTGGCGTTTTCCACGTGTTGTATTTTAATGATCTCCTCCTCCAGAAATGAATCAATTAAGTCCAAAACTGGTGTGTACCATCTACACAAGTGTGTGATCAAAACACATCAAGAGAATTGCTCAGCATGGAACGGTGTGGCTGTGACATGGCGTCGACACTTGATGTCTCACCATGAAACATGATATTGCTATAACATGGGATCTAATGGTCGAATCTGCTCCAAACTTCACATGTATGATAATAGTCCTGGCATGAACACACCCACATGACGCTCAGGAGTCAGAGTCATAGCGCCACCCAGTGGAGACGGGAAGTCGCAATGCATTGGTTCCTACACTGTCCGAAGGAGGCGAACATTCAGCGCCTCGTCTGCCGGCTGACCTCTGGCGACACGGTGGCGGCCGCGCCAGGCCCCGAGTTGCGTGGGGTGCGAGGGCCCGTTCAACGCTGCTTGCAGCTTTAATTCTTCTTCTTCTTCTTCTTCTTCTTCTTCAGAAATGTTTTCGCAAATTCCCGTGAGATGTTACATCGTAGAGACATGAAATTTTCACCAATAACTGGAAGTTGTGTGCAAATGGTGCTCATAATATAGAAATACCAATTGGCCAGATGGTGGCGCTATAACCAAGGTATATGCGTTTTGGGCTATAACTCCCACACCATATGTCGCACATTCAAAAACATCATATCCACAGATTCCCTGAATAGTGCTGAATCACCTGGGCTAGGCCACGCCCATTTCCGCCCAGAAAATTTTTTCACAAAATCGCGAAAAATGAAAAACCTTCTTTTTCTA
Source organism: Cephalopholis sonnerati (assembly GCA_019142605.1). NCBI lineage: Eukaryota > Metazoa > Chordata > Actinopteri > Perciformes > Serranidae > Cephalopholis > Cephalopholis sonnerati. Next base: position 582,461 of record JAGQAX010000015.1, on the reverse strand, counting down.
TCTCCTCCTTGGGTTTTTGTCCAATCAGCGTGAAACTTGGCACGGACAGTCTTCTCTTGGACCTGATCTAAAGTTATCAAAAGAATTTTGTTCAGTCAAAAAATGCGCAATTGATAAACGAATACATTTTTCTAGCTAGCTATAAAAATGCAAACTGTTGCATATCTCGGTCAAAATGAATGCTAACAACACCAAATCGGAGATCCTTGGTTGGAATGTGACTGTGAGGGTAAGAGCCAAATTTGGCGAATGTTGGCCACTAGAGGGCGCTGCAAATATGGGAAATTTGTATCTCTTAAATGGCTGCACCGATTTTTACCAAATTTGGTGGGTATGATGCTGGGTCACTCCTGAGGCCATACCTTGAAGTTCATCACGACTGGTCAAAGTGGGCGTGGCTTATTACAAGATAAAAAACAAACATTTATTTTAGCTCAACTATTATGTTGAGAGCTATGAAATTCACAGGGTATATATAGGATAGGACACAGACCATCCATACCAAAAATTGTGTGTCTACTCCACTAGGTGGCGCTATAACAGGTAAAAACGCATTTTGGCCTGTAACTTCCACATTTTAAATCACATTTTCATAAACTTTATATCCACGTATTCCCTTGATAGAGTCTCATCTTCTGACATTGGCCACGCCCACTTCCACTGCATATTTCTCTTTGTAAGTCACTACACATCAAAAACCTACTTTTTCTATCTCCTCCTAGCGTTTAAGCTTCATCTGCACGAAACTTTGCACATACAATCTCCAGATGTGCCTGATGAAAAGTTATCAAAAGAATTTTGCTAATCCAAAAGATATGGTAGATATAAAGGAACAATTTTTTTCTGCTAGCTAAAAAACACATGCCGCTGCATATTTTTGTCAACGTAAAAGCTATCGACGTCAAACTCAAGTCACTTGTTTTAGACGTCAACCAGAGGATCTGTGCCAAATTTGGCGGAAATTGGCCAATAGGGGGCGCTATAAACAGAGAAACATCAAGTGAAGTGACATTTCACAAAATCCGGCCATAAATCAATGAGGGTTTTTTCAAACATCAACAAACTCAATGTATCAAAGGTCTTGATCTTACCCACCTTTCAAAATTTAAATGGCTATGTGGCTTGAACCCCGGAATTGCCGCTTGCAGCTATATTTCTTCTTCTTCTTCTTCTTCTTCAGAAATGTTTTCGCAAATTCCTGTGAGATGGTACATCATAGAGACATGAAATTTTCACCAATAACTGGAAGTTGTGTGCAAATGGTGCTCATAATATAGAAATACCAATTGGCCAGATGGTGGCGCTATAACCAAGGTCAATGCGTTTTGGGCTATAACTCCCACACCATATGTCGCACATTCAAAAACGTTATATCCACAGATTCCCTGGATAGTCCTGAATCACCTGTGCTAGGCCACGCCCATTTCCGCCTAGAATTTTTTTTCACAAAATCGCAAAAACTTGAAAACCTTCTTTTTCTATCTCCTCTTTGGGATTTTGTCCAATCAGCGTGAAACTTGGCACGTACAGTCTTCAGCTGGACCTGATCTAAAATTACTCACAGAATTTTGTTTCGTCGAAAAATGCGCAAATTATTAATGAATACATTTTTCTAGCTAGCTATAAAAACGCGAACTGTTGCATATCTCTGTCAAAATAAATGCTAACAACACCAAATCGGAGATCCTTGGTTGGCATGTGATTGTGAGGGTATGAGCCAAATTTGGCGAATGTTGGCCACTAGGGGGCGCTGCAAATATGGGAAATTTGTATCTCTTAAATGGCTGCACCGATTTTTACCAAATTTGGTGGGTATGATGCTGGGTCACTCCTGAGGTCATATCTTGAAGTTCATCACGACTGGTCAAAGTGGGCGTGGCTTATTACAAGATAAAAAACAAACATTTATTTTAGCTGAAGTATTATGTTGAGAGCTATGAAATTCACAGGGTATATAAAGGATAGGACACAGACCATCCATACCAAAAATTGTGTGTCTACTCCACTAGGTGGCGCTATAACGGGTGAAAACGCATTTTGGCCTGTAAGTTCCACATTTTAAATCACATTTTCATAAACTTTATATCCACGTGCTCCCTAAATAGAGTCTCATCTTTTGACATAGGCCACGCCCACTTCCACTGCATATTTCTTCTTTGTAAGTCACTACACATCAAAAACCTACTTTTTCTATCTCCTCCTAGCGTATAAGCTCCATCTGCACGAAACTTTGCACATACAATCTCCAGATGTGCCTGATGAAAAGTTATCAAAAGAATTTTGCTACTCCAAAAAATGTGGTAGATATAAAGGAACAATTTTTTTCTGCTAGCTAAAAAACACATACCGTTGCATATTTTTGTCAAAGTAAAAGCTATCGACGTCAAACTCAAGTCACTTGTTTTAGACGTCAACCATAGGATCTGTGCCAAATTTGGCGGAATTTGGCCAATAGGGGGGGCTATAAACAGAGAAATATCAAGTGAAATGAAATTTCACAAAATCCGGCCATAAATCAATGAGGGTTTTTTTCAAACATCAACAAACTCAGAGTATCAAAGGTCTTGATCTTACACACCTTTCAAAATTTAAATGGCTATGCTGGCTTGAACCCCGGAATTGCCGCTTGCGGCTATATTTAGGGGTTCAAGCCCGAAGGGCTGAAACCCTATTGTTTTCCTACTGTTTTATTATTATTAGGGGTTCAAGCCCGAAGGGCTGAAACCCTATTGTTTTCCTACTGTTTTATTATTCTTCTTCTTCTTCTTCTTCTTCTTGTTCTTCAGAAATGTTTTCGCAAATTCCCGTGAGATGGTAAATCATAGAGACATGAAATTTTCACCAATAACTGGAAGTTGTGTGCAAATGGTGCTCATAATATAGAAATACCAATTGGCCAGATGGTGGCGCTATAACCAAGGTCAATGCGTTTTGGGCTATAACTCCCACACCATATGTCGCACATTCAAAAACGTTATATCCACAGATTCCCTGGATAGTCCTGAATCACCTGTGCTAGGCCACGCCCATTTCCGCCTAGAAATTTTTTTCACAAAATCGCAAAAACTTGAAAACCTTCTTTTTCTATCTCCTCCTTGGGGTTCCATCCGATTATCGTGAAACTCGGCACGTACAGTCTTCAGCTGGACCTGATCTAAAGTTACTCACAGAATTTTGTTTGGTCAAAAGATGCGCAAATTATTAATGAATACATTTTTCTAGCTAGCTATAAAAACGCGAACTGTTGCATATCTCTGTCAAAATAAATGCTAACAACACCAAATCGGAGATCCTTGGTTGGCATGTGACTGTGAGGGTATGAGCCAAATTTGGGGAATGTTGGCCACTAGGGGGCGCTGCAAATATGGGAAATTTGTATCTCTTAAATGGCTGCACCGATTTTTACAAAATTTGGTGGGTATGATGCTGGGTCACTCCTGAGGCCATATCTTGAAGTTCATCACGACTGGTCAAAGTGGGCGTGGCTTATTACAAGATAAAAAACAAACATTTATTTTAGCTCAAGTATTATGTTGAGAGCTATGAAATTCACAGGGTATATATAGAATAGGACACAGACCATCCATACCAAAAATTGTGTGTCTACTCCACTAGGTGGCGCTATAACAGGTGAAAACGCATTTTGGCCTGTAACTTCCACATTTTAAATCACATTTTCATAAACTTTATATCCACGTGTTCCCTAAATAGAGTCTCATCTTCTGACATAGGCCACGCCCACTTCCACTGCATATTGCTCTTTTTAAGTCACTACACATCAAAAACCTACTTTTTCCATCTCCTCCTAGCGTTTAAGCTCCATCTGCACGAAACTTTGCACATACAATCTCCAGATGTGCCTGATGAAAAGTTATCAAAAGAATTTTGCTAATCTAAAAACTATGGTAGATATAAAGGAACAATTTTTTTCTGCTAGCTAAAAAACACATGCCGCTGCATATTTTTGTCAACGTAAAAGCTATCGACGTCAAACTCAAGTCACTTGTTTTAGACATCAACCAGAGGATCTGTGCCAAATTTGGCGGAAATTGGCCAATAGGGGGCGCTATAAACAGAGAAACATCAAGTGAAGTGAAATTTCACAAAATCCGGCCATAAATCAATAAGGGTTTTTTCAAACATCAACAAACTCAGTATATCAAAGGTCTTGATCTTACCCACCTTTCAAAATTTAAATGGCTATGCTGGCTTGAACCCCGGAATTGCCGCTTGCGGCTATATTTATTATTATTCTTCCGTTTCTTCTGAAATGTTTTCGCAAATTCCCGTGAGATGGTACAACATAGAGACATGAAATTTTCACCAATAACTGGAAATTGTGTGCAAATGGTGCTCATAATATAGAAATACCAATTGGCCAGATGGTGGCGCTATAACCAAGGTCAATGCGTTTTGGGCTATAACTCCCACACCATATGTCGCACATTCAAAAACGTTATATCCACAGATTCCCTGGATAGTCCTGAATCACCTGGGCTAGGCCACGCCCATTTCCGCCTAGAAATTTTTTTCACAAAATCGCAAAAACTTGAAAACCTTCTTTTTCTATCTCCTCCTTGGGGTTCCATCCGATTAGCATGAAACTTGGCACGTACAGTCTTCAGCTGGACCTGATCTAAAGTTATTCACAGAATTTTGTTTGGTCAAAAGATGCGCAAATTATTAATGAATAAATTTTTCTAGCTAGCTATAAAAACGCGAACTGTTGCATATCTCGGTCAAAGTAAATGCTAACAACACCAAATCGGAGATCCTTGGTTGGCATGTGACTGTGAGGGTATGAGCCAAATTTGGCGAATGTTGGCCACTAGGGGGCGCTGCAAATATGGGAAATTTGTATCTCTTAAATGGCTGCACCGATTTTTACAAAATTTGGTGGGTATGATGCTGGGTCACTCCTGAGGCCATATCTTGAAGTTCATCACGACTGGTCAAAGTGGGCGTGGCTTATTACAAGATAAAAAACAAACATTTATTTTAGCTCAAGTGTTATGTTGAGAGCTATGAAATTCACAGAGTATATATAGAATAGGACACAGACCAACCATACCAAAAATTGTGTGTCTACTCCACTAGGTGGCGCTATAACGGGTGAAAACGCATTTTGGCCTGTAACTTCCACATTTTAAATCACATTTTCATAAACTTTATATCCACTTGCTCCCACTATAGAGTCGCATCTTCTGACATAGGCCACGCCCAATTCCACTGCATATTTCTCTTTGTAAGTCACTACATATCAAAAACCTACTTTTTCTATCTCCTCCTAGCGTTTAGGCTCCATCTGCACGAAACTTTGCACATACAATCTCCAGATGTGCCTGATGAAAAGTTATCAAAAGAATTTTGCTACTCCAAAAAATGTGGTAGATATAAAAGAACAATTTTTTTCTGCTAGCTAAAAAACACATACCGTTGCATATTTTTGTCAAAGTAAAAGCTATCGACGTCAAACTCAAGTCACTTGTTTTAGACGTCAACCAGAGGATCTGTACCAAATTTGGCGGAATTTGGCCAATAGGGGGGGGCTATAAACAGAGAAACATCAAGTGAAATGAAATTTCACAAAATCCGGCCATAAATCAATGAGGGTTTTTTTCAAACATCAACAAACTCAGAGTATCAAAGGTCTTGATCTTACCCACCTTTCAAAATTTAAATGGCTATGCTGGCTTGAACCCCGGAATTGCCGCTTGCGGCTATATTTAGGGGTTCAAGCCCGAAGGGCTGAAACCCTATTGTTTTCCTACTGTTTTATTATTAGGGGTTCAAGCCCGAAGGGCTGAAACCCTATTGTTTTCCTACTGTTTTATTATTAGGGCCCGAGCACCAAGCGGTGCGAGGACCCTATTGAAATGCAAGGAATTATTATTATTATTATTATTATTATTATTACTATTATTATTATTATTATTATTATTATTATTCTTCTTCTTCTTATCCGAAATCAACTGCCTTTTTGGGGGCCGTAACATACTCGAAAACTCATGAAACTTCACAAACTCGTCAGAAGTGGTGAAAATTTACATATGGTAGGGGTTTCATGACAACTTGCACAAAAATGGCTCAGTAGCGCCCCCTAGTCATTTTCAACGTATTTTGGGCTATAACTCCCAGACCATGTGTCGCACGTTCAAAAACCTCATATCCACAGATTCGCTGAATAGTACTGAATCACCCGGATGGGGCCAAGCCCATTTCTGCCTTAACTTTTTTTCGCAAAATCGCGAAAACTGGAAAACCTACTTTTTCGAACTCCTCCTTGGCGTTTTGGCCGTTCAGCGTGAAACTTGGCAAGTACAGTCTTCGGCTGGACCTGATCTAAAGTTATCAAAGGAATTTTGTTAGGTCAAAAGATGCGCACGTTATTAACGAAGAAATTTTTCTGGCTAGCTATAAAAAGGCGAACTGCTGCATATCTCGGTCAAAATAAATGCTAACAAGACCAAATCTGAGATCCTTGATTGAAATGTCACTGTGAGGGAATGAACCAAATTTAGCTAATGTTGGCCACTAGGGGGCGCTGCAAATATGGGAAATTTATATCTCGTAAATGGCTGCACCGATTTTTATGAAATTTGGTGAGCATGATGCTGGTCCCCTCCTGAGGCCATATTTTGAAGTTAGTCACGACTGGTAAAAGTGGGCGTGGCTAATTACAAGATAAAAAACAAACATTTATTTCAGCTTAAGTATTATGCTGAGGGCTGTGAAATTCACAGGTTTTATAGAGAATAGCAAACAGACCAACCCTAGCAAAAATTGTGCGTCTTCTCCACTAGGTGGCGCTATAACAGATGCAAACGCATTTTGGCCTGTAACTTCCACATCTTAAATCACATTTTCATAAACTTTATATCCACGTGTTCCCTGAATACAGTCGCATCTTCTGACATAGGCCACGCCCACTCCCACTGCAAATTTCTCTTTGTAATTCACTATCCATCAAAAACCTACTTTTTCGAACTCCTCCTAGTGTTTACGGTCCATCTTCACGAAACTTTGCACATACAAGCTACAGACTTGCCTGACCAAAAGTTATCAAAAGAATTTTGCTACTCCAAAAAATGCGCTAGCTAACAATAAACAGTTTTTTTCTGCTAGCTAAAAAAGACATACCTTTGCATATTTTTGCCAAAGTAAAAGATAACAATGTCAAACTCAATTCACTTCTTTCAGACGTCATCCAGATGCTCTGTGCCAAATTTGGCAGAAATTGGCCAATAGGAGGCGCTATAATCAAAGAAAAATCAAGTGACATGAAAATTCATCGATTCGCACGAAATTTGGCGAGCGTGATGTGGAGTCACTCCTGAGGCCAGCTGTAAGGGTTAGTGATGTTTGGTCACCGTGGCAACGCCTTGTTCGCCATAAAATACGAAATTGTTTTTGAGGGGTAAAGGATGCTTGTAAAGTCATGAAAATTGACACACATATGACAGGATCGGATATGAGTTGTCTGATGTGATTTTTCGGCTCTGATGTGCCAACATGGCTCAACACCGCCCCCTACAAATTTTCTACGAAACAGCCCCCGAAGCTGGTTTGAACTACATCTATGAAACTTGGTACGCACATGCATCACTGAAAGACGTACAAAAAAGCCTCTTGCACCCATATGCCAAACCCAACAGGAAGTCGGCCATTTTGAATTTGGTGTAACTGGTTTGCAACTTCACCATAAATGTTCCAATCTTCCCCAAACTTCACAGGATTGATGACAGTCCTGCCTTGAACACATCTATACGCCAATACTTGGTTATTAGTACAGCGCCACCTACTGGCAAAATTACATGTCTTCATATGATTTGAGGGATATGACGTGTAAGTCCTGCGTGAGGGGTCTGCCGTGCACAGGAATGAAGGACGGCGTGAGCCAGCGTCCTGCCAGCGCCCTCGAGTTGCGTGAAGGTGCGAGGGCCCGTTCAATGCTGCTTGCAGCTTTAATTATTATTATTCTTCTTCTTCTTCCGTTTCTTCAGAAATGTTTTCGCAAATTCCCGTGAGATGGTACATCATAGAGACATGAAATTTTCACCAATAACTGGAAGTTGTGTGCAAATGGTGCTCATAATATAGAAATACCAATTGGCCAGATGGTGGCGCTATAACCAAGGTCAATGCGTTCTGGGTTATAACTCCCACACCATATGTCGCACATTCAAAAACGTTATATCCACAGATTCCCTGGATAGTCCTGAACCACCTGGGCTAGGCCCCGCCCATTTCCGCCTACAAATTTTTTTCACAAAATCGCAAAAACTTGAAAACCTTCTTTTTCTATCTCCTCCTTGGGGTTCCATCCGATTAGCGTGAAACTTGGCACGTACAGTCTTCAGCTGGACCTGATCTAAAGTTATTCACAGAATTTTGTTTGGTCAAAAGATGCGCAAATTATTAATGAATACATTTTTCTAGCTAGCTATAAAAACGCGAACTGTTGCATATCTCGGTCAAAGAAAAGGCTAACAACACCAAATCGGAGATCCTTGGTTGGCATGTGACTGTGAGGGTATGAGCCAAATTTGGGGAATGTTGGCCACTAGGGGGCGCTGCAAATATGGGAAATTTGTATCTCTTAAATGGCTGCACCGATTTTTACCAAATTTGGTGGGTATGATGCTGGGTCACTCCTGAGACCAAATCTTGAAGTTCCTCACGATTGGTCAAAGTGGGCGTGGCTTATTACAAGATAAAAAACAAACATTTATTTTAGCTCAAGTATTATGTTGAGAGCTATGAAATTCACAGAGTATATATAGAATAGGACACAGACCAACCATACCAAAAAGTGTGTGTCTACTCCACTAGGTGGCGCTATAACGGGTGAAAACGCATTTTGGCCTGTAACTTCCACATTTTAAATCACATTTTCATAAACTTTATATCCACGTGCTCCCACAATAGAGTCGCATCTTCTGACATAGGCCACGCCCACTTCCACTGCATATTTCTCTTTGTAAGTCACTACATATCAAAAACCTACTTTTTCTATCTCCTCCTAGCGTTTAGGCTCCATCTGCACGAAACTTTGCACATACAATCTCCAGATGTGCCTGATGAAAAGTTATCAAAAGAATTTTGCTACTCCAAAAAATGTGGTAGATATAAAGGAACAATTTTTTTCTGCTAGCTAAAAAACACATACCATTGCATATTTTTGTCAAAGTAAAAGCTATCGACGTCAAACTCAAGTCACTTGTTTTAGACGTCAACCAGAGGATCTGTGCCAAATTTGGCGGAATTTGGCCAATAGGGGGCGCTATAAACAGAGAAATATCAAGTGAAATGAAATTTCACAAAATCCGACCATAAATCAATGAGGGTTTTTTCCAAAAATCAACAAACTCAGTATATCAAAGGTCTTGATCTTACCCACCTTTCAAAATTTAAATGGCTATGCTGGCTTGAACCCCGGAATTGCCGCTTGCGGCTATATTTAGGGGTTCAAGCCCGAAGGGCTGAAACCCTATTGTTTTCCTACTGTTTTATTATTCTTCTTCTTCTTCTTCTTCTTCTTCTTGTTCTTCAGAAATGTTTTCGCAAATTCCCGTGAGATGGTACATCATAGAGACATGAAATTTTCACCAATAACTGGAAGTTGTGTGCAAATGGTGCTCATAATATAGAAATACCAATTGGCCAGATGGTGGCGCTATAACCAAGGTCAATGCGTTTTGGGCTATAACTCCCACACCATATGTCGCACATTCAAAAACGTTATATCCACAGATTCCCTGGATAGTCCTGAATCACCTGGGATAGGCCACGCCCATTTCCGCCTAGAAATTTTTTTCACAAAATCGCAAAAACTTGAAAACCTTCTTTTTCTATCTTCTCCTTGGGATTTTGTCCAATCAGCGTGAAACTTGGCACGTACAGTCTTTAGCTGGACCTGATCTAAAGTTACTCACAGAATTTTGTTTCGTCGAAAAATGCGCAAATTATTAATGAATACATTTTTCTAGCTAGCTATAAAAATGCGAACTGTAGCATATCTCTCTCAAAATACATGCTAACAACACCAAATCGGAGATCCTTGGTTGGCATGTGATTGTGAGGGTATGAGCCAAATTTGGCGAATGTTGGCCACTAGGGGGCGCTGCAAATATGGGAAATTTGTATCTCTTAAATGGCTGCACCGATTTTTACCAAATTTGGTGGGTATGATGCTGGGTCACTCCTGAGGTCATACCTTGAAGTTCATCACGACTGGTCAAAGTGGGCGTGGCTTATTACAAGATAAAAAACAAACATTTATTTTAGCTGAAGTATTATGTTGAGAGCTATGAAATTCATAGGGTATATATAGGATAGGACACAGACCATCCATACCAAAAATTGTGTGTCTACTCCACTAGGTGGCGCTATAACGGGTGAAAACGCATTTTGGCCTGTAACTTCCACATTTTAAATCACATTTTCATAAACTTTATATCCACGTGTTCCCTAAATAGAGTCTCATCTTTTGACATAGGCCACGCCCACTTCTACTGCATATGTCTCTTTGTAAGTCACTACACATCAAAAACCTACTTTTTCTATCTCCTCCTAGCGTTTGAGCTCCATCTGCACGAAACTTTGCACATATAATCTCCAGATGTGCCTGATGAAAAGTTATCAAAAGAATTCAGCTACTCCAAAAAATGTGGTAGATATAAAGTAACAATTTTTTTCTGCTAGCTAAAAAACACATACCGTTACATATTTTTGTCAAAGTAAAAGCTATCGACGTCAAACTCAAGTCACTTGTTTTAGACGTCAAACAGAGGATCTGTGCCAAATTTGGCGGAAATTGGCCAATAGGGGGCGCTATGAACAGAGAAACATCAAGTGAAATGAAATTTCACAAAATCCGGCCATAAATCAATAAGGGTTTTTTCAAACATCAACAAACTCAGTGTATCAAAGGTCTTGATCTTACCCACCTTTCAAAATTTAAATGGCTATGCTGGCTTGAACCCCGGAATTGCCGCTTGCGGCTATATTTATTATTATTATTCTTCTTCTTCTTGTTCTTCAGAAATGTTTTCGCAAATTCCCGTGAGATGGTACATCATAGAGACATGAAATTTTCACCAATAACTGGAAGTTGTGTGCAAATGGTGCTCATAATATAGAAATACCAATTGGCCAGATGGTGGCGCTATAACCAAGGTCAATGCGTTTTGGGCTATAACTCCCACACCATATGTCGCACATTCAAAAACCTTATATCCACAGATTCCCTGGATAGTCCTGAATCACCTGGGCTAGGCCACGCCCATTTCCGCCTAGAAAATTTTTTCACAAAATCGCAAAAACTTGAAAACCTTCTTTTTCTATCTCCTCCTTGGGGTTCCATCCGATTAGCGTGAAACTTGGCACGTACAGTCTTCAGCTGGACCTGATCTAAAGTTACTCACAGAATTTTGTTTGGTCAAAAGATGCGCAAATTATTAATGAATACATTTTTCTAGCTAGCTATAAAAACGCGAACTGTTGCATATCTCTGTCAAAATAAATGCTAACAACACCAAATCGGAGATCCTTGGTTGGCATGTGACTGTGAGGCTATGAGCCAAATTTGGCGAATTTTGGCCACTAGGGGGCGCTGCAAATATGGGAAATTTGTGTCTCTTAAATGGCTGCACCGATTTTTACCAAATTTGGTGGGTATGATGCTGGTTCACTCCTGAGGCCATACCTTGAAGTTCATCGCGACTGGTCAAAGTGGGCGTGGCTTATTACAAGATAAAAAACAAACATTTATTTTAGCTCAAGTATTATGTTGAGAGCTATGAAATTCACAGGGTATATATAGGATAGGACACAGACCATCCATACCAAAAATTGTGTGTCTACTCCGCTAGGTGGCGCTATAACAGGTGAAAACGCATTTTGGCCTGTAACTTCCACATTTTAAATCACATTTTCATAAACTTTATATCCACGTGTTCCCTAAATAGAGTCTCATCTTCTGACATAGGCCACGCCCACTTCCACTGCATATTTCTCTTTGTAAGTCACTACACATCAAAAACCTACTTTTTCTATCTCCTCCTAGCGTTTAAGCTCCATCTGCACGAAACTTTGCACATACAATCTCCAGATGTGCCTGATGAAAAGTTAGCAAAAGAATTTTGCTAATCCAAAAAATATGGTAGATATAAAGGAACAATTTTTTTCTGCTAGCTAAAAAACACATGCCGCTGCATATTTTTGTCAACGTAAAAGCTATCGACGTCAAACTCAAGTCACTTGTTTTAGACATCAACCAGAGGATCTGTGCCAAATTTGGCGGAAATTGGCCAATAGGGGGCGCTATAAACAGAGAAACATCAAGTGAAATGAAATTTCACAAAATCCGGCCATAAATCAATGAGGGTTTTTTCAAACATCAACAAACTCAGTATATCAAAGGTCTTGATCTTACCCACCTTTCAAAATTTAAATGGCTATGCTGGCTTGAACCCCGGAATTGCCGCTTGCGGCTATATTTCTTCTTCTTCTTGTTCTTCAGAAATGTTTTCGCAAATTCCCGTGAGATGGTACATCATAGAGACATGAAATTTTCACCAATAACTGGAAGTTGTGTGCAAATGGTGCTCATAATATAGAAATACCAATTGGCCAGATGGTGGCGCTATAACCAAGTCAATGCGTTTTGGGCTATAACTCCCACACCATATGTCGCACATTCAAAAACGTTATATCCACAGATTCCCTGGATAGTCCTGAATCACCTGGGATAGGCCCCGCCCATTTCCGCCTAGAATTTTTTTTCACAAAATCGCAAAAACTTGAAAACCTTCTTTTTCTATCTTCTCCTTGGGATTTTGTCCAATCAGCGTGAAACTTGGCACGTACAGTCTTTAGCTGGACCTGATCTAAAGTTACTCACAGAATTTTGTTTCGTCGAAAAATGCGCAAATTATTAATGAATACATTTTTCTAGCTAGCTATAAAAAATGCGAACTGTTGCATATCTCTGTCAAAATAAATGCTAACAACACCAAATCGGAGATCCTTGGTTGGCATGTGATTGTGAGGGTATGAGCCAAATTTGGCGAATGTTGGCCACTAGGGGGCGCTGCAAATATGGGAAATTTGTATCTCTTAAATGGCTGCACCGATTTTTACCAAATTTGGTGGGTATGATGCTGGGTCACTCCTGAGGCCATACCTTGAAGTTCATCACGACTGGTCAAAGTGGGCGTGGCTTATTACAAGATAAAAAACAAACATTTATTTTAGCTCAAGTATTATGTTGAGAGCTATGAAATTCACAGGGTATATATAGGATAGGACACAGACCATCCATACCAAAAATTGTGTGTCTACTCCACTAGGTGGCGCTATAACGGGTGAAAACGCATTTTGGCCTGTAAGTTCCACATTTTAAATCACATTTTCATAAACTTTATATCCACGTGTTCCCTAAATAGAGTCTCATCTTCTGACATAGGCCACGCCCACTTCCACTGCATATTTCTCTTTGTAAGTCACTACACATCAAAAACCTACTTTTTCTATCTCCTCCTAGCGTTTAAGCTCCATCTGCACGAAACTTTGCACATACAATCTCCAGATGTGCCTGACCAGAAGTTATCAAAAGAATTTTGCTAATCCAAAAAATGTGGTAGATATAAAGGAACAATTTTTTTCTGCTAGCTAAAAAACACATACCGTTGCATATTTTTGTCAAAGTAAAAGCTATCGACGTCAAACTCAAGTCACTTGTTTTAGACGTCAACCAGAGGATCTGTGCCAAATTTTGCGGAATTTGGCCAATAGGGGGGGCTATAAACAGAGAAACATCAAGTGAAATGGAATTTCACAAAATCCGGCCATAAATCAATGAGGGTTTTTTCAAACATCAACAAACTCAGTGTATCAAAGGTCTTGATCTTACCCACCTTTCAAAATTTAAATGGCTATGCTGGCTTGAACCCCGGAATTGCCGCTTGCGGCTATATTTAGGGGTTCAAGCCCGAAGGGCTGAAACCCTATTGTTTTCCTACTGGTTTATCAGTAGGGGTTCAAGCCCGAAGGGCTGAAACCCTATTGTTTTCCTACTGTTTTATTATTATTATTATTAGGGGTTCAAGCCCGAAGGGCTGAAACCCTATTGTTTTCCTACTGTTTTCTTCTTCTTCTTCTTCTTCTTCTTCTTCTTCTTCTTCTTCTTCTTCTTCAGAAATGTTTTCGCAAATTCCCGTGAGATGTTACATCGTAGAGACATGAAATTTTCACCAATAACTGGAAGTTGTGTGCAAATGGTGCTCATAATATAGAAATACCAATTGGCCAGATGGTGGCGCTATAACCAAGGTAAATGCGTTTTGGGCTATAACTCCCACACCATATGTCGCACATTCAAAAACATCATATCCACAGATTCCCTGAATAGTGCTGAATCACCTGGGCTAGGCCACGCCCATTTCCGCCTAGAAAATTTTTCCACAAAATCGCGAAAAATGAAAAACCTTCTTTTTCTATCTCCTCCTTGGGTTTTTGTCCAATCAGCGTGAAACTTGGCACGGACAGTCTTCTCTTGGACCTGATCTAAAGTTATCAAAAGAATTTTGTTCAGTCAAAAAATGCGCAAATGATAAACGAATACATTTTTCTAGCTAGCTATAAAAACGCGAACTGTTTCATATCTCGGTCAAAATAAATGCTAACAACACCAAATCGGAGATCATTCGTTGGCATGTGACTGTGAGGGTATGAGCCAAATTTGGCGAATGTTGGCCACTAGAGGGCGCTGCAAATATGGGAAATTTGTATCTCTTAAATGGCTGCACCGATTTTTACCAAATTTGGTGGGTATGATGCTGGTTCACTCCTGAGGCCATACCTTGAAGTTCATCGCGACTGGTCAAAGTGGGCGTGGCTTATTACAAGATAAAAAACAAACATTTATTTTAGCTCAAGTATTATGTTGAGAGCTATGAAATTCACAGGGTATATATAGGATAGGACACAGACCATCCATACCAAAAATTGTGTGTCTACTCCACTAGGTGGCGCTATAACAGGTGAAAACGCATTTTGGCCTGTAACTTCCACATTTTAAATCACATTTTCATAAACTTTATATCCACGTATTCCCTTAATAGAGTCTCATCTTCTGACATAGGCCACGCCCACTTCCACTGCATATTTCTCTTTGTAAGTCACTACACATCAAAAACCTACTTTTTCTATCTCCTCCTAGCTTTTAAGCTCCATCTGCACGAAACTTTGCACATACAATCTCCAGATGTGCCTGATGAAAAGTTATCAAAAGAATTTTGCTACTCCAAAAAATATGGTAGATATAAAGGAACAATTTTTTTCTGCTAGCTAAAAAACACATACCGTTGCATATTTTTGTCAAAGTAAAAGCTATCGACGTCAAACTCAAGTCACTTGTTTTAGACGTCAACCAGAGGATCTGTGCCAAATTTTGCGGAATTTGGCCAATAGGGGACGCTATAAACAGAGAAACATCAAGTGAAATGGAATTTCACAAAATCCGGCCATAAATCAATGAGGGTTTTTTCAAACATCAACAAACTCAGTGTATCAAAGGTCTTGATCTTACCCACCTTTCAAAATTTAAATGGCTATGCTGGCTTGAACCCCGGAATTGCCGCTTGCGGCTATATTTAGGGCTCCTCACACCACTAGGTGCGAGGACCCTATTGAAACTGAAGGAGTTATTATTAGGGCCCGAGCACGAACCGTGCGAGAGCCCTATTGAAATCATAAAAATTATTCTTATTATTTTTCTTTTAAACCTTTGATCGCATTTTTGAGGGCCTGAACATGCCCAAAAAGTCAGGAAAATTTGCACACTCGTCACGTCTGGTGAAAATTTCGATATTTTATGGTCGTTACAAAGGGGCGTGGCAAAATGGCTCAATGGCGCCCCCTAACAGTTTTCAAAATCGAAGCCCCCTGCTTTAACTTTGCCCTAGGCGTATGAAATTTGGTACACATATGTATCATCCCGGGACGCACAAAAAAGCCTCTTGGAGCGACACCCTAAACCAAACAGGAAGTCGGCCATTTTGAATTGTTTTTTCAAAATAAGGTCATTTTTGGCCATTTCCACACGTTGTACTTGAGCGAACTCCTCCTACAGATTTTATCGGATTGACTTAAAAATTTACCTGTGCGTGCTCGACTACAGTGGGATCAAAAGTTATTAAAAGATCTTCGTCACGTCGAAGGGCGCGGTCGCTGCGGAAGGGTCAATTTGGATATCTCGCCAAAAAACACGAAATTATACTACAACTACTACAACTTTGGTGTAGATGATCCTATCTGCACCAAACTTCACATGATGGATAATAGTCCCGCCCTGAACACGTCTACATCAAAAAATTCAGTAATTGTCATAGCGCCCCCTGCTGGCAACAGGAAATACCATGTTTTACACTTTGAGGTGCTGCTCTGACCACATTTACCATATTCAACTCAAATTTGGTCAGAAAGGCCTTAACATGTTGGCCATGCTATATTGTGAAGATCATAATGTCTCGTCAAACGGTTTCGCCGTGACGGAGTGGCGAAGGTTGACGTTTCGCCGAAACCCATGAAGTGGCTCTAACTTTGGTGTACTTGGTCGGATCTGCCTGAAACTTCACATGTACGTCACTGGTCTCGCCCTGAGCATATGATATTAATTTCATAAGGGGCGTGGCTAAATGACATGGCCACGCCCTTTAAACACCAGCCCCCGTAGCACGTTTCACCGACATGCATGAAAATTGGTACACACATGTATCACACCCAGACGCACAAAAAAGCATCTTGGACCCATAGGCCACACCCAACAGGAAGTCAGCCATTTTGAATTTAATGGTCATTTTTGGCGTTTTCCACGTGTTGTATTTTAACGAACTCCTCCTACAGGAATAATCAGAACGGCTTCAAAATTGCTGTGCACCAACTAGACTAGTTTGTGATCAAAAGTTATTAACGGATTACGTAAACTCCAAACAACCTGACCTGGGCGTGGCGGCGAAGTTTGATGTCTCGCCATGAAAAATGAGATTGCTATAACTTTGGCATTAATAGTCCGAACGGTACCAAACTCCCCAGGATTCATAATAGTCCCGCCCTGAAGACGTCTACATGCAGAAATATTGAAATTTGCATAGCGCCCCCTGCTGGTGACAGAAAAAGCGATGTTTTAGACTTTGAGGTCCAGCTCTGAGCACGTTCAGCAAATCCAGCTCAAATTTGGTCAGAAAGGCCTCAACATGTTGGTAATGCTCCATGATGAAGAATTTTGACTGTCGTCAAACGGCGTTCCATCCGGAGGGCGGCGAAGTCGACCCTTCGCCAAAATGCATAAAAATGGCCTTAACTTTGGTGTTTTTGATGATATCCACCTGAAACTTCATATGTGTGTCAACAGTCCAGCCCTGAATATGTGATATGAATTTCGTCAATGGGCGTGGCCATATGGCTTGGCCACGCCCATTCATATGAATTACTTCCATAGGACGTCTCACCGATATGCACAAAAATTGGTACACATCTCCATCACCCCCAGACAAACAAAAAAGTCTCTTGGACCTCTAGGCTAAATTCAACAGGAAGTCGGCCATTTTGAATGTCATGGTCATTTTTGGTGTCGCGCACGCATCGTATTTTAACAAACTCCTCCTACAGAATTCATCAGAACGGCTTCAAAATTACCGATTACCATCTAAAACACTTCCTGATCAAAAGTTATTAAAAGGTCTCGCAGAATCTAAAGGGCACGCCAGTTGTGGGAGGTTGAATTTTGACGTCTCGCCATGAAACAGGAAGTGGCAATAACTTCACTGTACTTGGTCAGATCTGTGTGAAACTTCACAGGTATATTGACAGTCCAACCCAGAACATATGTTATGAATTTCGTTAATAGGCGTGGCTAAATGGATTGGCCACGCCCATTCACACAAATAACCACCATAGGACGTCTCACTGATATGCACGAAACTTGGTAGACACATGTATAACATCCACACGCACAAAAAAGCCTCTTGCACGGATAGGCCACACCCAACAGGAAGTCGGCCATTTTGAAATTTACAGTCATTTTTGGCGTTTTCCACCTGGCGTATTTTAATGATCTCCTCCTCCAGAAATGATCCAATTCACTCCAAAACTGCTGTGTACCATCTACACCAGTGTGTGATCAAAACATATTAAGAGAATTGCTCAGCATGGAACGGTGTGGCTGTGACATGGCGTCGACACTTGATGTCTCACCATGAAACACGATATTGCTATAACATGGGATCTAATGGTCGAATCTGCTCCAAACTTCACATGTATGATAATAGTCCTGGCATGAACACACCCACATGACGCTCAGGAGTCAGAGTCATAGCGCCACCCAGTGGAGACGGGAAGTCGCAACGCATTGGTTCCTACACTGTCCGAAGGAGGCGAACATTCAGCGCCTCGTCTGCCGGTCGACCTCTGGCGAGACGGTGGCGGCCGCGCCAGGCCCCGAGTTGCGTGGGGTGCGAGGGCCCGTTCAACGCTGCTTGCAGCTTTAATTAGGGCCCGAGCACCAAGCGGTGCGAGGACCCTATTGAAATTGCAGGAATTATTAGGGCCCGAGCACGTCCGTGCGAGGACCTTATTGAAATTGCAGGAATTATTATTATTATTACGACAAAAGTAAATCGCTTATTTGGAGGCCTGAACATATTCCAAAACACGCCAATTTTGGCATGCGCATCAGTCGCGGTGTAAATTTAGGTATTTTAGGGTTCGTGGAGGTGGGCGGGTCAAAATAACTAGGCCACGCCCCTTAAAGAGCACCCTACTCGGCAGGTTTCACGGATCTGCACGAAAATCGGTACGCATGTAGATCATGCTGAGACGCACAAAAAAGGTCATAGGGACACATAGGCTAAACCCAACAGGAAGTGAGATATTTGGCGTTGAACGGCCATTTTTGGCGTTTTCCACGTGTTGCATTTTAACGAACTCCTCCTACAGGAATAATCAGAACGGCTTCAAAATTGCTGTGCACCAACTAGACTAGTTTGTGATCAAAAGTTATTAACGGATTACGTAAACTCCAAACAACCTGACCTGGGCGTGGCGGCGAAGTTTGATGTCTCGCCATGAAAAATGAGATTGCTATAACTTTGGCATTAATAGTCCGAACGGTACCAAACTCCCCAGGATTCATAATAGTCCCGCCCTGAAGACGTCTACATGCAGAAATATTGAAATTTGCATAGCGCCCCCTGCTGGTGACAGAAAAAGCGATGTTTTAGACTTTGAGGTCCAGCTCTGAGCACGTTCAGCAAATCCAGCTCAAATTTGGTCAGAAAGGCCTCAACATGTTGGTAATGCTCCATGATGAAGAATTTTGACTGTCGTCAAACGGCGTTCCATCCGGAGGGCGGCGAAGTCGACCCTTCGCCAAAATGCATAAAAATGGCCTTAACTTTGGTGTTTTTGATGATATCCACCTGAAACTTCATATGTGTGTCAACAGTCCAGCCCTGAATATGTGATATGAATTTCGTCAATGGGCGTGGCCATATGGCTTGGCCACGCCCATTCATATGAATT
Organism: Cephalopholis sonnerati; assembly: GCA_019142605.1. Taxonomy (NCBI): domain Eukaryota; kingdom Metazoa; phylum Chordata; class Actinopteri; order Perciformes; family Serranidae; genus Cephalopholis; species Cephalopholis sonnerati. The sequence continues at coordinate 562,877 of JAGQAX010000015.1, read as the reverse complement.
ACTTCCATAGGACGTCTCACCGATATGCACAAAAATTGGTACACATCTCCATCACCCCCAGACAAACAAAAAAGTCTCTTGGACCTCTAGGCTAAATTCAACAGGAAGTCGGCCATTTTGAATGTCATGGTCATTTTTGGTGTCGCGCACGCATCGTATTTTAACGAACTCCTCCTACAGAATTCATCAGAACGGCTTCAAAATTACCGATTACCATCTAGAACACTTCCTGATCAAAAGTTATTAAAAGGTCTCGCAGAATCTAAAGGGCACGCCAGTTGTGGGAGGTTGAATTTTGACGTCTCGCCATGAAACAGGAAGTGGCAATAACTTCACTGTACTTGGTCAGATCTGTGTGAAACTTCACAGGTATATTGACAGTCCAACCCAGAACATATGTTATGAATTTCGTTAATAGGCGTGGCTAAATGGATTGGCCACGCCCATTCACACAAATAACCACCATAGGACGTCTCACTGATATGCACGAAACTTGGTAGACACATGTATAACATCCACACGCACAAAAAAGCCTCTTGCACGGATAGGCCACACCCAACAGGAAGTCGGCCATTTTGAAATTTACAGTCATTTTTGGCGTTTTCCACCTGGCGTATTTTAATGATCTCCTCCTCCAGAAATGATCCAATTCACTCCAAAACTGCTGTGTACCATCTACACAAGTGTGTGATCAAAAGATATTAAGAGAATTGCTCAGCATGGAACGGTGTGGCTGTGACATGGCGTCGACACTTGATGTCTCACCATGAAACACGATATTGCTATAACATGGGATCTAATGGTCGAATCTGCTCCAAACTTCACATGTATGATAATAGTCCTGGCATGAACACACCCACATGACGCTCAGGAGTCAGAGTCATAGCGCCACCCAGTGGAGACGGGAAGTCGCAACGCATTGGTTCCTACACTGTCCGAAAGAGGCGAACATTCAGGGCCTCGTCTGCCGGTCGACCTCTGGCGACACGGTGGCGGCCGCGCCAGGCCCCGAGTTGCGTGGGGTGCGAGGGCCCGTTCAACGCTGCTTGCAGCTTTAATTATTATTTTTCTGCCTAATGAATTGGCTTTTTGAGGGCTTTATCATATTCAAAAACTCACCAAACTTCACAGACTCATCAGAAGTGGTGAAAAATTTGATATTTTTGGGGTTTCGAGATAATGTGCAAAAAAATGGCTCAACAGCGCCCCCTACTCATTTTCAACGAAGCAGCCCCCCAAGCTGGTTTAACCTACGTGTATGAAACTTGGCAGGCATATGTAACACACCAAGACGTACAAAAAAGCCTCTTGGGCCCATGCCCTAAACTCAACAGGAAGTCGGCCATTTTGAATTGAATGTGCAATTTTCATGCATTTTTGGCCATTTGCAGGGGCCGTAAATGGACGAACTCCTCCTAGAGATTTTGTCCGATCGACTTCAAACTTGGTCTGTCCCACCTACATAGGTTGAAGACAAAAAGTTATCAAAAGCTTGTGTTTTCGTCACACCGTGTGACCGTGCCGGGACCTCAAACATTGTTACAAACAGGAAGTAGTATTATAACACAGGAAGTAGTTTATTACTCCAACATACATGCTCCAATCTTCCCCAAACTTTACAGGATTGATGACAGTCCCGCTCTGAAGAGATCTATATGTCAATACTTTGTGATTTATATAGCGCCCCCTACTGGTAGTAGAAAATGTCATGTTTTACACTTTGAAGCACATCTCCTCCAAAGTCGAACACATCAACCTCATACATGGTGGGATTATCCAAAAATCCTTGATGATGCTTTCTATGGAAAACTGTGAATTTTCGTTAAAGGGCGTGACCTTGGCGTGGCGGGGAACTTTGATGTTTCGCCATGATGACAGAAGTAGCTGTAACGTGACTCTATGTGGACATATCTTTCCAAAACTTCACACATATGATAACTGTCCAGCCCTGAAAACATCTATACAGAAATTTTTAATCAGCGTCATAGCGCCGCCTACTGGCGGCAGAAAGTTACTTTTTTCATTCTTTCATTTCCCTCTTCTACCAGGTTCCCCCGAACCACCTCAATTTTGCGGATACATACTCCCAAGACCTTGATGATGATCAAAGCAGAAGCCTTTGAGGTTTCGTACAACGCTGTCACTGTGGCGCCACCTTATTTGCCATAAAACACGAGGTTGTTTTTGAGGGGCAAGGGACACTCGAAAACTCACGCAACTTGGCACACACATCAGACGGCCGAAATTGTGTTGTCTGATGTGATTTTGTGTTTTCATGTGCCAAGATGGCTCAACAGCGCCCCCTACTCATTTTCAACGTGTTTTGGGCTATAACTCCCAGACCATATGTCGCACTTTCAAAAACCTCATATCTCCAGATTTCCTGAATAGCGCTGAATCACCTGGGCTGGGCCACGCCCATTTCTGCCTATAAATTTTTTTCGCAAAATTGAGAAAACTGGAAAACCTACTTTTTTGAACTCCTCCTTAGGGTTTTGTCCGTTCAGCGTGAAACTTGGCACGTACAGTCTTCGGCTGGACCTGATCTAAAGTTATCAAAGGAATTTTGATTGGTCAAAATATGCGCAAATTATTAACGAATACATTTTTCTAGCTAGCTATAAAAAGGTGAACGGTGGCATTTTTCGGTCAAAATAAAGGCTAACAACACCAAATCTGAGATCCTTCCTTGACATGTGCCTGTGAGGGTGTGAGCCAAATTTGGCTAATGTTGGCCACTAGGGGGCGCTGCAAATATGGGAAATTTATATCTCGTAAATTGCTGCACCGATTTTTACGAAATTTGGTGAGTATGATGCTGGCCCCCTCCTGAGGCCATTTTGTGAAGTTAGTCACGACTGGTCAAAGTGGGCGTGGCTTATTACAAGATAAAAAACAAACATTTATTTCAGCTCAAGTATTATGCTGAGGGCTGTGAAATTCATAGGGTATACATAGAATAGCATACAGACCACCCTTAGCAAAAATTATGTGTCTACTCCACTAGGTGGCGCTATAACGGATGCAAACGCATTTTGGCCTGTAACTTCCACATTTTAAATCACATCTTCATAAACTTTATATCCACATGTTCCCTAAATAGAGTCGCATCTTCTGACATAGGCCAGGCCCACTCCCACTGCATATTTCTCTTTGTAAGTCACTATACATCAAAAACTTACTTTTTCGAACTCCTCCTAGTGTTTAAGCTCCATCTACACGAAACTTTGCACATACAATCTCCAGACTTGCCTGACCAAAAGTTATCAAAAGAATTTTGCTACTCCAAAAAATGCGCTAGCTAAAAATAAACAGTTTTTTTTCTGCTAGCTAAAAAACACATACCGTTGCATATTTTTGTCAAAGTAAAAGCTATCAATGTCAAACTCAATTCATTTGTTTCAGATGTCAACCAGTGGCTCTGTGCCAAATTTGGTGGAAATTGGCCAATAGGGGGCGCTATAAACAGAGAAAAATCACGTGGCATGAAAATTCATCGATTCGCGCAAAATTAGGAGAGCGTGATGTGGAGTCACTCCCGAGGCCAGCTGTAAAGCTTAGTGATGTTTGGTCACCGTGGAAATGCCTTATTCGCCATAAAAGACGAAGTTGTTTTTGAGGGGTAAGGGATGCTTGTAAAGTCATGAAACTTGGCACACATATGACAGGATCTGATTTGTGTTGTTTGATGTGATTTTTCTGCTCTGATGTGCCAACATGGCTCAACAGCGCCCCCGACAAATTTTCTACGAAGCAGCCCCCGATGCTGGTTCGACCTACATCGATGAAACTTGGTATGCATGTGCATCACTGAAAGACGTACCAAAAACCCTCTTGCAGCCATGTGCCAAACATACCAGGAAGTCCGCCATTTTGAATTTGCTTGTAACTGGTTCGCAACTTCACCATACATGTTCCAATCTTTCCCAAACTTCACAGGATTGATGACAGTCCTGCCCTGAACACATCTATAGGCCAATACTTGGTCATTAGTACGGCGCCACCTACTGGCAAAATTACATGTCTTCGTATGCTTTGAGGGATATGCCGTGTAACTCCTGCGTGAGGGGTCTGCCTTCGACAGGAATGAACGTCGGCATTAGCCGGCGTCCTGCCAGCGCCCTCGAGTTGCGTGAAGGTGCGAGGGCCCGTTCAACGCTGCTTGCAGCTTTAATTAGGGCCCGAGCACGTACCGTGCGAGGACCCTATTGTTTTCCTTAGGATTATTATTATTATTATTATTATTAGGGCCCGAGCACGTACCGTGCGAGGACCCTATTGAAATTGAAGGAATTATTATTATTATTACGACAAAAGTAAATCGCTTATTTGGAGGTTTTAACATGCTCAAAAACTCCTGAAATTTGGTGGTCGCAACAGTCGCGGTGTAAATTTACATATTTTAGGGTTCGGGGCAATGGACGGGTCAAAATGGCTAGGCCACGCCCATTAAAGAGCAATCTCCTTATAAACAGCGCCCTCCTCATCAATTTTCACGGATCTCCACGAAAATCGGTACACATGTAGATCATGCCGAGCCGCACAAAAAAGTCTCTTGGAGCCATAGGCCACACCCAACAGGAAGTTGGCTATTTTGAATTTAGCGGCCATTTTTGGCGTTTTACCACGTGTCATATTTTGACGAACTCCTCCTACACGATTAATCAAAACGGCTTCAAAATCGCCGTGTACCAACTAGATAAGTTTGTGATCAAAAGTTATTCAAAGATCCGCTACCCGTCGAACACGGAATCGGCTTTTTGGCGGCGAAGTTTGAAGTTTGAAGTTTGTCTTGCCATGAAAAACGAAATTGCTATAACTTTGGCATTAATCGTCCAATCTGCACCAAACTTCACATGATTCATAATATTCCTGCCCTGAACACGTCTACATGCAGAAATTTTGTAATTACCCTAGCGCCCCCTGCTGGCGACAGGAAAAGCGATGTTTTTAGACTTTGACGTGCAGCTCTGACCACGTTCACCATATGCAACTCAAATTTGGTCAGACAGACCTCAAGACGTTGGTAATGTTACATTATGAAGATTGTGACTAGGCGTCAAACGGTGTTCCGCCCAGAGGGCGGCGAAGTCGAAAATTCGCCAAAACGCGTTGAAAATGGCTTTAATGACATTAACTTCTGTGTCCTTGGTCATATCTGCCTGAAACTTCACATGTGTGTTAACAGTCCAGGCTTGAACATGTGATATGAGTTTCGTTGATGGGCGTGGCCAAATGACTTGACCACGCCCTTTAAACATCAGCCCCTGCCGCACGTGTCACCGACATGCACGAAAAGTGGTACACGCATGTATCACACCGAGACGCACAAAAAAGTCTCTCGGACCCACTGGCCATACCCAACAGGAAGTCGGCCATTTTGAATTTTGATGCTATTTTTGGCGTTTTCCACATGTTGTATTTTAACGAACTCCTCCTACAGGATTAATCAGAATGACTTCAAAATCACTGTGTGTGATCTAGACAAGGTTGTGATCAAAAGTTATTAAAAGATTTTTCCACAGTTAAACGGTTTGGCCGTCAGGTGGCGGCGAAGTTTGATGTCTCGCCATGAAACACGAAATTGCTATAATTTTGGGACACATTGTCCAATCTTCACCAAACTTCACATGATTCATAATAGTCCCACACTGAACACGTCTACATGACAAAGTTCTGTGATAGTCATAACGCCCCCTAGTTATTAGTCTTCTTCTTCTTATCCGAAATCAACTGCCTTTTTGGGGGCCGTAACATACTCGAAAACTCATGAAACTTCACAGACTCGTCAGAAGTGGTGAAAATTTACATATGGTAGGGGTTTCATGACAACGTGAAAAAAAATGGCTCAGTAGCGCCCCCTACTCATTTTCAATGTATTTTGGGCTATAACTCCCAGATCATGTGTCGCACATTCAAAAACCTCATATCACCACATTCCCTGAATAGCGCTGAATCACCTGGAAGGGGCCACGCCCATTTCCGCCTAAGATTTTTTTTGCAAATGCGCAAAACCTGGAAAACGTACTTTTTCGAACTCCTCCTTAGGGTTTTGTCCGTTCAGCGTGAAACTTGGCAGGTACAGTCTTTGACTGGACCTGATCTAAAGTTATCACAGGAATTTTGATTGGTCAAAATATGCGCAAATTATTAACGAACAAATTTTTCTAGCTAGCTACAAAAAGGCGAACTGTGGTATATCTCGGTCAAAATACATGCTAACAACACCAAATCTCAGATCCTTGCTTGACCTGTGCCTGTGAGCATGTGAGCCAAATGTGGCTAATGTTGGCCACTAGGGGGCGCTGCAAATATGGAAAATTAATATCATGTAAATGGCTTCACCGAGTTTTACGAAATTTGGTGGGTATGATGCTGGGCCACTCCTGAGGCCATGTCTTGAGGTTCATCACGACTGGTCAAAGTGGGCGTGGCTTATTACAAGATAAACAACAAACATTTATTTCAGCTCAAGTATTATGCTGAGGGCTATGAAATTGATAGGCTATATATAGAACAGCATACAGACCACCCATAGAAACAATTGTGTGTCTACTACACTAGGTGGCGCTATAACAGCTGCAAACGCATTTTGGCCTGTAACTTCCACATTTTAAATCACATCTTCATAAACTTCATATCCACGTGTTCCCTAAATAGCGTCGCATCTTCTGACATAGGCCACGCCCACTCCCACTGCACATTTCTCTTTGTAAGTCACTATACATCAAAAACCTACTTTTTCGAACTCCTCCTAGCGTTTAAGGTCCATCTTCACGAAACTTTGCACATACAATCTCCAGACTTGCCTGACCAGAAGTTATCAAAAGAATTTTGCTACTACAAAAACTGCGCTAGCTAAAAATAAACATTTTTTTTCTGCTAGCTAAAAAACACATACCATTGCATATTTTTGTCAAAGTAAAAGCTATCCATGTCAAACTCAATTCACTTCTTTCAGACATCATCCAGACACTCTGTGCTAAATTTGGCAGAAGTTGGCAAATAGGGGGCGCTATAATCAGAGAAAAATCAAGTGACATGAAAATTCATATATTTGCACGAAATTTGGTGAGCATGATGTGGAGTCACTCCTGACGCCAGCTGTAAAGCTTAGTGATGTTTGGTCACCGTGGCGACGCCTTATTCGCCATAAAAGACGAAGTTGTTTTTGAGGGGTAAGGGATGCTTGTAAAGTCATGAAACTTGACACACACATGAAAGGATCCGATGTGGGTTGTCTCATGTGATTTTTTGGCTCTGATGTGCCAACATGGCTCAACAGCGCCCCCTACAAATTTTCTACGAAGCAGCCCCCGAAGCTGGTTTGACCTACATCTATGAAACTTGGTACGCACATGCATCACTGAAAGACGTATAAAAAAGCCTCTTGCAGCCATGTGCCAAAACCAACAGGAAGTCCGCCATTTTGAATTTGCTTGTAACTGGTTCGCAACTTCACCATACATGTTCCAATCTTCCCCAAACTTCACAGGATTGCTGACAGTCCTGCCCTGCACACATCTATACGCCAATACTTGGTTATTAGTATGGCGCCACCTACTGGCAAAATTACACGTGTTCTATGATTTGAGGGATATGACGTGTAAGTCCTGCGTGAGGGGTCTGCCTTCGACAGTGATGAACGGCGGCGTGAGCCGGCGTCCTGCCAGCGCCCTCGAGTTGCGTGAAGGTGCGAGGGCCCGTTCAATGCTGCTTGCAGCTTTAATTATTATTATTTTTCTTCTTCCTTGTAATGAATCGCATTTTTGGGAGCTTTAGCATACTCAAAAACTCACCAAATTTGGCACACATGTCAGTCGTGATGGAAATTTACATGTGATATGGGTTTTAAACAGTAGCTCCTGCGGCACGTTTCACCGACATGCATGAAGATCGGTACACATATGTATCCCACCCAGACGCACAAAAAAGTCTTTTGGAGCCATAGGCCAAACCCAACAGGAAGTCGGCCATTTTGAATTTAGCGGCCATTTTTGGCATTTTCCACGTTTTGTATTTTAACGAACTCTTCCTACAGGATTAATCAGAACGGCTTCAAAATCGCTGTGTATCATCTACACTACTTTGTGATCAAAAGTTATCAAAAGATCAGTTACCCGTTGAGGGGGGAATCGGCTTTTTGGCGGTGAAGTTTGACGTCTCGCCATGAAAAACAAAATTGCTATAACTTTGGGGTAAATGGTGCGATCTGCACCAAACTTCACTGGATATATAATAGTCCCGCCCTGAACACATCTACATGCAGAAATTTTGTATTTGTCATAGCGCCCCCTGCTGGAAACAGAAAATGCCATGTTTTAGACTTTGAGGTGCAGCTCTGAGCACGTTCAGCATATCCAACTCAAATTTGGTCAGAGAGGCCTCAATACCGTGGTAATACTACATTATGAAGATTGTGACGTATCGTAAAACGGCGTTGCGCCCAGAGCGCGGCAAAGTCGATGTTTCGCCAAAATGCATAAAAGTGGCCTTAACTTCAGGGTCATTGGTCATATCTGCCTGAAACTTCATATGTGTGTTAACGGTCCAGGCCTGAACATGTGATATGAGTTTCGTTGATGGGCGTGGCCAAATGGCTTGACCACGCCCTTTAAACATCAGCCCCTGCTGCATGTTTCACAGACATGCACGAAAATTGGTAGACACATGTATGACACCCAGACACACAAAAAAGTCTCTTGGACCCATTGGCCACACCCAACAGGAAGTTGGCCACTTGAATTTCATGGTGATTTTTGTTGTATTTTAACAAACTCCTCCTACAGGATTAATCAGAACAACTTGAAAATCACTGTGTGTGATCTAGACAAAATTGTGATCAAAAGTTATTAAAAGATTTTTCCATAGATAAACGGTTTGGCCGTTTCGTTTTCACATATAATGTACAGTTTGCATAGCTCCGTACATTATTGCGATTTGATGTTTCATTTTCCTTCAACTACAAATACACATGGTTGGGTTTAGGAAAAAGGAACAGGGTTTGGCTTTACAATCTTACAGGGAGCGAACACCGGCCTCCTGGGTGAAAGTCGGTGGTTGTTGGACCCGTCCACCATGCCTCCCATCCACCATACTTGCTCCCTTAACTTCCCTTGTTGTCCCGCCGCGTTTCTCTCTGTGGCCACTGGGTGCCATTAAACAACACCTTTAACGGTGATCAGCCACGTTTTACGCTGACACAAAAAGATGGCTTTTTTCGTTGGTTGGGTTAGGGTTAGGGTTTCTGACACCAGAGGGTCACTGCCCAAGCACGCTAGCTCCAGAGTGAGACCGGGTTGGTTTTCTTGTGGACACCCACTAATGTTTTACCCAGGAATGATAAAAATGGCCACGCACCTTGATTATTTAAATATTAGTCCCATGAAATGAAAGGACTTGATCTCAGCTATGTAAAAAAAAAAAAAAAATTGAAACACTTAGGACTTGGGCTTGCCCTCAAAGACTTAAGAGTAGCTTTGACATGATTTTAATCTTGACCTGGAGTTGCACCAACATGATTTGTTTAGCTCTAGTTTCTGTTTTCAACTGAAGTCATGACGCTGAGGAAGATATTCAAACCCAAACAGATTTGTTTTAATTTCTGTACTTTTCATTAAATAGAAATATTATTAATGTCAACTGGAATTTAGCATACTGTCAGATGACTGAAAATATACTATTCCCAGCACCTCTCTTCTTTTTTTTCTTCTCACCACAGCCAGGGAAGAGAATGTGGCCACTTTCCGTGGCTCAGAGTACTTCTGCTACGATCTCTCCCAGAACCCTATCCAGAGCAGCAGTGATGAGATCACACTCTCCTTCAAGACATGGCAGCGCAATGGCCTTATCCTTCACACTGGCAAGTCTGCTGACTACGTCAACCTGGCACTGAAGGATGGAGCTGTCTCCCTTGTTATCAACCTGGGCTCCGGTGCTTTTGAGGCCATCGTAGAGCCAGTCAATGGAAAGTTCAATGACAACTCGTGGCATGATGTCAAAGTGACCCGCAACCTCCGACAGGTAAGGCAAAGAGGTGCATGTACAAAATAATTAAAACTGTACTGATGAGGATGCATAGCAGTTACGTACACTGTAAATGTAATATTTCCACACAAGTTTTAGCTTTGTCATCTGTTTATTTAAAACAGTGCACACATATCCAGGGCAGCTCAAGTTATCAGTAATAAATCTGTTCTGTCTTTACATTGTGTAATCCCTCCTTGAATGTTTTGCTGTGGACAAACATGTAATACGGTAATCAGGGGGAAAGGTTCTAGTCATCCCAGACCTTTGCTGATTACCCAAGACTGATCTCCATTTAGCTGTACAATCTCTCTATAACCTGTATGTTGAGATATATAAAAACACACTACCTTTCATACCTTTGAGTATAATTGGTTTACGAGTTTTGTATGTGCAAATTAATCCTCTGATTTGACCCATATGCTAACTACTAAAATAAACAAAGAAACCTAAACTGACTTAAGTTAAAGTTTAGGTCCTTTAAATTTTAATTCTAGCTGATTTGGTGACACCCTTAGCTACTGGTGATTACAATCAGCACAGTTTAATACTACAGCAAACACTAGTTGAGAAGCCACTTTGTCAAGGGGCACCTGGTGTATCTAGTTACAGTGCAGTAAAAAAACTCAAATTGTTTGAATCAAGTCATTCAAAAATAATTGCTGCCGCAGTCTGATTTCATGATGGTAATGATGCAGGTGGTTTTCCACACAACAGGTCAAAGTAGAAGGAGAAGTTGATATGGAGTTGGTGGTTTGCAGCATGTCGCCTGCAGCTCTTCATCTAACAGCTTACTGTGGCTGCTTCTGACCTTATCATTAGTCCCTGATGGATTTACAACTCAGCAACTCACAGAAAAAAACACTACTCATAAATAGTATTAAAAATGCTTTTAATATCATCAAAATTGCAAGGATGGTAATTCAGGGAACCTATTGAACCTGAGCAGCTGCTTGCTGCTGCTTAAAAAAAGAAAAAGGTTGAGCAAGTGCATGAAACCTTACAAAAACAAAGCCAGGAATACTGTTTTCCTTAAGTAACAGTGAGTCAATTGAAGATTATCTCACAAGTAATAACCCTTGACTGGACAACTTTTTCTGTTATATCGCTCAGTTCTCTGGGGCAGGTTAAGACTTTTTCATTGGGACAAAAAGTAAAACAATCTGATTTCCACTATGTCACTCATTCACATGCTGTAGAGTTAAGAAAAGTTGTCAGTCCATGACAAAGTGGGAGACATGCTAGTTTCCATAGTGAAACAGCATAAGCATGGAAATTGTGTGTGTGTGTGTGTGTGTGTGTGTGTGTGTGTGTGTGTGTGTGTGAGAGAGAGAGAGAGAGAGAGAGAGGAGTGTGTGTGTGTGTGTGTGTGTGTGTGTGTGTTTTGTAAGATGCATCTGAAGGGGTCATCACACATCCCCCACAATACAACAATTTGCATAATATATATAGTACAATACACGTAAATAGTCAGCAGCAGTAACTTACAAAAGGGAATCTCCACATTACTCACACTGTCCAACCAACCTTTTTTCACCTCAGCAACAGGATCCAATTAGCAAACTGAAGAGAAAGAGAGAGAGAGAGAGAGAGAGAGAGAGAGAGAGAGAGAGCAGAACAGAAAGAGGGGAAACTTTCAACCCAATTGTCAGACTCGTCAGCCACAATATTATCCTTGCCCTCTATATGTCTGATCTCCAACCTTCAGGCCTGGAGCAACAGAAACCAGTGCATCAACCTTGTTCTGGACAACAAAATGACTTCAAAAAGGTCAAAAGGTTGGGTTTCTATAAACTACCACTGGCCTATCCTTGGTAAACCTGAAAATTACTGTAAGACCCAATCAGAGCCAAAGCCTCCTTCTCAATCACTGAATGGTTAAAGTTGGGGTAAAGTCAAATCTAAGATTTACATCCAAACACATTATACATGTTATAAAACACTTGTTTAAAACAGGTGAAAAGACTGGGAACTTTATCATACTGACTGTGGAGTTAGACTGCCTGCTCGACAACGCTATGGAACAACCCTTACATAAGCCCTGCCCCTACACTATAAAAGAACTAGAGCTTTTGAATTTTGCTGTTGTTTGAAAAAATAAATAAAAATTACCATTCTATTGCAGACTGAGAAGAATGAGGTTGATTTTCAGGCAGACCAATGACCTCCGGTTCCAAATTTGATTCTGGAGCTGGTGGCTCAAACATGTCTGTCTGTAAGAGTCCAATGAATCTGCTAAATGGAGCATCCATTGTAGTGCTACAATTAAAATAGGCTTCAGCCTATTAAAGAAGAAGAAGCTTTATTGTCACTGCAATAAATACAGTGAAATTTCGTTTGGTGCTCTCTTGTAGCAGCTACAATGTCCTTGTCATAAAATAAACTGGGGGAGGGGGGTTCTTGTAGCAGTCTCTTCACAGCCATGGGGAAGAGGCTGTGTTTGTGATGATGTGGGTGGTGTTCACAGTCCAGCCCAGGTCCTCTGAGATGTGCAGGCCAAGAAACTTAAAGCTGGTGGCTCGTTCCACTTCCTCCCCATTGATGCTCAGGCCTGAGTGCAGTGTGGTCCTCGACTTCCGGAAGTCAGTAATGACTTCTTTTGTCTTCTCGGTGTTGAGGTTGAGGTGGTTGTCACTGCACCAGGCCGCCAGTGCTTGGACCTCCTCCCTGTATGGTGTCTCATAACCGTTGTTGATGAGCCCCACAACGGTTGTATCATCCGCAAATTTGATGAGGGTGTTGGAGCCATGAGTAGCAACACAGTCATAAGTGTACAGTGTGTACAAGACTGGACTCAGCACACAGCCCTGAGGAACACCAGTATTGAGGACGATGGTGGAGGATGTGGAGGTGCTCATTCTGACATGCTGGGGTCTGTTAGTCAGGAAGTCCTTGATCCACAGACAGAGGGAGGTTCCAAGTTGTAGTGTCTGCAGTTTGTTGATGAGTCTGCTGGGGCTGATGGAGTTAAATGCCGAGCTGAAGTCAACAAACAGCATCCTGATATATGTGTTGGGGCTTTCAATGTGGCTGAGAGCGGTGTGGAGGGCGATGGAGATGGCATCGTCTGTGGATCTGTTGGACCTGTAGGCGACCTGATGTTGATCAAAGCCAGGTGGGATGTGGGCCTTGACATGCTGTAACACCAGTCTCTCCATACATTTTATGATCACCGGTGTCAGGGCCACAGGCCAGTAATCATTCAACCCTGTGATGGCAGAGGATTTGGGCTCAGGGATTATGGTGGCAGTTTTCAGGCAGGTGGGGACTGTGGCTTGCTGCAGTGAACGGTTGAAGATGTTAGTGAATACTGCAGCAACCTGGTGAGCACATGATTTCAGCACTCTCCCTGGTACTCCACCCGGTCCTGGTGCTTTCCTGGTGTCGATGCCACGCAGGACTCTCAGTACCTGATGTTGTTGGATGGTGGGGGGCTGGTCGTGCTCTGATGATGTCAGCTGTGTGTCCTCTGCCTGTCTGTTGTCCTCTTCAAAGCGGGAGAAAAAGGTGTTAAGCTGGTCTGGGAGAGAAGTGTCGGTGGAGGGGGGGTGTTGTGGCATTGTTTGTAGTCAGTTATATTCTGCCTTTCCACATGGAGAGGGGGTTGTTCTCCCAGAAGTTGGCCTCTATCTGCTCTCTGTACTTTGTTTTAGCAGCCTTGATGCCTCTGTTCAGGTCCGCTCTAGCCTTCCTGTAGGCTTCCCTGCCCCTTGACCTCAGTGCTGAATCCCTGGCCTGAAGTAGTGCTCTGATATTGGCGTTAAACCAGGGTTTTGGTTTGGGAAATGTTTTCACCTGTTTCCTTGATGTTACATTATCCATGCAGAAACTGATGTATGATAGTACAGAGGAGGTGTGGAGTTCAATGTCTGGGTCTTCAAAGAGCTCCCATATGGTGTCCTCAAAACAGTCCTGCAAGGATAGTGTGGCCTCCTCAGTCCAGCACTGCACTGACTTGTACTGTGGCTTAGACCTGCAGATGAGGGGCTTGTAAGCTGGTGGCAGGAACAGGGAAAGATGGTCTGAGTGTCCGAGGTGGGGGGAGTGGCGGGCTCCGTAGGCTCCACAGATGTTGGTGTAGACCTGGTCTAGTGTTCTGCCCTTCCTTGTTTGAATGTCAACATTCTTGTAAAATCTGGGGAGCACAGCCTTTAAATTGGTGTAATTAAAGTCTCCAGCCACGATGAAGAAGCCCTCTGGGTGTTTGTTTTGTTGCCTGGCGATGCTGTCATGAAGCCTGCTCATAGCTACGTTAGCATTAGCTCGCGGGTGGATATACATGGCAGTTACAATCACTTGGGTTATTTCCCTGGGCAAATAAAAAGGTCTGCACTTCAACATTAGAAACTCCAGGTCTGGACAGCAGTGTCTCTCAATAACGGCAGTGTCCGTGCACCAACTGTTGTTAATATAGACACACATACCTCCTCCTCTCCTCTTACCGGAGTCCGATGTGCGATCCGCCCGGAAGATTGTACGTCCTGCTAGCTCCACGGCTAGGTCCGGGATGTTTTCATGCAGCCAGGTCTCTGTTATCACCATGATACAGCTGTCTATCCGGTTGTTAATGTCCCGTAGTTTGCATCTCGCCCATCTTGTTAACCAGGGAGCGGACGTTGGCGAGAAAGACGCTTGGAACCACTGGTTTGTGCGGAGCGGCAGTTAGCCTAGCTCTGATGCCGGCTCGTTTGCCTCGTTTCCGGCGTCTTTCGCAGCGCTGCCGTCGCCTCCTTTCTGTCCGCTCTCGCCGGCGTATCCTTTCCGGGATCGAGTCGAACCCTTCTGGGGGGGTCCAGCCAGTCCAGTGTTATTTCAGGCTTAAAAGTTCAGTTCGGGTGTAAGTCCTTCTCAGTGTGTTGCTGCTAACTGAAGAAGAGCACCGGGTCGCTGCGTCTACATGCGCCGCCATCTTAGAATCCAGACATGTCATTAGGGAGGAATGCCCCCAGCATCTCAGAGCAGAGACTTCTGCCTTTTTTTAATGATTTTGAAATGTGATTTTATATACTTTTATAACTTTTTTAATCATTCAACGTGGCTGGGTGGTTAGTAACACATTTTTGTGTTTCATGACAAACTAATTGCATATATTTATTTTTGCTTTACCTGGACTTCAAGCTGATAGAAATTAAATTTCCTTGAGAATTAAATTTCTTTAGATCTGTCAATGCCTTCCCCACCCTCCTGCAAAAAAACAAACTGTGCCAGCCCTCTTATTACTGGCATTCACCAGGATCAACCAGACATAGTGCAGCCAAAACAAACACAGGATGCACCTGAACATGCCCCATCACTTTGCTAAGATACATCACTGTCACCTTGGCTTGAGTCACTTGAAAAAAAGATGGCTGTTGGTGCTGGTGCTGCCTGAACACAAAATGACAAAGTGGGAGACATGCTAGTTCACAGACAAGCACGAAAGAAAGACAGAAAAAAAGATTGAGCAAACAATTGCGCAAACAATCTATGTCAGATAAATCAACCTTAAGGTGTGGGAAGCATCCTGGATCTCTCTGAAATAATAAAAGAAATAACCAAATTCCACATGGAAACTGCCAGGAACTTTGGAGCATTGAAGAAGGAAATACAAATTAAATATGAATTAAGACAAGGCAGCAGAGAACTGAAAATGAGAATGGATGCAGCAGAATTAAGAATTGCACAAA
The DNA here is from genome assembly GCA_019142605.1 of Cephalopholis sonnerati. NCBI lineage: Eukaryota > Metazoa > Chordata > Actinopteri > Perciformes > Serranidae > Cephalopholis > Cephalopholis sonnerati. The sequence goes on along the minus strand of JAGQAX010000015.1, from coordinate 547,185 downwards.
ATGAGGACCATGAAATTGCTGTGACCCAGGTGTTTACCCATAGTTTGCTCCCAAATAAACAACTGGAACCAAACTGTGTGGATATGGAGGAACATGCCCGAAGAATCTAAGAATTTATTTAGTGCCTGAAAAAAGTGACGGAAATAACATAATTGAGTTTGTGGAAAACCTAATGCAAGAGAAACTGGATGTTAATAGTGAAATCCACATCGAAAGACCAGCTACGGGGCTTCACACTGAGCACAGCAACCATCCCAGGTCAATAATAGTTTACTTCCAAAACTACAGTGTGAAACAGAAACTGCTTAAAGCCAACTGGACAAAGAAAGATTTGAAAAGAGATTAGTTGAGTTATGGACACTGTTAGTTATGTATAGAGCAGGCAAGCATGACACATTTTGATGTAAGTCGCAACATCACATTTCAATCAAGCCCAAAAATAATATATTATCAAATATGGTTGTATGGCTTCTGCACACCAAGATGTCTTGCTTGGTCATGAGACACCTTTTAAACCACAACCTCAGCACTGAGTGCTTGACTACGTTCTTGTCTGGCTGCACTAAGAGGAGTGGCATACTGTAGCAGCCACCACAGGAGACATTGGCACATCATCAAGCCAAACTTTGCTGCCAGCAAGATCATTACTCAGGATTAAAGCCACCTCTTCAAAAGGCAGTGCAGGCTGCACCAAGCCACACTTTATTGACAGGTACAGGCAACACACAAATCCTAATTCCTTTATCAGAATAGCGTCACCTGTATTGACACTCTGGTGTAACCGGCGAGATTCCAACACAGTTGCTTTGAACCTGTCCTGCAGGTTTTTGTCTTTCCCCTTCCCTTGCTGCTGCACATTGACACAAACCCCTCAGTGATGAGAGGTTAAAAATCATCATAGCTGTCAGTTTCCACTGAATCATTGTCATGCTCCCTGCAGGGTGTGAAACTAGAGAACAACACAGGAGCAAGAGCAAATTTGCACCAAGAACTCAACAATCCCTAAATCGTTCCAAATAAACAAATCACAAAGTCCTTCAAAAGAGGTCGCTCCAGCAGCAGAACACCATCAAATAAAATTAGATAACAAATCCAAAGAAATTCAACATCAACTTGTTCATCCCCCTGTTCTAGGACAGGGGCCAACTCAGTGCAGAGTAGGCAACATGGGCTTGACTAGATAACACACACTGGAGCAACAAGGTATGCTCAGAATCTGACCAACCTTTCAAATCAGCAACCCATTCAACAAGAGAGAGAAAAAGTGTGAGGTACGAAGGTATGCGTATTTCTGTAATTAAAGATAGGCATCAGATGCTACTGCTGATGTAAAACCTACTCTAATCTGACTGCCCAAGCAAAAACACAACCTCCTCCCTCAGTGAAACGCCTCCTGCAACACCTTCTTTGATGCTGAACATTTGATTCCAAATTTTCAGTTCCTTCTATTTTTTTTTCCTTTCAGCTTCATATTCTTGTCCCTGTCACAGCCTGCATTCTGCTCCCCTGTTCTCCTTGTGTTTTTCCAATCTACCTGCCAGCCACTCCCACCTGATCACCCCAGTCCACTCACCTGCCTCTACAGCTTCAGCTCATCAGCCAGTAAGCCTGGTATATAAGCCTCTCCAGCACTCATACGCCAGATTGTTCTTCACCCACATGCAAGACTTTACACTACTTATTACATGCCAGATCTCCTGTTACCGACCCTGCCTGCCTGTGACCTGTCTATATCGTCTGTTTCCCGGTAAACTCACCAGCGTTCTGTCCCCAGCCACAAGTTCTGCCTCAGTGTCTCTGGTTTCTGTCTGCCTGTGGCGACGATGTCTCAGCATGAGTGGTCCCACCTACTTGTCAGTTGCCTGTTGAGGCTCAGAGGCTATTTGTGAGATGCCACACGCCGCCTTGTGTGTGTGTCCTCCTCTTACCTACTTGTCCGCTCCTTGATCCATCACCTGGCCTCTACTTCCATGTTGCTCATCCCTTGTCGGCTCTGCTGCTTTACTGGACTGCTCTTCTGGTTCTTGACCCCTCCCTTTCTCAACCACGCCATCAGTAAGCCCCTCTTTGTTACCTCAGCCTGTTGGTAAACTGAACTGTTCAGGTCCGAGGACTCACATCCTCATTCTCGGTTCCGCTTCAGAGTTTGGCCCCGTCCATTCCTTGGACCCTGAGCCCAGAGACTGTGTGTGGGCTCTGAGCTTGAAGAATGAACTGTCACCAGAATATCTTTCTCAGCTCATGTTTCTGTTATTTTGTGTATAAATAAAGGTCATTACTAACTGTCAGTGAGTGCTGCATTTGGGTTTAATCACACTTGTTACATTCCCATTGTTTCCAAAGCAATCTGCTTACCTTTCTCACCCTCCAATTTTAACCAAAGTAACGTCTTCTGCTGCTCCAGGGTCAGCCCAGCTGGGACCTCCAACTGGGGAGCAGATAAGATGTCTGTTTCGGTAACCCTAGTGCAGTAACAGTCTCAGAAACAGACTTGGCATAGACTAGGACCCCCAATCCAGGAACAGGCTCTGTAACAGACTTGGATTGACCAAGAGCCCTGATGCAGTTACAGACTTAAAAACAGACTTGGCATTGGCAAGGGCACCTAACGCACAAACAGATTCTTGAATGGACTTGGCGTCAGCAGGGACATGCAACTCAGGAACAGATGAGAGGTCAGCTGGACCACCCCCTACTAAGTAACAGACAAGAAGTTAGCCTGGACCCCCAACTCGGGGACAGACAACACACTCAGAAAGTCAGGAGTCACACTATGGAGACCTCAGCTAGGTCCTCTGATGTATGAATGGACAAGATGTCGGCCCAGACTAATTTAGGAACCAGTAGGGGTTCCAACTGGGTATCAAAGGTAATGCTGGGCTGCAGAGCCTCTGGGGTGCTGAGCAGCAGAGGCTCTGGGTCACTGGGAACTGGAGGCTCTGGGTCTATGGGCACTGAAGATTCAGTGTCGCTGGGCAGCAGAGGGTCCAGAGGCTGAGTCTCAGAAACACTAGCCAGCTTGGGAGATTGATGCTTGGGGTCTGGAGCAAACAAAAGCTAGCTGCCTGAGGTTCTGGCAGGAATCTAGCAGCTTGGGGCGATGACTAGAGGTCAGTGACAAAGATTTTTGTTTTTGTTAAATGCAGTACACAGGAGGGCAGTGGGTGAAATAAGGGGTCCAGTGTTTTTTCAGCTGACACTTGCTCTGGATGAAGGGAAGGCTAAAGCAAATAGGGCGGCTTTGGTTCAGGAGTTAGAGTGGGTAGTTCACTAATCGGAAGATCAGCGTTTCGATCCCCAGCTCCTCCAGTCTGCATATCGAAGTATCCTTTAGCAAGATACTAAACCCCGAATTGCTCCCGATGGCTGTTCCATCCGTGTGTGAGTGAATTAAAAACTGAGTTGCAGGTGGCACCTTGTATGATAGCCACCAGTGTATGAATGTGTGTGTGAATACTTCCTGCTTCATACAGTGCAGACGCTTTTCTGTTTGCTCCTGTCGCTGCTTGCATTTTTCTTTTGATTTTCTTGCTTTTTTTCATATGAGGAACTATCAGCAACGGCTCCTGGATACTTATAAATCAGTGGGACCGACTTTTTTGTAGATATAGTAGGCTGTAGAAATAAGGCTAGGTCATATTTCAACATTTTTTATTACCTCCTCACTATAACGTGAGTGCGGCCTACCACTAGCACAAGCCTGCTATTAGCCTGTTATTAGCAGCAAGATAAACAACAAGATGCCTCCTTTTTCCACTGATGAAGTTCGTGATGACCATCACGAACTTCTTCAGAAGATAGCGGTATTGGAGACAAAAATTCACCGCCTCGAAGTGTATGTGGAGGTGAATGGACAATCTGGGAATGAGACAACCTTACCATTGTCTCAAACCAGTGGACAGGAGCCGGCTAACAGACAGCTGATTAGCTCCACAAAGAAGAAGGATGAAGCCTGTGTAAATGGCAGTAAATCAGCCAGTAGTCCTCCTTGGAATTTGCTAGGAGCAAAGCCTAAGCATATTTCAAAGCCAAAGAACAAATCATTTCCCTGGGTAATGGGAGGACGTTTAACAGGCAGAGCACAGCGAGCTGAGGTGTGTGATGAGACCGGCTGGCCTGCACTCCCTCCCAGGCAAAGTGCCTCCTCAACCCCCGTAACTGGAAGGACACAGCCGTGGAAAACTGTAGAAAGGAGGATGAGCGACAAACCTCCAAAACAATCAAGCATTGAGCTGCGGAAGGACCCTGAATTTCCGTCAGAATATCCATCCTCAGACAGCAGGGTAAGGACTGATAGCATGTCATACAGTAAAAGGCTACAGGAAAAGCTAAAGCCTGGGCCTCAAACTTTGATTGTGGGTGACAATGCTATTAGAGACTTACAGAGGGTGTGCAGTAAAAACACCAAAGTGATCTGCTTCCCCAAGGATGTGATCTCCAACATGACGGAAATATATATATATATATATAATATAATATAATATATCATAATACACGTAGGGTGGAATGATGTTGCTAAACAACAGTCAGAAGTGTTAAAACAGGCCTTCACCGAGTTGTTGAATACAGTGAGTTCTGTGAAAGCAGATGTGTTTATCAGCGGACCTATACCACCGGTCAGATATGCAGAGGACCCCCAGGACAGAGGGGCTAAAGAACAGTACTGTACTCTTGACAGCTTTGGGCTGAGTCAGCATGTATCAAAACCCACACATAACAGGGGGCACACTCTGGACCTGCTTATCTCCAAGGGTCTAAATATACACAAGGTTGTTGTGAGCGATGTGGCCCTGTCTGATCACTGTTGTGTTTTCTTTGAGAGCTCTATCTCTGTGCACACGAGTAATCAGAGAGAAGTTATCAAGAAGCGATGCATTACTGAAAACACCAGTGAAATGTTTAATGTACTTTTTTCTTCTACAGCAACCCTGCCTTGTGGTTCAGTCAATGAGCTAGTGTATAACTTTAATTCTAAAATGTTAAATGTGATAGATGCCATTGCTCCCATTAAGTTGAAGGTTGTCTGTAGCAAGAAAAGATCTCCATGGAGAAATGCCATGGCAGTGAAAAATGAAAAAAGAGAGTGTCGGAAAGCTGAACGCAGGTGGCGAAAATCAAATCTCCAGATTCATTTTGACATCTATAAAGAGAAACTTCACACTTATAATCTACAGCTGAGAAATGCAAGGCAGTCTTTCTTCTCAAACATTATCACCAGCTCGAGCACTGTTTTCTACTGTTGAGAGACTAACAAACCCCCCTGTGTCAATAGCACCTGAACTTCACTCTGCCAGGGCCTGCAATGACTTTGCTTTGTTCTTTACAGAGAAAGTTCAGAATATTAGACAGGCCGTGAATTCCTCAACACCAGGTTCAGGATCTGTGCTGTGTCTGTCTAAAAACCATTTAAACACCATGACGCAGTTTAATCCAATCAATGACAAAAATCTGGAGGACATTCTACACCAACTGAGCTCTTCCTACTGCTGTCTGGATGTTTTACCCACAGATTTTTTCAAAAAAGTTTCACACGTCATGGCATCTGATCTGTTACAGATTGTAAACATGTCTCTAAGCTCAGGAGTCTTCCCACAGACCCTGAAAACTATTGTTATTAAGCCGCTCTTAAAAAAGAACAATTTAGAAAAGACCTCAATGAACAACTACAGGCCAATATCAAATCTTCCTTTTTTAGGTAAAATCATTGAAAAGGCTGTGTTCCAACAGCTAAATCACTTCTAAACAGTCAACAGCTGCTTTAACGTCTTTCAGTCAGGTTTTAGACCACATCACAGCACTGAGACAGCTCTGGTCAAAGTATTCAATGACATTTGCTTAAACATAGATCATGGCAGATCTTCAGTTTTAGTGTTATTGGACCTCAGTGCTGCATTCGACACAGTCGACCATGATATATTACTTGATTATTACTTGAATTGGGTGGGACTATCTGGCACAGTTTTTGATTGGTTTGCATCCTACTTAAAGGGCAGTGATTATTTTGTGTCAATAGGTAACTTTAAATCTAAGCAGACCAAAATTACATGTGGAGTCCCCCAAGGCTCCATCTGGGGCCCCTTCTGTTCAACATCTACATGCATCTACATGCATCTACATGCTTCCAAGATGGCGCCGCACTAGTGGCGCACTAGCGGCAGCCTGTTACAGCAGCTCCCGCTCACTGTTGAGCTTTTTCTGCTTTAGTTCTGTCTTTCTAACTTTTTTTTACATTTATTCTTACGTGTCTATCTTTTTTTTAACTGACTGGGAACTATGGAGTATAAAATCGCCGAGTTTGCTCTGGTCTTTCTTTTGTTTATGTCACTGTTTTCGACCGTGTCTGGGGACCCCGTACGCAGCCATGGCTCTATTGTTTACAGTAGGGATCAGCTGTTAGCGCTCCGCAACACCGCGGTGCTGTCCCACAAGAGACCCGACGTCCCCCGCGAGCTGAAAAGGAGGAGATGGGGGAGCCGGGCTGGAGCCGACCGCCGCGCCAGGAAGAGGAGATACAGACCCGTCCTCCCGTCCATCATCATGGGGAATGTGAGATCTCTTCCCAACAAGATGGACGAGTTAGCGGCGCTGACCCGGCACCAGAGGGACTACCGGGAGTGCAGCATCATGATGTTTACGGAGACATGGCTGACTGCGCTGACTCCAGATACGGCCGTGGAGCTAGACGGCTTCCAGCTGCTACGGGCGGACAGGACGAGGGAGAGCGGTAAGAGGAAAGGAGGGGGGCTGGCAGTGTTTGTGAATAATAGATGGTGTAACTCTGGACACATCACTATTAAAGAACAGCTCTGCCGCAAGGACATTGAACTGTTAGCCGTTAGCATGAGGCCATATTACCTGCCGCTGGAATTCTTGCATGTTATCGCGATAACTGCGTATATTCCTCCCTCTGCTAACGCTGACGCAGCCTGTGATGTCCTCCACTCTGTCACAAGCAGGCTGCAGACAGACCACCCTCAGGCCCTCCTTCTTATCTCTGGGGACTTTAATCATGCCTCTCCATCCTCTACTCTGCCCACCTTCACCCAGTATGTTTCCTGCCACACCAGAGACAATAAAATATTGGATTTGTGTTATGCCAACACCAAGGAGGCATACACTTCATCCCCCCTCCCCCCCCCTGGGAAAATCTGACCACAACCTGGTTCATCTCCTGCCTGTGTACAAACCTCTCGTGCACAGGCAACCAGCCATGTCCCGCACAGTGAAGAGATGGTCCGAGGAGGCTGAAGAGGCTCTGAAGGACTGTTTTGACACAACTGTGTGGGAGGAATTTTGTGATTCTCACGGGGAGGATATTGACAGTCTCACAAGCTGCATTACGGACTATATTAACTTCTGTGTGGAAAACATCGTACCCACCAGGACTGTACGGTATTTTCCCAACAATAAACCGTGGATTAACCCCGACATAAAGGCTCTCCTTAAGGAGAAGAAGAGGGCCTTTAAGTCTGGAAACAAGGATGAGCTGAAGGCTGTGCAGAAGAAGCTGAGATGGAAGATCTGGGAGGGGAAAAACACCTTCAGGAGGAAGATGGAGGATCAACTGCAGCAAAAGAATGTCAGTGGAGTCTGGAGAGGTCTGAAAGCCATCTCTGGCCACAGGGAACCTGATTCCCAAGCTGCGGGGGACCAAAAGTGGGCAAATGACCTGAACATATTCTTCAATAGATTTGATCGGTCATCTATCCCTTGCCCGGCCCAGTCCTCCATGCTGCAGCCCCCCTTCTCTGCACCCAGGGTACACTGCCCCACCTCCTCCCCCACCTCCTCCTCCCTCCCTACAACACTCAGCTCACAGCCACCCCCCACTGCTCATCCCATCAACCCACCCCCCCCACTCACACCCTCCAATACACAGCCCACCTGCCCCAACCTGTCCCTCACAGCAACAGAGGTGAGAAAGCAGCTCCGGAAAATCAAAGCGAGGAAGGCTGCAGGTCCAGACGGCATCAGCTCCAGGCTCCTAAAGTCCTGCGCAGACCAACTGTGTGGGATTGTTGAGCACATGTTCAACTTGAGCCTGAAGCTGGGGAGAGTGCCACAGCAGTGGAAAACATCCTGCGTGGTACCTGTGCCCAAGACTCCGCACCCCAAGGACTTCAGCAGCTACAGGCCGGTGGCACTAACATCCCACCTGATGAAGACCCTGGAACGGCTGGTCCTTGATCATCTCCGCCCCCTGGTGAGCGCATCATTGGATCCACTCCAGTTTGCCTACCAGCCTGGCATTGGGGTGGACGACGCTGTCATCTTCCTCCAACACCGAGCTCTTTCTCACCTGGAGAAACCTGGGAGTACTGTGAGAATCATGTTTTTTGATTTCTCCAGTGCTTTCAACACCATCCAGCCTGCACTGCTGATGGACAAGCTGGATCACACCGGGGTGGACCAGCACCTCACACACTGGATTTTGGACTACCTCACCAACCGTCCACAGTATGTGAGGACACGGAACTGTGTGTCCGACATGGTCGTCTGCAGCACGGGGGCCCCGCAGGGAACGGTCCTGGCTCCGTTCCTCTTCACCCTCTACACTGCAGACTTCTCATACAACACACCCACCTGTCACCTGCAGAAGTTTTCTGACGACTCTGCAATCGTCGGCCTCATCACAGACGGGGAGGACAGAGAGTACAGAGAACTGACGCAGGACTTTTTGCACTGGTGCCAGCGGAACTGCCTCCAGATCAACGCGGGGAAAACCAAAGAACTGGTGGTGGATTTCCGCAGGCGAACACTCTCCCCCCCGACACCGGTGAACATCCAAGGAACAGACATTGAGGTGGTGACATCTTATAAGTACCTGGGTGTTCACCTGAACAATAAACTAGACTGGACTCATAACACCACTGCACTTTACAAGAAAGGCCAGAGCAGACTCTATCTGCTCAGGAGACTGAGGTCTTTTGGAGTGCAGGGGGCACTCCTGAGGACCTTTTACGACACTGTGGTGGCATCAGCCATCTTCTATGGAGTGGTCTGCTGGGGGAGCAGCATCTCAACAGCTGACAGGAAGAGACTTGATAAACTGATCAAGAGGGCCAGCTCTGTCCTGGGATGCCCCCTTGACTCGGTGGAGGTGGTAGGAGAGAGATGGATGATGGCTAGGCTGTCATCCATGATGGAGAATGACTCCCACCCCCTGCAGGACACTTTGAGAACACTGGAGAGCTCCATTAGCAACAGGCTCCTTCACCCAAAGTGTGTAAAGGAGCGCTACCGTAGGTCCTTCCTTCCTGCAGCTGTCAGACTCTACAACCAGCAGTGCTCCCAGTAGACCACACACACACACACACACACACACACACACACACACACACACACACACACACACAACAAGACTTGTAAATAGACTGCACTATAATGCACATTCACTCATAGTGCAAATTTGGAAAGACTGTATATATTGTGTATATATTGTGCATTATTTCTATATTTTATACTCCATATGTTCCTCTTTTAAATTCTTAAAATTTTCATACTTGTATATATTGTTTATATTGCTTGTTGCTATTTATTGTCTGTTACTGGTGTTCCCTATCTTTCTTTCCACTTGCCCAGATCATAGAAAAAAACAAAAAAGATTACCATAACTATGCAGATGACACACAGCTCTACATTTCAATGTCCCCAGGTGACCACAGCTCCATACAAGCACTGGGTAAATGCATGGAGCAAATATCTGAATGGATGTGCCACAGTTTTCTTCAGTTAAACAGAGAAAAAACTGAGGTAGTTGTTTTTGGACCCAAGGAGGAATGTCTTCAAATCAGCATGCAGCTCCAGTCACTTCAGTTAAAAACCTCAGACCAGGCCAGGAATCTGGGTGTTGTCATGGATTCAGACCTGAATTTTAAAAACCACATACACACAATCACAAAGTCAGCTTACTATCACCTCAAGAATATTTCTAGAATTAAAGGATTGATGTCGCAGCAGGACCTTGAAAAACTTGTCCATGCATTTATCTTTAGCCGAGTTGACTACTGTAACAGTATCTTCTCTGGTCTGCCTAAAAAGTCAATCAGACAACTGCAGCTGATCCAGAACGCTGCTGCTCGAGTCCTCACTAAGACCAAGAGAGTGGACCACATCACTCCAGTTCTGAGGTCTCTACACTGGCTCCCTGTCTCTCAGAGAATAGACTTTAAAATTCTCTTGCTAGCATATAAAGCACTGAATGGTTTAGGCCCAAAATACATCAGAGACCTTCTAGTCAAGTATGAACCATCCAGACCACTCAGGTCGTCTGGTGCAGGTCTGCTCTGTGTTCCAAAAGTCAGAACTAAACACGGAGAATCAGTGTTCAGTTTCTATGCTCTGTATATCTGGAACAAACTACCAGAAAATATCAGGTCTGCTGAGAGTCTGAGTTCTTTTTAGTCAAGGTTAAAGACTCACCTGTTCACTGCTGCCTTTGACTAAAAGGCTTTTTACTTCTTAAATTTTATATTTTCCTTCAAAACTCTGCACTGCAACTTTTACTTTAATATGTGTGTGTTTTTATATTTTTGGGTTTTATGTGTTGTTTTCTTACTTGCTGTTTTTAATCACCTTTTACATGTTTCTTTTATAATGTTTCAATGTGTTTCTTTTTCCCTTGTTGCTGTATTTCAATGTCCTGTGTGAAGCACCTTGAATTGCCTTGCTGCTGAAATGTGCTATACAAATAAACTTGCCTTGCCTTGCCTTGCCTTGAATGGGTGAATGAGACTCGTAGTGTTGAAAGCGTCATCCAACCAGGATGACTAGAGTGGCACTATACAAGTGCAGGTCCATTTATCATAGGGAGAGAGGATGAACCCACTGCTGTGTGTTGGTTCATGATTAATTTCTCCTCCACTGCTGTTGTTGATCAGTGATGTGACGGATGGTCTTTGTGGTATCTGTCCCTTCCCTTGATTGGACTGCTGGGTAAAAAGTGACAGTGACTAGCGGCTGCTAGTCACTGCATATGCAAATGCATATCCAAAGTTGAATGTTTTTCAACTCTCGGTGCCTAGAAAAAAACGGAAAACGTAGCACAGAATAGACGGTCAAAGGTGCAGCATAAAATAAATACACAACACTTGCATGAAAAAAAGAAAAAAACAGCCCTACCTTTAAAGATGCTTCATTGTATACCTGACTAGCAGCTCTTTTCAAATGTCCATACAGGCAGATGAGTTAAAATGACAATTCCTTAAGTTCTTGATCAACAGTCAGCTGAGTTCACACAGGCCATTTTGTGCTATCAAAAACATTTGCTCCAGCAGAAAAAGATGTTGTTAGCTGCACTTGCTGCAATTCCCAGCTGCACCTGCTCCCAGCTGTGGCATTTTTTCAAATCTTTTAGCGCCACCTAAAGCTAAAATTTAAAAAAAAATACTACAGACTCATTCAGCATCCCCATCTGTACAATTGTGCTGAATTTGTTAACCATTATATTAAAAATATATGGCAGTTAATAAGTAGTATGGTGGTGCTTTTTATAATTCTGTCTACTCAAAGCTCCCTGTGCAGTGTAGCAGAGGTACTGTGTAGCCACAGTTGACTGGACACTGCACGCATTTCAAGTGAGCCTAGAAGTGCCTCTGACACTAAAAAGAATGTTAAAAATTGTCATTATTATTCACAGTGAGATGAAGAAAGAATGTAATATGACACTTAGCATCTCCACTCTAGTCTTTGAAACTTTACAGGCTGTACACTGGAGTTTTGGCCGCTTTTTGTCCTGAAACTGCACACCAGTATCTGATTTAAAACACTTAAACACACTCAAAGAATTTACGACAGTTATGATGAACACTACATATGGCTGTTTTTTAAGAAGCAAATACAGTCAAAATAATACACATCTGGACCTGTGACACTTATCCCTGTTGGGACCTGCTGTTTCTGGCATCAGCTCCTGGGGAAGGGTAGGTAGGGAAGATCTTTTTAGAGATGGCGAAGATGGGGCTGCAAGAAAGGAACAACCACAAAAATGTGTCAATCAATCAATAGTTTATAGTGGATATAGGCAGAGGGAATATGTAAGGTTTAACTGATTAAACAGAATTATAATGCACTTACTACCTACCTGTGAATCATTCAGTTCAGTTGGCTTGGACACTGTAGCTGCAGGTACATGTATGTGTATATATATATATATATATATATCATCATCATCTGCACACTCCGAGATTGGGTACCAAGTCCCAAGCCCTTATGACACAGATTCCCCTACAGCAAGAGCAAATATCCTTAGATTGAAAATAATAAATAAGCTGGAATCCCGGCACCCCGGAAGCCGATTACCAAGACTAAGTGACAAAGTACCCTCTGAAAGTCTGCTGGATGATGTAAAATGCAGTACTACGAACTACCCACTAGGACCATAACTGAGCAAATCAGCTGATATACACCATAACAACAGTGATCCTAGAGATGCTTGGCTACAAGATGAATGCCATGAGCCACAAAGAGCATTAACCTCTATGGAAAAGGAGGCTGGAGGCCAAGATCAAGGCAACAAGCAGAGGGGATAGTCAAATCTGAGAGCTACAGAAAGGTTTGGGGAAGAAAGGGATACCAAGAAAGTACAACAAACTGTCTAATATGAGGCACTGTAGACTGCCAAGCAAAGGCTCACAGCTCTGGCTACCCACCTAAAGAGATACACAAGAGAAGGAGAATAAATAGGATGTTCTCCACCAAACCATCCAAAGTGTTTTCTCAGTGGCAAGGTAACAACATGAGAATAGAGCCACCCAGGGCTGAAACTGAACAATACTGGAAAAGTATATGGAAGAAGGAGGCATCACATAACACTGATGCTAAGTGGCCAGTGGATCTAAGAGCAGACCACAGCAATCTCCCAGAACAAGAGCCAGTTAGCATGACAACGGCAGACATCCAAGAAAGAGTATCAATTATGAAGAGCTGGACAGCACTGGGCCCTGACATGATCCACACCTACTGGCTAAAGAAACTAACTGCACTCCATGAACACCTGGTAGCACAAATGAACCAGCTGCTGATTAATGGGACCCATCCAGAGTGGATGACCCAAGAATGGACAGTCCTGATCATGAAGGATCCCCAGAAGGGCAAGGTCCAATCCAACTACCGGCCAATAACCTGCCTATGTACAACATGGAAGCTCCTGTCAGGCATAGCGGCTAAGATGAATAGGCACATGGCCCAATACATGAGCAAGGACCACAGAGGAACTGGAAGTAATACCAGGGGAGTCAAGCACCTGCTACTGATCAATAGAACAGTCACCCAAGACTGCAAGACCAGGCAGACCTGTGCACCTCCTGGATTGACTAAAAGAAAGCCTACAAGGCAATGCCACACACATAGATACTGGAATGCTTGGAAATCTACAACATATACCAAGGTGATGCACTGCCTGAACCCCCTCAGTCAGTTCATCACAAAGAGTGACTATGGATACTGGTTCCGAAGTGGAGCGACTATTAGTCACCTCCTCTACATGGATGACATCAAGCTGTATGCCAGGAGTCAGTGAGACATAGACTTACTAATCACCTCACCAGGATTTAGCAAGAAAGTCAACCACAGCCAAATACCTACAAAGAGTAAGCCAGGTTCTGAAAAGTCAGCTGAACTGAGAGAACAAGGACCGGGCCATCAACACATATGCCCCGCCAGTAATCAGATACCCACATAAGCATAATAAGCTGGCCAAAGGTGGAGATAGAGGCTGCTGATATCAAGACAAGGAATCTTCTTACAGTGCATGGAGGTTTTCATTCCAAGTCCAGCACCTTGAGACTGTACACTAAGTGTAGTGAGGGGCGCCAGGGACTTGTGAGCGTCAGAGCCACTGTCCAAGACAGAACAACCAAGATCCAGAGATACATCAGGAAGATGAGCTGCTGAGTAAATACCTTAGGCAGCAAAACCTGAGAGTGCAGAAGAGGAGGATGAACTATTATGAAAGGACAAGCCCCTGCATGGCATGTACCACTGACATATTGAAGAAGTGGCCAACGTCAAGCAATCCTACCGGTGGCTGGAAAAGGCTGGACTGAAAGACAGCACAGAAGCACTAATCATGTTAGCACAAGAAAAGGCACTTAGTACAAGCTCAATAGAAGCAGGGGTCTACCACACCAGACAGGACCCCAGGTGCAGACTGTGCAAAGATGCTCCTGGAACAGTTCAGCACATAATAGCAGGGTGTAAGATGCAGGCAGGAAGAACACAGCACCCTAGCCTGATGAAGACACACCACCAACTCATTTCCATATACATGTATATATATATATATATATACATATATATATATATATATATATAAATCACCCCCTCACCCTCCCAGGTGGTGTCTGTGTCATCCTCAAGCTCGGGTCCTCTGCCAGAGGCCTGGGAGTTTGAGGGTTCTGTGCAGTATCTTAGCTGTTCCTAGGACTGCACATTTCTGGACGGAGGCTTTAGATGTTGTTCCTGGAATCTGCCGGAGCCATTATCCCAGTTGGGGGTCACTGCCCCAAGTGCTCCTACTACCACGGGGACCATGTCAACTTTGACCTTCCACATCTGTTCCAGCTGTTTTTTCAATCCTTGATACTTCTGCACCTTTTGGTGTTTCTTCTTTCTGATACTGCTGTCAGCTGGTGTCGCCACATCTACCACCACTGCCCTCTTCTGATGTTTGTCAACCACCACTATGTCCGGTTGGTTAGCCAGCAGCTGTTAGTAGTAGTTAGTAGTAGTAGTAGTAGTCTGGAAGCTGAAGTCCCACAGGATCTTTTTGCACAGCCTGCACCTTGGGTCTGATCTGCTGTGGTAGGGGCTTGTCCCTCCATGTTGTTTGCTCCTTCACGTCTTTGCTCTCATCAGGTTTCTGTTGTCTGAGGCATTCACTTAGCAGCTCATCGTTTGGGGCCATCTTTTTGATGTACTCCTGGATTTTGGGTGTTTCATCCTGGATAGTGGCTCTGATGCTCACTAGTCCTCGGCCTCCCTCTTTCCGCTTAGTGTATAACCTGGGGATGCTATACCAATATACTAGTCTATTATTGTTTAAAAATAATACAAATAAATATATTAACAATACTTAATTCATGATTGTTAAGTCATTTCATTAAATTATTTCAATGATAAAAAAAACAAATGTCTATAATAATTACAAAGTCATAAGTTAATTAAGAGCTGTGACTTCACCCCCACTCTTACATAAAGATACGGCCGAAGGAGCACCCCATTTATAAAAGATGGGAATTCCTTTCAGCTTTACTTTTCCAATCTGCACCGCCCAACCAGCAAAACATGGGTTACCCTAATCCACTACCTGAACCCAACTTGACCTGCAAACTGCAGGTGTGTGTTTGTGTGTGTGTGTGTGTGTGTGTGTGTGATAGAGAGAGAGAGAACGAGAGAGAGAGAGAGAGAGAGAGAGAGAGAGAGGAAGAGAAGGTGTAAGGTGAATTTACTGCACACTGTTTCTGTAAGTTTTTAATTACTTACTCAGGATTCTGCTTTATTACTTTTTGACATTTGTCTTTTTGATGTGTTTCTAGTAGCTAAGCCTACCACATACCTGCCACATCACTACTGCTTATAACGAGCTGACAGGTGGATTTGTAACATCTTTACTACCTGCAGATCTAACACACATATTTAGGGTGGTTAAATAATTCTTAATAAAATTATTTCCATCTCAATTGCTTCAGTCATTACTTCAATATAGAAAAAAAAAGATATAATAAATACTGTACAGTCAGTGGCACCTGTGCAGCCAATAATTTTTCGTTCTCTTATTTTTAAGCTGCACTGTAGAGCTCAGCTGTTGTTAGGAAAAGCAGCTTTTCGACATTGAGAGGGTGTCAAAAGTCAAATCTTTTTAACTGTGCCTCTGTTTCCACCTGTTAAACTAAAGCATTGTCTGTGAGTAGTACCTTAAGGAATGAAATCAACCATTGCTTTACTAACATGTGTACTAACTTCCTTACTTGTCATCATTTGTTTTTCATTTGATTTACTTTAATGTATAATCAACCCACTGTTCACTTGTATGAATTCATTTCTCATCTACCCCACCTCTCTGCAAAGCAAACAGGCATTGGACGTGCTATGGTAAACACACTCCATTGTATGGTATATATCATTGTTATTCGCATTTTTTGTTTGCTGTGCACTTCTTCCCTTCTTAGCTTTGGACTTCAGTACATCAAACCATCTTGATATCATCAGTACATCAGTGCATCTTGATGTAGTGATGTACCCCCCCAAATCTGCTTCATTACTAATTTTCCTGTCAAACATTTTTTGGTGATGGTACTGTGAAAACTGCCAAAAGCATATTAAAACCAAAAAAGAGAAACAAAATCCACACCAGAACTTTGACAGCTGTGTCCTGTCGATACATGCATGGCCCAACACCAGATTCTCTTTTTCTTTTACATTCACACACAAGTGAAAATCAGAGACAACCCACATTGCAGTGAGAAACTGGTTAACTACCAATTCCATCAGGGCTCGGACTACTTTCTGTGTACATGCAGTGATGCTTTGAAATTACCTGCACCAAATGTTTTCTTTTTTTTAATCTGCTCCATACATTGTTTTTTATGGCACCATTTGATGTACAGTAAAACCCTTGATTAGTAGCCCGGGCTATTACTTGCCTCAATCACTAAACTCAAAGGCCTGTACCATATAGCTGCCTGTCCCAAATATAAGCCTGTTAATTCCTTTTACATAAAACTGTTGAGCAGCAAACATGGCAAATACGTGCTTTGATTGGGTTTTTGATTATTGCAGAAAATTAGCTTTGCAAACAACTGTTATGGTTCTTAAACGTTTTGTTCAGCTAGATAATTTCCACAAATAAACATCTGCTTTGTGATTTTTGAAGCTTAAATGAAATTGCTAGAGGACAAAAGCTAATACTGGGCTATAAGCCAAATACACCACGGTCGCATGAGAAGCCACATGACATATTTTTTGTCATAGAACAAAACATGACAGTCACTTAAGCTTGTGCTAAGATCAGACCTTATGACAGACATCTAACCAAAAACCCATTTAAAAAAAAACATTGTCTTCCAGACAAGGGAAACTGGAATGCTAAAATGCTAACTTAATTGCAGGTTTTAGGACTCAGTCCTGCGGCACTCTAACACCAGCAAAATGTGGTTAACATATTAAAAGTAAAAGTACTTAATATTTCAGCATGTTATATTATCATCTAATAAGTGGATTAATGTTACTGTTGCCTTATCATATTAGAAACATCTTAACTTTGACATTAATCAACATTGAGCAAATGCTAACAACTTCATGTAGTTATGTAGAATACTAGTACTCATACTAGTACTACTCACTTCAAATGACAATGTCAAAGATTGGAGGTTTTTAATCACATTATATTTTACCCAGACTGATGTCCTGTACTGTGGGTGTGTACTCTGCCATTGTGTGTGTCCTGCATGTTTGCATTCAGTTTTGTGTGAAAAGACATTAACTCCTCCCCCTTCAACTTTGGGCTGTGCAACGTATTGTCATCACATATCATTGCTTTATCAGTGGCCTTTGGTTACATCTACATGTTACGCGCTAGTGCTTATGTTTCAGGAGGCCCCAAACAATATTAACCAACATCAATACCAATATCAACAAAAGCGTATGGTTAGGTTTAGGTAACAAAAACATGTGGTTAGGTTAAGGCAACAAAAGCACATGATTGGGTTTATGCAACAAAAGCACATGGTTAGGTTTATGCAACAAAAGGATGTGGTAAGGGTTAGGCAACAAACGCACATGATTAGGTTTAAGCAACAAAATCATATAGTTACGTTTAGGCAACAAAGCACATGATTAGGTTTAGACAACAAAAGCAGGGTTTGTTTGACCCATCTTTCACCCTTCCCACCTACCCTATCGGAACTTTCCAGCTCCTTATATTATGTCGTTACCAGCAGCTTGTCATACTGCTGGGAAAAGTACTGTCCAGCACTGTCATAACGCCATGAAATATTCCATCCAGCCTCGTTACAAACTGATACCACCCAGCAGCATATCATACCACTGTGAAAGGTGGTCTGACACCAAGGGATTGAGAACGGGCTGATATGTGAGTGCCTGCTCCTGTATGTTACGTCCGTTATCTTTTTTAGCTTCTTTCCTCAAATAAAATCAGTAAACACCACATGGTTTGTGCATTATTAGCATGGCATACAGATAAATATTAATGCATGTTTGTCAGTGTCTAAAGCTGAAGTCATCCTTTTTTTGACATTTTACTAACCCTTCATACCTATTGATGATTTAATCTCCTGCATTATCTGCCAACTTAAATCGAAAGATAAAGAAAATTGTGGGCTGGCCAATTTTCTTAATATCTTTACTGTCTGATCCAGACATCCACACATCCACACATGTAACCATATCACTAACTTTGAGATTTATAATTCAGACAGACCTGAGTGAGTTTTAAAACACGAGGCAGCCTTCTATCCTGAAAATTCAAGAAACACATTGTATTTCCACACTCACTGTCTATTCCTCACTGTCAGGTGACAATATCCGTGGATGGGATTCTGACCACCACGGGTTACACTCAGGAAGACTACACCATGTTGGGCTCTGATGACTTCTTCTATGTGGGTGGAAGCCCCAGCACTGCTGACCTACCTGGATCTCCAGTCAGTAATAATTTCATGGGCTGCCTCAAGGAGGTAAAGTACCTGATTATTTAACTGTTTGCTGGAGTGAAATGTGTTGCTGGCATTACTTGATACACAGCTCATGCCTATTTGTTCATGCTGCCTCTGAGAAAAAAAAAATACATCTGGCTGTTTAAGTGTTAGATGTTCCATTTTCTTTACCAGTTGGTCTCCAACTCTGCCTGTTGGGTGGCTGGGCAGGTAGTGTGAAGAGGGTTTATCAGAGCTTGTTTACTGCAGTGTCTGAAAATGGGATTGGTAAGAGCAGTGATATTCATCCATACAATACATCTACATCACATAAAACCAAAATGGCAATATCTCTTTGTGGGCTTGTCACAAAGTACTGAAAAATAGGACCAGTGCTGTTATTCCCTGCTGTGGTTACAGTGGAAATGCATGTTGGTGCTCTGTGTAACATGATTAACTGTATCTAAAAGACAGGAGACATCAGTGTAACCCCAACTTTATTCAACTTCCTGTTTATGTCCCTCTCTATGTCTCTTTCCTGTGTCTTTACACACATATGTTCTGTGTGTAGTGCCATACCAAGCCAGTGTTTGTACTTTTTAAATTTAAGGGTGCTTTCACCTTTAAACTTTGTTGTGCCATTCAGACATTGAATTGGGTGTGTTAGCTCTTTTGAAGCAGTTCTTTTTAGGCTGGATCTGATGCAGACCTTGAAAATGCAGTTAGACTGCCTGAAAAGATGGGTGTCAGTCTGCTTTCTAGTGAAGTGTGGCTTGGTTTTTGAACGCTAACTGTACCAACCACAAGATTATGTTATAGGAGGTTTGTAATTTTAGTATGTATTAAAAAGAAAACTGTTACATTTACTTGGTCTATCTGTTGAGTCAGTCCAACACAATATCATTAGGTATTGGAGGCATGCATGTCAGTGTGTGGATTTCACCTGATGCATTGGAGAGATAAATAGTTAAAACTTATGGTTTACTGTGCTTGTGTCCTACCTCATGTGTTGGCAGTTGCCAAAAACTGTGTCACATAAACAATCCCTGTTAACCTTTAAGGTGCAAAATGGCTCATTTTTTATGCTGCTTACCCGCCTATCTTTATGTTTACTGTTTACTTCATTGTGATAAATTGCAGTTCTGACTAGTGCTCATAACCATGTACTTCTTTGTAACACTACCTATGAAGACCACATTTACAATGCATTATGAGGGCATTCATTGCGAGTTAAAATGATTTCATAATATTCTCTGACTACACTCAAAAACACTCATAATGCTTACTGATGCGCTATATCAACAGTCTTAAATGTCGTAAGGACTCATTAAATGCTTTAATAGTCCATGCAGTATTGAAAGTTATCATTGTATGAATAGTGAAGTACATATTGATGTCTCTATAATAATCCATGCTTAATCATACTGTTTCATTGTTGATGCTGAGTTAAGTGTTAAGTGTAGGGCAGAGAAAGGTTTTGGTGAAAACCTCCGCTGTTTTAGAGACTCATGCATGTGTGAGAGTTTTGTTTAAGAAAGTAATAGGGCAGCAATCGTTGCTGAGGCTGTTACACTGTCTTCTGTTTCATTTATTAGCTAATGGAATGTTTGCCATTAGCCTACAAGTTAACCATATGTTTCAGCTTTAGTTTGCAAGCTTCAAAAATCATGTAACCATATGAGTGAAACTAGAATTCTTGAACTGACATGTCATATTTGAGTGAAGCTAGTAATCTTTGATTGAAACATACAATTAGTTCATAGGCTAATGGCAAACATTCAAGCAGCTAACTGAGCTTGCAAGTGGTCCTGTTCAGGATGAGAACAGTGGTTAGCTAGTTAGCTAGCTATAGCATATGGCCTACTCACGGGGAATACTTGGATGATAGTTAGGCCTATTTCGTTTAGAAATACCAGCTGGATGTCAGTACACCATATCATTTGTGTTCATATCCAGAATACACTAAATGGGGTTGGTATCTGTCTAATAAATATGGCATTCCACTTGATTGGCCTTTCCTTAAAAATGTTTTAATCAGAGTTTTAATATTACATTTAGTTGGATTTCTTTTAGCCCCGTGTCCACCAAAGTGTTTTTTCCAGCTGAAAACGCCAGGCACTCCTCAGAAACTGCCATGCTGGTTGTTTATGAGTACTATGGAGGACTTCCACCTGAATCTCTTTGGCTGCATCTGGTTGCTATGATGTGAAATTTTTGCAGAAGTAAACATGTTAGCACAAGGTAGAGTACTTGCTTTGGATGAGGAGAAGACTTAAGCATGCAGGGAGAGAGGATTAACCTGCTGGTCTGTGTGAGCTCATGAGAGGAAACATGATTGGTATACAGTATATTAACAGACTTCTCCTCCATTGTTGATGTTATTGTGACGATTTGTCTTTGTGGTATTTGTCCTTCCTCCACTTTGACTGGATGGTTGTAATGATACTGACAAAAAAAAAGGCATACATTATTGTGATATCACTACACCATTGGAATTACTCCAATATAATACCTGTATTAACTACTTAAATACTACTTAACTACTAAAATCTTAATAAAGTAGTTCCATGCAACAATGCACAATAAACATGAGCTCAATAACAATTTAACTTTAACTCTTGTGGACCCACTCACTAAATAAAACACAAAGCCGGCAGTAAACACAAATAAACAAACCCCCCATTGCAGGTCTGAATGAAACTTGGTTGCAAGGGTGTTTTACCTCAGCGTGGTGCTAAGATTGTCTTCGCTCTGTACAATGAGCAATGCAACAGTGGGTTACTCACCCAGATGAAGAGTCAAACGCCTCCTTACTTTAATGTCCGACGGTGGTCCACTCAATGAAGAAAGAGAATGAGGAAAGAAAAGTCCACCTCTGTAATGATGGTGATGAAGTATAGTCCACCTCTGTCCTGGAGGCGATGATGAAAGGAAACGGTGGGTCTCCCTTGGAGCCAGAGGTGCAGCCGTGCTTTTCCGGTCACACGGTGCGCTGTCTGGTGATGCTCGGTGCGGGCCTCAATGTCCATGAACTCAGCATTAGCAACATTAGCGGGGAGCCTCATCAACGGCTAAGCAGCAGACTAGCGGCTCTCAAAACACACTATAAACATCCAAACACTTTCTTAGCCATATAACACACTTCTTACAATGGAGTAAGGCTACTTTAATGACTGCAAATCTTTACACTTGCCTTACTTTTGTAGTTAGTGGCTACAGTAGTTGTGGAGGCTCGCTTCCTTCTCCTCTAGTGATGTGCGAGTTATGAACGAATTGTTCGAAACTCGAGATTCTTTTTACCAACTCAACTTTTCAAGTCATCGTCTCCATTAACTCTTTCACTGACTCACCCCTGCTACCACAAGCTAACTGCAAAGAGACCAGGCAACATGTCACGCAAGTGCTATTCTAACTGCATTTGTGTAAATATATCAAGCTAGTCACTGCATTAGCCCTGTGGGAAAAGACACAACTCTGGTCCTTGTTTCAATTCAACTCTCCCTCCCCCTCCCTGCCCTGGGCTGTATCTCAGGCTCCACACAAAATGAAGGAATCACTCACTTGCTCAAATCCAGTCTTTGCTACAAGTCCTCTCTCTCTTAATTTGTTCACTGACTCGCCCTCCTTGCCCTGACCTGAGCTGTATCACAGGCTGAGGCTACAGAAAACGAATGATTCACTCACTCACTCACTCACTCACTCAGTAGCTCCAACTCCCAGCTCACCGGCAGCACAAAGCTCACTTGCTTCAGTCCGGGAAAGGTGCATGAGCTTGTTTTCCTGAATGCCAATTTGTGAAGAGGTGGTTAATTTTGCACAATTTCATTCTGTACATAGTTATTTTAGTCTAATGGTGCACCGTTGAATGTCAGATTATTGTAACTTTGCACTATTGCTTAGGCTATTTATTTAAATTCAGTTTTTTATTTGTGAAGAGGCTTCATTTTGAAGAAGAGAGGGTTAATTTTGCACAATTTCATACATTTTATTATAATTTTGCACTGTTGAGTCTTAATTTATTGTCATTTTGCACCACTGTTTGGCTAATTTGCATTTATTTTGCATGATTACTTTATTATGTGTGATTTAGAGAGAGAGAAAAATAAATGTTTTGCCCTTGAGAATTTTTGGTCTTTCAGTCTTTTTTCACAATGAAATGGGGACTAGGAGTGGCTGGAACTTGTTTGTGCATTACGCACATTCTGGGTGACTGACTCAAGTGACTTGAAAACCTGATTCACTTTAATGAGTGACTCATACAAACTCAAGTCAGTAAAAGGAATTGAGTATCCCATCACTATTTTCCTCATGCTCTCTCCTATGCTCTGTTTTGCTTGGCCCTGCACGGCCAGTTAGTCCCACTCCTTAACCAATCACAATGCTCGAAACGTGATATCTCTATGAACGGACCAGTCTAGGGCAGATAAACAAAAAACACCTGCAGGTTAGTCTGTCACACCTCGTGTTGAGGGATGTACGCTTTAAACGAACTGTAGACAGGCTGTGTTCTTAAAGTGACACGAATTGTTATAGAATTTACATCCTTATAATGACAAACTTAGGAACAATAGGATATCTATTGCAATGCATGTATTAAATCTGGGGTTTTTAACCAGGGATTACACGCACACGCACCCTGTCAAATTGTGTGAATGATACGTATATTAAACCAGCACTTCACCTATGTCACATACATGAACACCTGTGATTCCATATGACTCTATGTAAATTGGTGGCGTGCATTCAGAGGTTTTGTCCGATCTCAAACAAGTCCCTAAAAACAGCAAAAACCCGCTAACATCTTACAAAAGTCACATGACTCTGCAGTAGTCACAGGTATTTATTGGCTCCAGCACTGATCAGCAGTGATGGGAACACAATACCCGGGTGAATGTGCTAATTTTAGCCCCCTTACCGGCGAAATGCAATGACATGCTAGCACAAAATACCATCTGTCTCCACCCAAACAGTGCTTAAACATTTTCCATTTAGTCTGCACTGAGTTTGAAAGAGGGACTGGATAAGTAAGAGATGTATAAAATGAAGTAACCACCGTAAAGTTTTTACTGGCCTCCATGCTTCTCTCTACCACGCACTCTATCATTTACTTTCCGGCTTGTCCTTGATGTCAAACGTGACACAGCAAAAAAATGCACACATGTAGAATGGCGTACTGGTCTGCTGTAGAGCTTTGTACACAGCTCTGGTCTACTGGCAATGGGAAAGTAATCTTAAGATTTTTTTCTACTCCTGTTCAAAAAACTCATGTACATGTGCTAATTTTGGTGGAAAAGGGGCATTAGAAGGTGCATTTAATGTTAGTGTGCTGAATTGTTTCACACCTAATAGTAGCATAGGTGTGGTGTAGGTAATCATGTCAATTAACAGAATTACTGTTACTCTTAAAAGTGCGCATGTTTGGGGAAATACAGTGGTGGAAAAAAGTTATCGGACACCCCATGCATTTGTGAAATATTGCATTAAGAATCACTCTTAGGTCTTCAAGTGCAATTTCTTTTAGTACAGTCACAGCCAAATTACTAAACAAATCATAAAAAAGCCATTAAAAGATTAAAATTGATTGGTTCCATAATATAATAAATTTTCATACATAAGAAATTTTGAGTATTGGGTCATTTTGGTTCCAGTGATCCACTAATGAAGGTCATGCTTTTTATTAAAAGATACAATTTTTGTTGTCGTGCTTCATGGCTATAAAAAGCCAGCACATTTGAAAGTTCTTCAGAGACAAAAATGGCTAAAACAAGGAACCTAACGCAGGAAACACACCTGAAGATACAGATTCTCAGCCAAGAAGGGTACAGCTGCAACCAGATAGCCAGGAAGTGCAGATGCAGTCCTTCAGCAGTTGGATACACTCTGCAGAAATACAGATGAACCAACAGCTTGGAAGACAAACCAAGATCTGGGCGTCCAAGGGTTTCTTCAGCAAGAAATGACCGCATCCTGATCCGCATGTGCAGGGAAAACCGCCAAATGACATCACAGGAGCTTCAGCAGCAGTGGTCAAACCAAACTGGTGTCCAGTGTTCCTCCCGCACTGTACATGGCCAACTCTTAGATCATGGCTTAAGGTCCTACAAGGCTGTCAAGAAGCCCCTGATCAATGAGAGACAGAGGTTAGCCCGGCGTCGTTGGGCCCAAGCACACAAGAACTGGACAGCCAGGAATTGGAAGAAGATTCTGTGGTCAGATGAGTCGAGTTTCCAGCTTTATCTTCTTCCTGCTAATGTGAGGGTATGCAGAAGACCAGGTGAAGCATTATCTCCAGCATGTACAGTTCCCACTGTCAAGCATGGTGGAGGCAGTATCATGGTTTGGGGATGCATGAGTGCTGCTGGTGTTGGTCATCTCACTGTCTGTGATGGCATAAACACACATACTCTCTTCTGCACGTGCACTGTTCCATCAAGGTCAAAACTGGATGTTTTGACAAGATAATGCCCCTTGCCACAAATCCAGGGCCAGTAGAACTTGGCTGCAGGAGTACAGTATCCAGGTCTCGGAGTGGCCAGCTCAATCCCCGGACATGAGCCCCATTGAAGATCTGTGGTGGATTATGTGTGTATTAACCTGACTTCTGCACAACAGAACTGATGGTCCCAACCCCATTGACAAAGCAAGAAATTCCACTAATTAACCCTGATAAGGCACACCTGTGAAGTGAAAACCATTTCAGGTGACTACCTCTTGAAGCTCATGGAGAGAATGCCAAGAGTGTGCAAAGCAGTAATCAGAGCAAAGGATGGCTATTTTGAAGAAACTAGAATATAAAACATGTTTTCAGTTATTTCACCTTTTTTTGTTAAGTACATAACTCCACATGTGTTCGTTCATAGTTTTGATGCCTTCAGTGAGAATCTACAGTGTAAATAGTCATGAAAATAAAGAAAATGCATTGAATGAGAAGGTGTGTCCAAACTTTTGGCCTGTACTGTACAAATAGAAACACGCACACCAAAGCATGTATGTTCGGTGTGAGCCCTTTATTTACTCATCATGACACACACAGAGATAGCATGATAAAGGTGGTGTCACTTAACAAATATGAGACACACAAATGCAGTTCCATGTGGGCTTTTGCACACACTCACATGGTTCAATAATAATATATGAAGAGTGCTGCAGCATAGTTCACATGTGCATTCATTATTATTAAAGAAATAAATGTTTGCTACTATGTAATAGAAGAAGTGTGTAAACTTTATTCTTTACTTCACAGATTACTTAAATGAATAATCAATTATTTTTTTTAAATTATATAGTCATCAGCAGTGAATACACATTATCTGATGAAAGACATGTTTCTTTCAGCAATGTAACGCTTGAAAGATTAACCCCCCCCCACATGTTGATGGCTACAGCTCAACAGTCAAACTACTTCAGGTTTATACATTTTCTTTCAGTAACATGTTTTATGTGTGATATAATCAGTCTTGGGCAGTAACGATTTACAGTAATAATATTACTTTTTCTAGTAATAAGTAGTGTAACTTATTACTGATGAAGTTTCAGTAATAATATTACAGTTACTCCAAAACCAAACAACTCATCACAATGTTACTTTTGTAACTACTGACTTGAAATACAACAGTCACATCAACAGACTCATTTTCGTAATCACTGTGCTGCACAGGCATGTCCCAAAGCAGCAAGCTGGTTGGAAACACTTACCTTAGCAGCTGGAAATATTCTCATTACTTTGATTTTGTCAGAAGGAAAGATGACAAGAAGACTATAGCTGCATGTAGTCGGAATAAAACTCTTTCCACTGCAAAAAAAAAAGGTCCTCAAACCTCCAGTCAGAAACACCTCGACTACTATGACTACTACTATGACACAACAACGTGAAGCTCCAGGAAATACACTCCCACCAAAAGTGAGCCCACCTTTGCTGCGACGGTTGGCTGTAGCACTACACTGGCTAAACAACCAAAACAAGATTTTAATTGTGGTCAGCTGCAGGCTACAAAGAAGTAATGAAGTGTGTAGTTGGATATGTAGTGAATGAAATGTTGCTCGGGTAGTGACATCTTTCGGGCAGAGCCTTGGGAAAATACCGGTCACAGGCAGCAGAAAACCCTAGGGTAAAAGAGAGGCTATCTTGCCTTTGCTACACATAATGACAATTACCCTGACATTTACACAGAGGCAGACATCTGAATTGTGGGAAGTACCTAAGTACAGATTTTATGGGGTGTAACAGAAAAGTAATATAACGAGTAGTGTAACAAATCACGGTTGGCAGGGAGTAATAACTAAAGCAATATTATTACTTTTGACAAGGGTAACGAGTAATGAGTAATATTTTACATTTTTAGAGTAACGAGTCCAACACTGGTTATAATAAACATATAAATCAATGATCCATTAAAAAAATGTTGTTTAAATTAAGTTGTTCAGAAGAATAAACAATAAAGCTAAATAGGACATTGTAAAATAATAATAAAATGTACAAATTAACTTTCTAATTGAACTAGGGATGCACCGGTTTTGAAATGTTGGGCCGATACTGATACTTTCTTTAAAAAAAAAACAAGCAAAAAGCCTTTTTACTATATTATACATCACAATTCCCTCTCTAATATCTATTTTATAGTTCTGTGAAAACATCAACAAATTTCTCCTTCAAACAGCTGTAGTTATTCAAGTCTCTAACTAAAAGCTACATTTTACAAGATTGCATTGAACACATCATGACAATGTTATAATTTACCTTAAGCCCAATACTAATTTCTCCTTAACAGAGCTTGAACGCTTCACAGTGTAAATCAATGCAACCTCTGCGAGCTGTTGGTTGCGACCACTGGCTGCTGACAGGCAACAACAAGTAACCCTGCTCCTGCTGATTTTAGCACAGATTTGTTGTTGTTGTTTTCATATTTTCTCCTCACATCCACTCCTCTCAGTAGTGTAGTGGTAGTCGAGTGGGCACCAGAGAGCTTGTGTTTCAGTGTTCAGATAACGTCCGATAAGTCACCCATCTTCCTCAGACAGCAGGTAAAGTGTAACGAACCGGCTGGGGAGGGGGGCCGGGCAACGTGATCTCATGGCATGACGTATGAATAGCACGCCACTTTTAAGAACATTTGGCACGTTATCACGTCAGCTTTTTGCGTGTCATTTTAACGCCGTTTAGTCCCCGTAGATTTACATTGCAAACCAGTCCACGTCACGTGACTTGTTAAGTTCTCTGTCAGTGAAAACCAAAAAAATGGATGACATTGATAACATTTCTAGAAATATGCTATTTATTTTATTAATCTTTGTTCAGTGAATGTATATGAAGTTTCGTATGTTAATTATTACAAAGATTTTTTCAGGTCTTGCCAGGTTGCTATGATGGTTGCCACGGATGCAACCCAGTCTCACGGCACTTTGTGAAATAGTAATGAAATTTATAGATTTGTGTACAGAGACACAAATTTTCCATGTTTTCGTGTCACTTAGCACGACTTTTAAACTAATGAATTTCAATTGAAATATTTTCCATGACTGCAGCACGTTTTTGGTCGGGACTCAGGAGCACACAAGCTTGGTTTTTTGCTTTTTTTTTTTTTTTTTTTACTATAACTGCTACATTCCTCCACATTTAATCACAAGATTTTATCCTTGTTTTTATTTCTTTTTAAAAAAAATGTATAAGTCAGGTGGGCAGGGGCAGACAGGAAGACCTGCCGCCCAGAAGTAGCCTATTTTCCTCACCATGTTAAGGTTTTCTTTAAATTATGTTTTTAACATTTCCCAACACAAAAACACCAAAGTGTCCTTGATAACTCAACAATATGATGGAATAATGGCCATTAGTTTTAACTATTTATCCTTCTGTTCTGAGAAATAAAGTTGTTTTTGTCAGTTTTTAATAAGGAAAGGCTACGGAAGTGCATTGTATTGTGGGTGCATTTGACCACTGTTTCAGGTTGTCTGCCGGCAGTGGGCTTCATTCCATTTCAGATTGCCACCGTAGCCCACAACTCTGTTAAGAAAAGGCGTTTTATAGCCTGTGATTGTAAAATGTGAAGTTGTTCATTTAATTTTATATTTTCAAGAATATGTGGCTGAGGATATTTAATATGAAGTTATCTTTATTAAATTACATTTTATATACAGCCTCATGTCAATGGAAAAAGCTGCCTATCTCGCTTAAGCTAAACCCAGAGAGGAGTTTTAAGATCAAGTAGGTACAGGGTGGTAGGCTCATCTTGGACTTTCAGCTACTAAAAATCCACCTGTCCCAACAGCTCTGATTGAGCTCAGGATTTATCCATAAGGTCTCCTTTATTACAAACAATTCCACCATATAAACATGGAATCTGTGTGTAACAGCTGATCTGTGTAGATGTGTGTGCTGATCGCACAGCATACCGCAGGATATAGCCCGAACACCGGGCTCTCCATGGATCCCGCCACTGCTCCCCAGACCTGGAGTATATGACTGTCAAATGCAGACTCACGTATCTTCCATGAGAGTTCACTGTTGTCATGGTGACTGCTGTATACATTCCACCAAATGCTAATGCTAACTTAGCCCTCAGCCACTTGTACAATGCCATCAGCCTTCCTTCCTCTACCAAGGAAGACCAACGCCAGCAGCCCCAACGACTACCGGCCAGCGGCACTCACACCCATTATTATGAAGTGTGTGAAGTGAGAAACTGGTTTGGAGTCACATCACAACAAGCCTGCCACCCACATTTGATCCCCATCAGTTTGCATACAGAGCAAACCGGTCTACAGAAGACGCCATCGCCACAGCTCTCCACGCCACACTCACTCACGTGGAACAGCAAGGGAGCTACACCAGGCTGCTCTTCTACTTTTATGGACTACAACTGTGATGGCTGAATGTAGATCTGACTGTGGCTTGTGCTATCTTATAATCTCAAAACTGGAGAAGAGCATCGCTAGTCTGAGGTCTGAACTTCAGGAGAAAGACAAACTTATCCTGGAGTTCTCGACTGTTGCTGCGACCCAAGCTAAACACCTAGCAGTCCTCAATTCCTCTTGGACCAGCTCTGCGCCACCAACCGACAATGATCCAACTATACCATGGCTCGGCTCCATTATCACAGAAGTTTCTGAACTGGATGCTGCTTCAGCCCTGCCTGATGATCTATGAATCACTCTAGGCGCAAAGCCTAGAGCATCGGCCGGCTCTTCTCCCTGCCTTGGTGCCCCGGAGTCCCGGTCTCCCGTCAGCGGGCACAGAGATAAGGCTCTGGTGAGTTCTACTCCGCTTCCACCTGAGGACTGGATGGTGGGCGGCAGGCACAAACACGGTGCTAAGCGCCCGTCTCCCCCTCCTCCACCATGGGGTTGAGGAGGGGGAAGTGCCTTCCAAGCCGGCTGGTAGCTCCTCTGCTGCTGCAGACAACACCTCGCCTGCTGTTGTCCAGCCCTCCAGATCATCAGGTGTGCGCACTCAGGTGCGGCGGCCACCCTAGGTGCCTCAGTCAAAGAGCACGGCAACAGGCCCCCTCCACTGGCTCCACACAGGCCACCGTAACTTCTCCAGCCTCTCGGACTCAGCCTGATGAGCCTCCTCTTACGACACTGGTGATCGGCAACTCCATCGCCAAATACATAAAATCCAGGACCTCCACCCTCCACTACATACTGTTACCCTGGTTCTGGACATCATCCAGAAGATTCCAAATCTTGTGAGTAGACATCCACATGCCAAGAACATTGTTATCCACGTTGGGACAAACAACATAGCGGATTGTGAGAGTGAGATTCTAAAACATAATTTTACCAGTCGTTTTAACCTTCTTAAGGTCTATAACAAATTTGATTTTATCTCTGGAGTCATCCCCACCTACCGCCGAAGCATTGAATCTTTTAGCAGGCTGCTTTCTTTTAATATCTGGCTACACGCACCATTTTTTAACAGAGATGGAATTCACCCCAGTGGACAAGGTTCCCGTGCACTCAATGCAAACATCTTCCACACTGTTGCTATTCATGCATGACTACCCTCGCCTGTTATATGCCAGGACACAACAACAACACATATCACTGATACTCCCCTTCTGTCAACATCATACCCTGCATCACCAGCCAGCACCCCCTGCAGTCAACACATGGACATATCAATCCCTGTTATTACCACCACCAGATAAATATGCAGAATTTTCATAACCTCAAACCGGTACAGTTACACAAACCAACTACTCATTCAACCTATAATTAAACTCTGAACATGGCCCTTTTAATTGTCAGGACACTTGTAAACAAGACATTTATTATTAATGACCTGATTTTAGATAGCAATATTGACTGCGTGTTTTTAACAGAGACTTGGCTTAGTACAGATGGACCTGCTACACTCCTGGAAGCCTCACCAACAAACTATAAGTTTTCATTTTCATCCCAGACTGGTAAGAGAGGAGGAGGTAAAGCGACCATCCTCTCAGCAGCTCTTAGTTTTAAAAATATTTCATTTTAGGAATACACATCTTTTGAGTATCACTGCTTGGTTTTTAACAGCCCTCCAACCCTTATGTTTAACTGTTTACAGGCCACCCAAAAGATGTTAAACTTTTATTGCAGATTTCTCAGAGCTGCTCTCAGTCATCCACACAAATTTTAACAGAATTATTATTTTAGGTGATTTTAATTTACACATAGATAATCAATCAGACTCACAAGCTTCTGAATTTTTAAATATGCTAAAATGTATGAATTCTATCCAACAAATAACTCTACCCACACACAACATAGGCCACATTTTAGATTGAGTTATAACTCATGGCATTTATGCCAATATTTCTTCAGTTTTGGATGTGGGTATCTCTGATCATTTTTGTATTATTTTACTGTCAATTGTTTTAAGCAAGAAAACATCTCAGAGGGAACAGTGAGGAAGCGCTATCTTAGCCCTGAAGTGACTGCAAATTTTATTTATCTTTTACGTGACACTCCATCCAATATTTTACCTGCTTCCTGTGATTTTTATTTTAACAGCAAACTTAAATCAATATTAGATACTGTTGTCCCACTGAAATTAAAAAAGATTAAAACAAATCCAAACCCTCCCCGGAAAGATCAGACAATCAAACAAGAAAAGAGAAAATGCCACATAGCAGAAGGGAAATGGAGAAAAACTAACTGAACAATTCACTACCAAATTTACCAAGAACAACTAATCACCTACAACAAGGCAATTAAACATGCTAGGCTGTCTTACTTTTCAAATCTGACCAACGTCAACCGGAACAACCCTAACATTCTATTTTCAACCACTGATTGTCTTATCAATCCTGTCTGTGACAATCTAAATAATTTGTCATCAAGTGAGAGGTGTGAGGAATTTGCAGTCCATTTCAGAGACAAAATTGGTATTAGAGTACATCTAGTTCATCACCAGTTAGCAAACACAGCCAAGAACCTGGACTCAGAGCACGTGTCAGTATGTGGGGAAATACTAGAAAGTTTTGCCCTGGTTGATGCTGAAATGCTTGGTAAAGTTGTTTCTCAACTAAAAACATCAACATGTTTTTTTGATCCCATTCCTACCTCCTTTTTTTTTAGAACAATTTATGACTTTTTAGATGAAGACATACTGACTATTTTAAATTATTCCCTTCAAATTATTCCCCTACTGCTTTTAAGACTGCAATGATCAAGCCCCATCTGAAGAAGAATGGTTTGGATGTCTTAGACCCTATAATTACAGACCAGTATCCAATCTGCCATTTTTAAGTAAGATTTTAGAGAAACTTGTTTTTAATCAGTTGAATGATTTTATCAACTCCAACAACATCTATGAGAAATTCCAGTCTGATTTTAGAGCTAATCATAGTACTGAAACTGCACTAGTTATGGTTGTAAATGACCTTAAGTGTAATCTGGACATGACAAAACTTGCAGTTCTAGTGTTATTAGACTTAAGTGCAGCTTTCGATACTGTCAACCATGGAACACTTTTAAATCAACTTCACAGCCTGATTGGTATATCTGGTACTATTTTTAATTGGTTTCAATTGGTTTCATGCTTCAGTCATGCCTCTCCATCCTCCACTCTGCCCACATTCACCCAGTATGTTTCCTGCCACACCAGAGACAATAAAATATTGGATTTGTGTTATGCCAACACCAAGGAGGCATACAATTCATCACCTCTCCCCCCCGGGAAGATCTGACCACAACCTGGTTCATCTCCTGCCTGTGTACAAACCTCTGGTGCACAGGCAACCAGCCACGTCCTGCACAGTGAAGAGATGATCAGAGGAGGCTAAAGAGGCTCTGAAGGACTGTTTTGAAACAACTGTGTGGGAGGAATTTTGTGATTCTCACAGGGAGGATATTGACAGTCTCACACGCTGCATTACAGACTATATTAACTTCTGTGTGGAAAACATCGTACCCACCAGGACTGTACGGTATTTTCCCAACAATAAACCATGGATTAACCCTGACATAAAGGCTCTCCTTAAGGAGAAGAAGAGGGCCTTTAAGTCTGGAAACAAGGATGAGCTGAAGGCTGTGCAGAAGAAGCTGAGAAGGAAGATCTGGGAGGGGAAAAACACCTTCAGGAGGAAGATGGAGGATCAGCTGCAGCAAAAAAATGTCAGCGGAGTCTGGAGAGGCCTGAAAGCCATCTCTGGCCACAGGGAACCTGATTCTCAAGCTGCGGGGGACCAAAAGTGGGCAAATGACCTGAACATATTCTTCAATAGATTTGATCAGTCATCTACCCCTTCCCCGGCCCAGTCCTCCATGCTGCAGCCCCCCTTCACTGCACCCAGGGTACACTGCCCCAGCTCCTTCCCCACCTCCTCCTCCCACAGCCACCCCCCACTGCTCATCCCATCAACCCAACCCCTCCACTCACACCCTCCAATACACAGCCCCCCTGCCTCAACCTGTCCCTCACAGCAATCCAGGTGAGAAAGCAGCTCCGGAATATCAAAGCGAGGAAGGCTGCAGGTCCAGACGGCATCAGCTCCAGGCTGCTAAAGTCCTGCGCAGACCAACCGTGTGGGATTGTTGAGCACATGTTCAGCTTGAAGGTGGGGAGAGTGCCACAGCAGTGGAAAACATACTGCGTTATGTAAACATACAGCTGGTAGCTGTGCCCAAGACTCCGCACCCCAAGGACTTCAGCAGCTACAGGCCGGTGGCACTAACATCCCACCTGATGAAGACCCTGGAACGGCTGGTTCTTGATCATCTCCGCCCCCTGGTGAGCGCATCATTGGATCCACTCCAGTTTGCCTACCAGCCTGGCATTGGGGTGGATGACGCTGTCATCTTCCTCCAACACCGAGCTCTCTCTCACCTGGAGAAACCTGGGAGTACTGTGAGAATCATGTTTTTTGATTTCTCCAGTGCTTTCAACACCATCCAGCCTGCACTGCTTAGGGACAAGCTGGATCACACCGGGGTGGACCAGCACCTCACACACTGGATTTTGGACTACCTCACCAACCGTCCACAGTATGTGAGGACACGGAACTGTGTGTCCGACATGGTCGTCTGCAGCACGGGGGCCCCACAGGGAACGGTCCTGGCTCCGTTCCTCTTCACCCTCTACACTGCAGACTTCTCACACAACACACCCACCTGCCACCTGCAGAAGTTTTCTGATGACTCTGCAATCGTTGGCCTCATCACAGATGGGGACGACAGAGAGTACAGAGAACTGATGCAGGTCTTTGTGCACTGGTTCCAGCGGAACCGCCTCCAGATCAATGCGGGGAAAACCAAAGAACTGGTGGTGGATTTAACCTTTGAACACCACATCAGACATATAACCAAGAACATTTTTTATCTTCTTAAAAACATTGCCAAAGTGCGTCCATTTCTCTCACAAGCCAACACTAATTTATGCTTTCATCACCTGTAGGATAGATTATTGCAATGCTCTTCTTTCTGGTCTTCCTAAAAAGCATATTGCACCATTACAGTTACTCCAGAATGCGGCAGCACGTGTTCTGACAAGGACCAGAAAGAGAGCTCACAGAATTTTAGTTGTTTGTATTTTTATGTCCCTTTATGAACGCCACCTTTTAACTCGGGTTTTAACTTGATTTTATTAAAATGTCATGTTTGAGGTTTTATTATTATTGTTATTACTAGTTTTAAATTGAACGTTTGATCTAACTTTTAATTTGATCTAATTTACTTTTTTCTACCTATTCTTAGCTCCTTTAACTGATTTGGGTTTTTACTGTGTGTGTGTGTGTGTGTGTGTGTGTGTGTGTGTGTGTGTGTGTGTGTGTGTGTGTGTGTGTTTATTCAGTAGGCTTTGGGTTTTTGTTTGTTTCTATTGTTTTTATGATGTAAAGCACTTTGTGCTACATTTTATTGTATGAAAAGTGCTATACAAATAGTTTGATTGATTGATTGATTGATTGACTTTAGCTCTGCTTTCAACACCATCATACCAAGCAGACTGGTCACCAAACTAATGGACTTGAGGTTTTCATAACACATCTGCAACTGGATTAATAACTTCCTGACAGACCGCCCCCAGAGGGTGACAGTGGGACCCCAACTCTCCTCAGCTCTCAGCATCAGCACTGGCTCCCTACAGGGCTGCATGCTTAGTCCCCTTCTCTATACCCTCTATACCCATGACTGCACGCCCACCCATCCGAACAAGGCCATCATTAAGTTCCCGCATGGTACCACCGCAGCGGGGCTCATCTCAGGAGGAGATGTGACTGCATACAGGGAGGAGGTGAAAAGGCTGTCAGCATGGTGCTCCATGAACAGTCTCATCCTCAACACTTCCAAGACAAAAGAGCTGATGGTCGACTTCAGCAGGAGGTAATCTGACATTCAGCCTACTGTCATCAATGGGGACAGAGTGGAGATGGTCTCAGACTTCAGGTTCCTGGGCACTCACATCGAGGATGACCTGTCATGGACAACAAACACCATGGCACTGCTGAAGAAGGCACAACAGAGACTGTATTTCCTAAGGATACTCAGGAAGAATAACTAATAACAAAGAAACTGTTAGTGTCCTTCTACCGTTGCACTGTGGAGACAGTGCTGAGCCATGGCATCTCGCTGTGGTTTGCCAGCTGCACGGCAGCAGACAGAAAGGTGCTGCAGAGGGTCATTAACACTGCCTGAGAGCTCATTGGCTGCCCTCTTCCATCATTTGTGGACATTTACAATACACGCTGCCTCAGGAGAGCCCACAGCATTCTCAGAGACCCATCCCACCCTGGTCACCACCTATTTGAACTGTTGCCCTCAGGGAGGCGCTTTAGGACCATCAAGGCAAAAAACAAACAGACTGAAAAACAGCATCTACCTCAGAGCTGTCATCGCACTGAACTCTGCACAATCCTGAAAAACACTTCACATTCACCAAATACTCTACTGTGCAATATACAGCCTTCTGTGCAATAGCATGCCGTCTGTGCAATATTCCTGTGTTTTTTTCTCTGTTGTATATAATATACTGGGTTCTACTGTTTTTATTGTTCAGGTTGAGTGATATTTTTTATTTGTTATTTATAGTTTTTTTATCATGTTTCTATAGCTGCTGTTGTGCTGCCTTGTTTTTAACTTACACCTTTATTGCACTGAATCTGGGAGCTGCTACCTCAATTTCGTTGTACTTGTACTAAGACAATAAAGATATTCTGATTCTTCTGGTTATGGTTTCAGCTGCCGTGTGAAGCTGCAGCCAGCTATGATCAACAAACAGAACATCAGTACTGAAGTTTCTGTGAAATCCTGGATACACTCAGTGACACCTGAACAACAATATTGGAAGATTCAGACATTAATCTGACACATTTCAGACCTGCCTGAGTAACATTAATAGCTATATTTTGATATCTGACATGTGAGTAGATTATATATCTATATATATATACAGTACAGGCCAAAAGTTTGGACACACCTTCTCATTCAATGCATTTTCTTTATTTTCATGACTGTTTACATTGTAGATTCTCACTGAAGGCATCAAAACTATGAATGAACACATGTGGAGTTATGTACTTAACAAAAAAAGGTGAAATAACTGAAAACATGTTTTATATTCTAGTTTCTTAAAAATAGCCACCCTTTGCTCTGATTACTGCTTTGCACACTCTTGGTATTCTCTCCATGAGCTTCAAGAGGTAGTCACCTGAAATGGTTTTCCAACAGTCTTGAAGGAGTTCCCAGAGGTGTTTAGCACTTGTTGGCCCCTTTGCCTTCACTCTGCGGTCCAGCTCACCCCAAACCATCTCGATTGGGTTCAGGTCCGGTGACTGTGGAGGCCAGGTCATCTGCCGCAGCACTCCATCACTCTCCTTCTTGGTCAAATAGCCCTTACACAGCCTGGAGGTGTGTTTGGGGTCATTGTCCTGTTGAAAAATAAATGATCGTCCAACTAAACGCAAACCGGATGGGATGGCATGTCGCTGCAGGATGCTGTGGTAGCCATGCTGGTTCAGTGTGCCTTCAATTTTGAATAAATCCCCAACAGTGTCACCAGCAAAACACCCCCACACCATCACACCTCCTCCTCCATGCTTCACAGTGGGAACCAGGCATGTGGAATCCATCCGTTCACCTTTTCTGCGTCTCACAAAGACACGGCGGTTGGAACCAAAGATCTCAAATTTGGACTCATCTGACCAAAGCACAGATTTCCACTGGTCTAATGTCCATTCCTTGTGTTTCTTGGCCCAAACAAATCTCTTCTGCTTGTTGCCTCTCCTTAGCAGTGGTTTCCTAGCAGCTATTTGACCATGAAGGCCTGATTTGCGCAGTCTCCTCTTAACAGTTGTTCTAGAGATGGGTCTGCTGCTAGAACTCTGTGTGGCATTCATCTGGTCTCTGATCTGAGCTGCTGTTAACTTGCGATTTCTGAGGCTGGTGACTCGGATGAACTTATCCTCAGAAGCAGAGGTGACTCTTGGTCTTCCTTTCCTGGGTCGGTCCTCATGTGTGCCAGTTTCGTTGTAGCGCTTGATGGTTTTTGCGACTCCACTTGGGGACACATTTAAAGTTTTTGCAATTTTCCGGACTGACTGACCTTCATTTCTTAAAGTAATGATGGCCACTCGTTTTTCTTTAGTTAGCTGATTGGTTCTTGCCATAATATGAATTTTAACAGTTGTCCAATAGGGCTGTCGGCTGTGTATTAACCTGACTTCTGCACAACACAACTGATGGTCCCAACCCCATTGATAAAGCAAGAAATTCCACTAATTAACCCTGATAAGGCACACCTGTGAAGTGAAAACCATTTCAGGTGACTACCTCTTGAAGCTCATGGAGAGAATGCCAAGAGTGTGCAAAGCAGTAATCAGAGCAAAGGGTGGCTATTTTGAAGAAACTAGAATATAAAACATGTTTTCAGTTATTTCACCTTTTTTTGTTAAGTACATAACTCCACATGTGTTCATTCATAGTTTTGATGCCTTCAGTGAGAATCTACAATGTAAATAGTCATGAAAATAAAGAAAACTCATTGAATGAGAAGGTGTGTCCAAACTTTTGGCCTGTACTGTATATCATACATAATCATATATAATCAACAATATATATATATAGACAGGCAGAGGACACACAGCTGACATCATCAGAGCACGACCAGCCCCCCACCATACAACAACATCAGGTACTGCGAGTCCTGTGTGGCATCGACACCAGGAAAGCACCAGGACCGGATGGAGTACCAGGGAGGGTGCTGAAATCATGTGCTCATCAGCTTGCTGCAGTATCCACTAACAGCCCCAACACATATATCAGGATGCTGTTTGTTGACTTCAGCTCGGCATTTAACTCCATCAGCCCCAGCAGACTCATCAACAAACTGCAGACACTACAACTTGGAACCTCCCTCTGTCTGTGGATCAAGGACTTCCTGACTAACAGACCCCAGCATGTCAGAATGGGCACCTCCACATCCTCCACCATCGTCCAGTCTTGTACACACTGTACACTTATGACTGTGTCGCTATTCATGGCTCCAACACCCTCATCAAATTCGCGGATGATACAACCGTGGTGGGGCTCATCAACAGCGGTTATGAGACACCATACGGGGAGGAGGTCCAAGCACTGGCGGCCTGGTGCAGTGACAACCACCTCAACCTCAACACCAAGAAGACAAAAGAAGTCATTATTGACTTCCGGAAGTCGAGGACCACACTGCACTCAGGCCTGAGCATCAATGGGGAGGAAGTGGAACGGATCACCAGCTTTAAGTTTCTTGGCCTGCACATCTCAGAGGACCTGGGCTGGACTGTGAACACCACCCACATCATCAAAAAGGCCCAGCAGCGTCTCTTCTTTCTGAGAACACTGAGGAGGAACAAACTCCCTCCACCTCTGCTGAAAAACTTCTACCACTGCACAATAGAGAGTGTCCTCACCTATGGCTGTACGGTGGGGTACGCCAGCTGCACTGCATCTGAAAAGAGACAACTGCAGCGGGTCATCGAGACAGCTGAGTGGATCAATAGCTCCCCACTCCACACCTAGAGGAGATCTATTCCAGCCGTCTCCTCCGACGGGCCACAAAGATTCGGAATGACCCCACCCACCCAGGACACTCTCTATTCACCAGCCTCCCCTCTGGCAGACTCAGAGTCATGAGAGCCCGCACCAACAGACTGAAACACAGCTTCTTCCCCATGGCTGTGAAGAGACTGCTGCAAGAACCATGACAACCCCCCCCAGTATATTTTATGACAAGGACATTGTAGCTGCTACAAGAGAGCACCGAACGAAATTTCATGCATTTATTGCAGTGACAATAAAGCTTCTTCTCTTCTTCGCTATTATAGACACAAAATACTAGAGAAATAAAAGAAGCAAAATACATGAAAGTTGGTTTGTGATTGTGCAGAGCTCATTCTATGTAGATCTGGCCTGTAGTTTTCCTCAATTAATATCGAACAACGTCATCCAGTAAAGCACACCAATACGCCAACCGCCCATAACGTGTGTGTGTGTGTGTGTGTGTGTGTGTGTGTGTGTGTGTGTGTGGATCATATCTTGTACCATGGCCATATAAACGGGATGAAGACGGGGTTATCAAAATGGACTTCACATTTCACAGTCCTAATGTAATCCCTGCACTTGCCACTTTCATATGTTTCATCAAACTGGACTTTAGATTGTGCATTGTATTCAGCCCTAACCCAAGCACTACAGGCCTTCCTCCAAGCCTTTACTTATTGTCAGCAGTATTGTAATCTTTGAAGGTGACTCATTTTGATCTCTACTTTCACAAAAAAAAACCAAAAAAACGTCTAACTCTGCAAGGACCCCGAGCGACCAGCTTCCTCGGATCTGCACCTTTGGAACAAGGACACAACAAAGACTGCTTCTAGAGCCACAGCTCTTTCCAGCCTTCTTCAAGTGGTCCTAACAAGGACAGCACGGCCTCAAACCAACTCGTTGAGGAATCCATTCAGGATTTGGTAATGTAACAACTGGGCATAGCTTTATCACAGCTATACAGGCTAAGCAAGACGGTTTAACTTGTTGATTGTGATTTAATGCTGTTTATTGAGTTACTGTTGTGATTGTCTGCAATTAGGTTATTGATTAGTTGGTTTTACCAAAGCAAAGTCATGTTTAGTTTGCCAATGCTGTGTGATGTTATGAGTATATTTTGACAAGAACTACATTACCCAGCATGCCACAGTAGTTAGGAGCATGCGCGGAGAGCTCTGAATGGGAACGCAGTTCGTTCGTAGCTATACCGGTAGCACTGTACTGTTAGACATGTGTCTGGAGGCCAATAAAGATAAAGGATCAACGTTCACGCCTTGTTGCTTATTAAAAGTATAAACAAGACAACACATGCTGTTCACAGACAACGTCTTGCATGCACCTAAACATCCTCTGCACTAATCCAGACCCTTTGCAACACAAATCGCATTCACATTGACTCACTTACAAATTGGCTTTCAACAGAGCCACACCCAAACAGGCAGCTCAAAGTTCCTGCTTCTTTTCCTTTGTCTTTGTCCTGACCACACGGTCAAACACCTCCCCCGATCTGAAGCCAGCTTTGATTCGGCCATCTTGTAGTTTTCTGTTGTCAGCCATTTTGTTTTGTAGGCCAAACAGCCCTTTGATTACCACACCACCTTTGTCTTTCTCTCTCTCTCACACACGTATACACACACACACACACGCTTATATATAGTTAGTTAGGATTGATGTGTTTTGGTTTTGCTTTGCTTTGCTTTACGAATAAATATAATTTTGGAATCGTACCTGCTGTCTGTTAAATGTTGTACAAGAGTGAATGAATAGCCAATATCTGCTACATCAAGAACTCCGACATCCTTCAGGCTGTATTATTAATTTGGTTATGGTTATTAATTTAATTATTAATCAAAATCCCAAAATAATAGTTTAGTGAACTTTATGAGACTGATATCATTAACTGGCTATCATTTTTCCCTTTTCGGGAATGGTGACCCACGAGGTGATTTAATGTTAATTAAGTCACGTTATTTAACATAATTAATAATTACTATTAATAATTATTAATTATCTCTGATAGCCAATTTGACACTTAAATTGTAGATTCCCTACATTTATGGTGCCGCTGTACAAAGCCTATAAATGTGGATTCCCAACAACAGCCAAAGTAGTAATAACACTGCATCTCAATGATCTATTTAGGAAAATAAATAAATGCTGGTTTATTTCTGATATTTTAGCCAAAACAGGGGTTGAACATGCCAACCACCCACAACGTGATCCACATTATCCAACGCTGTGTGTGTGTGTGTGTGTGTGTGTGTGTGTGTGTGTGTGTGTGTGTGTGTGTGTGTGTGCGCGTGCGTGCGTGCGCCAACATTATTCTAGCGACAGGGTTGTTTTAGTTTAAAAGGTGGGGAAGCACTTCGCTGTTGCTTGTTGACCGTCCTTCACATAAATGGAAATGGGAAATTGGTGTCTTTGTACACAAATCTATAGATTCAATTTCGTGGTTATTTCACAAAGTGCTGTGAGACCGGGTTGCGTCCATAGCAACCACCATAGCAACGATAGAAAGACCTGAAAGAATCTCCATAATAACTGGCAAGCCAAACATCATATACGTTCACTGAATGAAGATAAATAAAATGCACATTTCTTGCTAGATGTTGTTATACAAATGTATTTCAATGCCTAAACTATCTTAAATATTGCATTTTCCA
This sequence comes from Cephalopholis sonnerati, assembly GCA_019142605.1. Taxonomy (NCBI): domain Eukaryota; kingdom Metazoa; phylum Chordata; class Actinopteri; order Perciformes; family Serranidae; genus Cephalopholis; species Cephalopholis sonnerati. The sequence goes on along the minus strand of JAGQAX010000015.1, from coordinate 505,379 downwards.
CTGAGAATAAAAGGGATGTCAGCCATTTTTTTGTTTTCACAGACAGAAATTTAACAGTCAAGATATGTACTGGGTTGCAATGTAAATCTATGGGGAATAAATGGTGTTACATAACACGCGAAAAGCTTAAAATCCATAGTGATAACACACATAATGACTTAAAAAACTGCGTGTTATTCATACTCCATTTATTGAGACCAGGCTGGACCTGGGGTTGGCAGGAACCCAGAAAAAAGGCCTCTCTATTATTTAGTTGGCTTTGCCATGCAGTTATGTTGTTGTGGCCTTATGTAATATTTCAAAACAATAGTAGTAATGGTATAAGTAAAGATAAACTTTTTTTGCTTCCCCTGATCTGTGGTGCTCCACATGGATCACAGCACCTTGTCTTTCTTCTACATTATCAACAATGCAACAACAAAGATAACAGTGTCCGAAAAAGGAGTAGATAGAAGTAAAACTTATATGTCCCTACCCCTTTCTTACATTTCTTCTTTTAACATTTATATTATTTCAACAAATTTGAAGGTAAAAACAAAGTTTACACTTTATGTCCCCTTTTACAGCATTTATAAGCAGTACATAAACGTTTAATAAGTGATTTATAACATACTGCAATGTAGTTTTACACAGCAACTGTATGAAGATTTTAAAGTTTATTAACTCCTGAAAATGAACATCCAGCAGATGGCTGCGAGCAATCGTTGTTTGCATGATCCTGTTTAAATAGATCTAAAATAACAATCCTAATTTGAGTGAGTTAAAAACTGAGTAGCAGGTGGCACCTTGTATGGTAGCCTCGGCCACTAGTGTATGAATGTGTGTGTGAATGGGTGAATGTGACTCATAGTGTAAAAAGTGCTTTGAGTGGTCAGATCACTAGAAAGGCGCTATACAAATGCAGGTCCATCTACCATCCATTTACCAAATATGCTAAAGCAGACATGTCAAACTCCGGCCCGCGATTAAATATCATATGACTGGCCCGCTGGTATATACAAATACACACTATTGATACTACAAGTCCCAGAATGCGCTGCAACAGCGAGCCTGCCAAGACCGGCAAGAACACCTGCAACCCCCCTCCACTCCATCAACTGAGGTCAGAAGTCACCCCCAGAAGAAATGGCCAAATGAAAATTGGACAGGTGGGAGGCAGAATATATGCCAGTTTGCCTTGTTTGTGGAGCTGGTATGGCCGTAATTAAACAATATAACATAAGACGGCACTATGAGACAAAACACCAGTACAAATACAAGGATGTGGACAGACAGCAGGGGGCAGAGGAGTGGTGTGGTGGTCTCGCTAGGGGTGGAAGAGGCTTGAGCACAGAGGTAACTTGTTGCGATTTTTGTGAGGAGGGGCAGAGTTGCTCTCCTCTCCCACCACCACATCACAGGATCTTCAGCCATGAGGATGGGAGGTAGGCCTGTGTAGAGCTCGACCTCCAAATCAACTCTCTGTCTTCCTCTGAGAACAGCTCCTCCAAGGCACTTCTCTTTGTTTTGTGCAATAATGAAATGTTTGGCTCCTCTGTTACTTCTCCTTTTCCTTCAAACTCTTCCTGTTGCTGCTGTTGTGTGTCCATCTGTTCTGCCCCCCCAGAGAGCACTAGTGTTGCTCCTGTCACATTGGCCTCAAGAACTGCCCTCTTCAGCCTGTCCCAGGTAACGTTACTTACCAGCCTACCTTCAAATCTGGGGTGCACTGCAGTTGCCTCATGCAGGAAGGCTTGAATGTCCTCATCCTGATAACACTCAGAGAGGTTTCCCCACACTTTCTCTTTGATGTTTGCCACAAATGTAGACTCTTGATGCTTCACAGTGAAGTGCTCTTCCAGTTTTTCCAGGTTGTCCTTGGTCATTGCTTTTCGCAGTCGTGGATCTAAGGCTGCTGCTTGGATCTCTGGAAACTGGTCCATGCACCTCTATCATTAGGTATAGCGAGTCCCATCTGGTCTTGACATCTGAAACAGCAACAAAAAATAACAACACAAATTTAATTATCACACTTAAATATTGAATTAAATTGTTTAAATTTGGAAATTTCAAAATAATACTTAAGTGGGTTTGATTGGCTTACCAAGGAGCTGCTGCTTTTCCTTCAAGACTGTTTTGGACATCGAGGATCTTTTAAACCACACGATTGGTGCTCTGATTCGGGTTGCCCATTTATCTATGGCAGTAATCTGGTTGATTTTCTGTGCTGCCAGATTCAATGTGTGTGCAAAGCATTCAGGATGTTTAGCTTCTTGATGGCAGCATCCATATTGCCAGCATTATCACCAGTCACAGCTACAATCTTGCCAGGCTCGATCTGAAACTCTTCCAGAATGTCAGAAATCTCCTCTGCCACAACCTCACCAGTTTGTGACCTGTACACTGCCCTGGTACGGAGCACCTTTTGTTTTAAGCTGCCCTGGCTGGTGTAGTGCACTGTTACAGTGAGATGGTGGTCCTGACTGAAGCTGATCCACCCATCTGTTGTGACGGCCAGCTTTGGCATATCCTTCAGCTCACTGATCACATCGGCCTTTTCTATACCACACCAGGTAGGAATTAAAGTGTCACTGAGGTAATTCCTGGAGGGAGAGAGATATTTGGGGTTGAGGGCCTTGCACATCTCTCTACAGTAAAATGATAAAAAATAAATAAATTGAAAAAAAAAAATCGTGTTGGATTATCATTATTTAATTATTGTGGGCTTTTTTTGTACTGTATTGTGGTGGTGATGGGACTAACATACAGCCCTTACTACATCCTAAAAATTAATATAATTCTCTTACTAAGTATATACTGACAGACTGTTACCTAAAGCCCTTGGACTCCACTGTTGTAAAGGGGTGCAATTGTGAAGGGGTTTAGGGCTTATCTTGGGCTTGGACCACCGTCAGTAGAGGAGGGAATGGGTTCAATCCCTGTGTCTGCAACTTAACAAAAAAGTTGCCAAATCTTAAAACGGGTGCATTCATATTCAAACTGACCGTATATCAGAGCATTCTGGACAGTGTGTCACAGGCTGTTAGCATACATAACATACCTGAGGAAGACGGCAAAGCGGGAGATGAACAGCGAGCTAGGCGGTCAAAAACAGTGCATTTCTCCATCTGTATATGATGTACTTTCGCTAAATGTTCTGAAAGTATAACCAAATTTTAGAACGTTTTACTCTCTCTGCCATTGTTCCTCTGAGCATGGGTATCTGTCTGTGTGTGTGTTAGACACAGTGGCAGAGAATTCACGTGGTGATTTTCTGACTTTGCATCTCAGAAATTTAAATTTGAACTGTTCAGCAATCTCTTTGCAGTTGACGCAGAAAGAGCACCTGTGGACCTCCAAATGGCACTGGTAGACCTCCAGTGTAATGGTACACTCAAGGCAAAGTTTGACTCTGTGGGCACTGCACAGTCCCCAAACTTCATTCTTGCAACGATGCCTAAACTCCGTCTACATGCTGCTCAAATGCTCTGCATGTTTGGAAGCACATACTGGTGTGAGCGGCTCTTCTCTGTGATGAAGATGAACAAAAACCCAAAAAGGAGTCGCCTCACTGATGCACACCTCCATGCTATCTTGAGAGTTTCCACAGCACAGAACCTAACTCCAAAAATTATGAACTGGCAGCCAAGAAAAGGTGCCAAACATCTGGCTCCTAGGACATGTTTATAAAGGAAGAAGGTAACATACCTGTTTTCCTTGTGTGCTTGAGGACTGAAGCATGTCAGCATGTGTGTGCATTATTGCCTCAAATCAATATTGTCTTGTCCTGTTTAGACTTTTTGTTTTGCAACTACAACATATGATGAAAATCACATGGAACGTGAGTTTTTGGGAAATAGTGCAGTGAGGTCACATTCATAACTGATGGTGTTAGCTGATGTTCTGCAGATGTGGCTTCAATATTATTGTGCTGACCAACAGGACAAAGTCCTTACAATAACTGTTAATGAGGTTTTTGTGTGCTTTGGAGGTTCAAGTTAATTAATCAGTTCAAAGATGAATGATCAATGATCATTTTTATTCACAGATTTATTCATCAACAAGACATATAATGTGAACCAAACAGGACAATAATCGACCATTGTTGTGAAAAGCATTACCTTATTTGTTATTTATTTGTTTATCCTGTTTAATAAATGTTGAGCCTGTTTGGCCCTTGACATAGTCTGGATTTTTAACTTTGGCCCTCTCTGTGATTGAGTTTGACACCCCTGTGCTAAAGCTAATAATGGGTTACTAGCAAAAAACTGTTGTTTTGTCTATGAATCTTGACAGTTATTACAAAGCTGAATTTTATACTTTTGTCAAATGATGTTGTTGTTAGTCCATGTTTTATGGCTGTTGGAAAAAGTTTGCCTTCAGGGCTTTAAGCCAAATAGACTTGAAGTTTAAGGAAAAAAATAATGGTTTTGGTTGAAATGAGTTAGTTAGTTAGTTAGTTAGTTAGAGTACTTTATTAATCCCAGAAGGGCAATTCGGTTTGCAATCAACCTGTCCAGATAACAAATATACAATAAGACAGAGGTAGAAGTAAAATTATATCTGATTGTGGATGCCGGATTGTGGATACCAGCTATCAATCATCATAGCAATAGACACAAACACAACAGCCAGTGACAACACAGCGGAAAGAAAGAAAAGAAAAAGGTTCACAGTAGTCCATATTTTCCACATTTTCATTTGTCGTCCTGCAATTGTACATTTAATAGTCTTATGGCAGATGGGATAAAACAATTTGCGTAGCGGTTTGTTTTTCGCACAGGCACATAATACCGCCGACCTGAGGGCATGATCACAAATTCCCTGCCAAGTACATGATCAGGGTGGGACAATATACTGTTTACTTTCTGGACCACCCGTGTTTTCCAGAGGGAGCTGAGGTCCTTAAGCTGTACTCCAGTGATTTTGGAGCAGACTTTGATAATGTCATTCAGACACCTCTTGTCTTTCACTGATAGACCACCAAACCAGCATATAAAAGAAAATGTTAAAATGCTCTCAATAAAAGTTTGATAAAAGGTACATAGAATATTTCTGCTGATGCCAAAAGAGTTAAGTTTTCTCAGCAGATGGATTCTTTGGTTTGCTCGTTTTACAATACTGTCAGTATTGTCGCTGAATTTCAGTTGCGAGTCAAACACAGTGCCCAAGTATTTGTACGTTTGTACTATTTGTACCTTTTCACCATGAATAATGCTTGGTTTGGGGTCAACACTGGATTTCCTGAAATCTATGATGATTTCTTTAGTTTTGGAGACATTTAAATCCAGGAAGCTATCCTCACACCATGTAACAAACTCAGGGAGCGCACTGTTATGATCTGATTGGTGGCCCTGAAGGAGAGAAAGTAAAACTGTGTCGTCTGAAAACTTGACAAGGCAGCTGTTTCCGTGAGAGGATCTGCAGCTGTCAGTGTAAAGGATAAAAAGCAGGGGAGAAAGGACACAGCCCTGGGGGTAGCCTTTGTTTGAAGGTAAGACCGAGGACATGTTTCCGTTCACAAGAACCTTCTGCAGTCTGTTTGTTAAAAAGTTTAAGATTAACAGTAAAATCTGGTCAGGTAGCATGAAATAGGAAGACAGCCTTTCCATTAAAACATGAGGCTGCATCTTGTTAAAAGCAGAGCTAAAATCAGCAAATAAAAGTCTAGCATGGGATTTGGGTTGTTCGAGGTGCTTGTACAGGCTGTTCAAAATAAAAAGCTTTGCATCCTCCACACTCCTCCCTGCCTGATAGGCAAACTGTAGTGGATCCAGTTTGTCTGAAGTTAGTGAGATGATTTCGTCTTTCAGGATTTTTTCAAAGCTTTTCATTACCAAAGACGTGAGTGCTATTGGCCTGTATTCATTTAGTTCTCTGGGATTTTTTGATTTGGGGATAGGTATTATGGTTGATTTTTTCCATATAGTGGGTATCTGGCCGCTATCTACACATGTTTGGAAGAGAGATGTAAAAACTTCACCAAGCTGGTCGGCACAATAGCGCAGTGTGCGTCCACATATGGCGTCAGGGCCAGCAGCCTTCCCTATTTTTGTTTTTTTTAAACAGGGTTATGACCCGTTTCTGGGATATCTCAATATCATTTGATGGAATCAATAGCCGTTTCTCAATTGCAAGGAAGGATCCTCAGATGAGCGGATTTGAAGGATGCTACGTCATCGACCTCAGCCGAAGGACTGTTCCAATGTCAAGGATCCTCCCGAGTTTCACGAAGGACGGAGTCCTTCTTTCAGCGAAATTCGGAGGATGCATGTGTGGATCCTCCGCGCGGGTATAAAATCCCCACAATGCTTTGCACACGATTTGGTGGAGGTGAGGGCGGGGCCTCTTCAATGAAACCTGCACCAGCAGAGCTTGGCAGGACCAATATAAATATGTCATTTATTTGGATTAATGTCTCCAGGAGTTTTTATTGTACAAGCGTGAAAAAAATATTGACAGAAACCTCATAATTTACACTTTCCACTGTGTTCACAGCCGAATAAGATTTTTTTTTTAATAACGGGATTTAGATAAAACATCAAAGTTTTTAAACAAATCATTTACAGTAGAGATGGAGCGCTAAGTGTCCCCCTCCCCTCCTCCTCCCCCCACTATTCACATGATAACGATATGATAACTGCTCTCATTCTTTGGGTTTCACTTGGTGTATATTTTTGGGGGGGGGGGCGGTGAGAACGACCAGAGTAAAAGCATCACTCAATTTTGAGGTGAACTTATTGCAGAGGATTACACGGCGGTATCAGGTACAATCGGCGCGATCAGCTGTTTCAGATCAGCTCGGCTCATCAGATCAGATCCGCTATTCATATTACAGCAACTGAATTTGTGCTGATACACACATAAAATCCAGAACACTTTGGAGTCACAGTGTGATTCTGTGTGTAAGTCTGTTTATATACTGTAGGTGCTGTGGTGATGTAGGACTTTTTTCAGCTGTTGAGGTTAACTCAACTGAAACTCTGAAAAGGGATTAGGGTGTGAATGTGTGTGAGAATGTGTGTGTGTGTGTGTGTGTGTGGGGGGGGGGGGGGCTTTACATGGCCTCACCTGTAAAAAGCACCTTTAGCATATTCAGTGAAAAGAGGGATTAACCCTCCCACTGCCAACTCTTCCCAAAACATCAGGACACATTTTATAGATAGCCATTTAATTGTCCAAATCAATTGAGCAGATGAAAGTGTTAATGCTTCATACATTCATAAGACTTTACAGAAACACATCAACTGACCTAAACATTCAGTACAATGGGTAAGGTTAGTTTTATATACATTGTAGAGGAATTCTAAAAACACCTTTTACAAAAATGTCATTTAGTCGACCTGATTTTTATTCTTTAAGTAGAATCCAGAAATATATTTTCCATAAAAGTCACATGACTCTGAAAATGCCACTTATATTTGTTCAAACTGTACAACAACATTAGAAAGTATCAAAATTCCCACAGTACCCTGAAGCCCCGTCAGTCCCAAGAGGGCTAATGACGCACACCTGGGGACACTTGTTAGCCTGTTCCAATATGTGTTCACTGGATGCTAGGAAGGACTCTTGCCTTGCCTCTGCAGCATCCTTCCTTGGGAGGATCTGTCCTCCCAAGGAAGGATCCTTGCAATTGAGAAACACCGAATGACTCTTTTAGCTTAGCGACATCATCTGACAAGGGCCTTTCAAATCTGGAAAAGAACATATTAAAAACATCTGGCAGGTCAGCATCATCCACACCTATTACCCTGGTGAGTTGTCTGGTTTCGCTGGTGGGCTGGTTAATAGCTGCCATAGTTTTTATTCCCTGCCAGGCTGCCTTAAGATCCCCACTACTGTTTTCAATTTTCCTTTTGTACCGTATTTTTGCCTTCCTTATTTCATTCCTTAATTCTCTGGAGACTGCTTTCTTCTCCAGGGGGTCCCCACAATAAAAAGTATTTTTCTTTTTATTAATGAAATGGAAAGATTTCTTCCAGAAAGAAAGCCCTAAATGTTTACTTGTCCCATGTGCTGTTTTATGTGTTAGTGGAGTCAGTTTTAAGTAAACTTTACTGAACTTTACTGCAAGGGATGGCAGCTTCCTCTGTAACTGACTATGTTAAACGGACAGATAATAATAATAATAATAGTGATAATAATGCATTTTATTTAAGCGCGCCTTTCAAGGCACTCAAGGACACCTTACAATCATAAATATCAGGAGAGAAAATAAATATCAAGGATGAATCAGATGGCATATGCCAGTTTAAAAAGATGTGTCTTAAGATGGGATTTGAAGGTGGAGAGAGAGTCAATATTGCGGATATCTTGTGTGAGAGAGTTCCAAAGTCGGGGTGCAGAGCAGCTGAAGGCTCTAGCTCCCATGGTGGACATGAAAGCAGATGGTGTGGCAAGTTGGATAGCGGAAGAGGATCTTATAGTATGGGAAGGAGTGTGAATATGAAGGAGTTCAGAAAGATACAATAGGGCTAGGCTATGAAGGGCCTTAAAGGTGAGCAGCAAAATCTTGAAGACGATTCGGTGTTTGACAGGGAGCCAGTGAAGTTGTTGAAGAACAGGAATAATGTGCTGTATGAAGGGACGGTTGATATTGTGTAGATGAAACTAAGCAGACTGGGTAATATGGTTAATTGTGCGCTTCGAAGGAGTGTGCTGTCAAGGATGACACCCAGACTCTTAACCTGAGGGGAGGGAAGGACTTTGGAGTTCTCAATGGTGAGAGAAAAGCCTTTCAGGTTTGGCCAGAATGGATTTAGTACCAACAAGCAGAACGTCAGTTTTATCAATGTTGAGTTTGAGAAAGTTGTGTGAAAAGCAAGATTTAATTTCCAGTAAGCAGTCAGAAAGGGAGGTGGGCAGAAGAATGGAAGTTGGCTTGGTGGAAAGATAGAGCTGCGTGTCATCAGCATAGCAATGGAACGGAATACCAGATTTCCTGAAAATCAGACTGAGGGGTAATAGATAGATAATGAATAGTAGCGGGCCTAAGACAGAGCCCTGGGGAACACCTCTTGTGACAGGAGAGGTTTGGGAACAGAGATTTTTGAGGTGTACATACTGAGTGCGGCCAGAGAGATAAGAATGAAATTAGATGAGGGAAGTGCCAGTGATGCCGATTGAAGATAGCCTCTCAACAGGATGCGATGTGAGATGGTATCGAAGGCCGCATTCAGGTCGAGAAAAATCAGGATGGTTAGGAGCCCAGAGTTGGCTGCCATTAACAGGCCGTTGGTGATTTTTACCACGGCTGTCTCTGTTCTGTGGGAGGAGCGGAAACTAGATTCAGCAGCTGAGCAGCAACTGTACTTTCAAGTATTTTGGAAAGGAAGGGTAAGTTAGAAATAGGCTGGAAGTTGTTCAAATTGTTAGGGATCTGCACTAGGTTTCTTGAGAATTGTAGTTATAGCAGCTGTTTTGAGAGATGACGGAACAAGATCAGAGGTAAGGGAGGAGTGTATAATGTCAGTTATCCGTGAGGACAGGGAAGGTAGACAGATTTTAACTAGGTGGGTAGGGAGGGGGTCTAAGTGGGAGGTAGATGGTTTGGATTTACAGATAAGACCAGATACTTCGGTGACAGACATGGAAGGATTGAGTACGGTGACGTGTCTGTAGTGCTGTTTAAAGAAATCAGTTGATGGTGTATATTTTAAATTTTGGCAGTAAAGAAGGTCATAAAGGAGTTACATTGCAGAGTGAGTAAAGGAGACAGACCGGGTTTTTAGAGGAGCAAGAGCATTTAGGAGATTGTGAAGCCCATTATTGTAGTAAGAAACCAGTTCGTCAGGGATAGATACATTGACTGTGCTGGGGAGGTTATTGATTCCAGTAGAGAGAACAGTTAAGTCAATATTCTTAATGTTACGGAACAAGATGGTATGTGGCAACCTTGCTTTAGCTACTGTAAGGTTGACATTAGAATATACTAACTTATGGTCAGAAATAGGCAAATCAAATGCAGTACAATTTAGAGGAGTTACGCCAGAGCAGCAAATCAAGTCAAGACTGTGACCTTTGGAGTGCGTTGGAAAGTCAATATATTGCTGAAATCCAAAACTTTTCAAGCAAGATGTGAAGTCCCTTGTAAAAGTGTTGTTGACATTGTCCATATGAATATTAAAATCACCCAGGAGTAATATATTAGGGGACAGGACATAAAAAGGTTAAAAAAGCAGAAAGTTCATTTAAAAAAATCATTATGGGGCTTTGGTGGACAATAAACAGTGACTAGTATAGTAGGGATTGAGCCATTAAGTTGTATGGCAATGGACTTAAATGACACATATGCAGAAATAGTTATTGAAGACACTTTCCACTTATTACTGTGGATTATTGCGAGCCCACCACCCCCTGCCAGAGACACAGCGTTGGCAAGAGTAAACAAAGCCAGGAGTGGTGGTTTGATTAATCTTTGAAAAGTCATTTGGTTGCTGCCATGTCTCAGTCAAACACAAGAACTCAAATTTACAATCTTTCAGTAGATCATAAAGTAGAGGGGCCTTGTTGTACAGTGAATGGATGTCAAATAGCCCAATGGAGAGATTGTTTTTGCTAGATTTGTCCCACAGGGTGGCAGGTGAAGAGGAAGCAGGGACACATGTAATGTAAGTGAGGTTGTTTTTGTGTACAGTTCTGAAACTGCCAAATGGACGGGGCAGCCTGTCTGTCACAATAGACAGAATGGGGAGGCCAGCAGCACAGGCAGGTAGTAATGACAGGTGGAGCCAGTATGGGGAGATCTCGCGGGAAACAGCACTCAGAGCACTCTGAGGTGGGACCAAAGAGGAAGAGGGTGGTAACGGGGTGTGGGAGTCAGTCATGTGGACATGATTGCACGGCATGCTGTAAATTAGCCGCTGGCGCAGTTTGTTTGGATGTATACCATCTGTCTTAAATAAGGAAATACGACCCCAAAACAAGTTAAAATTATCGATGAAGGCTATGTTGTGAGCCCTGCAAGCGGACTGTAGCCAAGCTAATGACTCTAGAGAAACGTTCTGCACCACGGCCAAATGTGGGCATTGGACCACTGATAAAAACAGACTTTCCACAGCTGTTTAAAAAGTCAAAAAGTTTGTTAAAATTGATTTTGCTCAGCTCGGACTGTTTGAGGGCTGTGTCATTTTTTCCCACATTAACTATTATTCTCTGAATTGAGGCCGGCAAATCATGCAGCAGACATGGGAGTTTTACCAGGATGCCGGGGACTGTGGCTCCAGGGAAACAGTGTGTTGCAGCACTAAAAAAGCGGATATTTCTGGTAATGGAATCACCAAATATCAGTGAGGTCAGAGGGAAGAGGGGGCGAGGAGATGCTGAGTGTGGACTCACGCTGTTGGAATGGACAGTAACAAGTAAGGAAGGAGGGGGACTGGCTGGCGGAGGAGACTCAATACGTGGGGGCAAATTGAATGGAGAGGGGCAGACAGAGATGAGGGCAGAGTCCCACCATGGTGCTGGTGTGAGGAGCGGTATAGTGCGGCAAATCCTGGTGTGAGTGGAGTGCTTGGGTACGGCTGGTGGAGGGGTCATAGGCAACGCCGAGCTGATGGGTTCACGAGGCGGCTGGGATGGAGGAGGAGGCTGGGATAACACAGCCAGAGGAGGGATCATGCTGGTCAAGGATGTCAAATTTGTTCTCCAGCTGGATGTTATAGTGAGAAGGTTCTCAAGAGGAGCTCTTAAGCTGTTGGCACTGACCAGGGACCAGGGCTCATGATGAGTTGGAGTGGAGCTGACCAGGGCTTTAGGCTTAGTCCCAAGATGTATCCAGGAGTCATCAGGAGCGGTGACCAGAGAAGGGGCATCAGCAGCAGGGCAGCGAGAGGCGACATCAGGCTCTGAAGGGACTGCAGCTTCGGTGGCTTCAGTAGCAGGACAAGGAGCAGTGGTGGCATCAGGCACTGACATCTCTCCATTTGATGCATATATAGGCCCTGTTTGTGCATGTGTGTGGGTATTTTCAGGCCTGTGCGTATATGTAAAAAAAAAAAAAAACAGAGTGAAAAACTTGGAATTTCCCCTCGCAGGATTAATAAGGGTATATAAAATAAAAAAATAAATAAATGAATAAAAAAAAAAAAAATTATATAGAAATACTTATGGTTGCTGTGACAGAGCAGCTCCATCACTGACTGTGGGCAGCACATGCACAAACATACATACACGCATTACACATTTCCCACTCCCTTCCATTCTCACTTAGTTGTCAATAAACCTTGCTATAATCCTTTCTTCTTTCACTGCTTCAGTAGTGAACCCAAGGGTGCACACTTGGTAGTCCTGTTTACATTTAGACATACATTCCCACAAGTATTAAATTTACCCAAGTGTTGAAGGGTGTTGCATATGTGCCCACCATCTCCCATTAGTGAGTCTGGTGGGCAAAACGGGCATAACATTTTCCCCTCTTAAGTGGTATCTTGTGCATTTACCTGATCACATGAACTGCATAATTATTATTATTTTTTTATTAATTATTGTTGCAAATATCTTGTTTGGTGGACGGAAAGTGTTTATTTGGGTTTAAGAAGCTGTAAATGCGTTATCTGGTGAGGGAATGTGTTGATTGTATTTTCTTATGTAAATGTCAAGCCTGATGGGAGCTGCTGCCTGTTTTTTTCTTTGTTTGTTTTTTTTTTTTTTTCAAAGACATTTTAGCCATTGAGGAACTCCCTTTCATTATATTTTGTAATTGTGTATATAGGGTATTTTCAAGGTTTGCACCTCGGGAGACCAGCATCATAAATCACGCCATCAGAATACTTTCCAATATTTAGGGATTTTAAAATAGAACTACAGGACAAGTGCCCACAGAATGAATTTAAAGGGGCACACCGCCTAAATTAAGAATTCCAATGTTACTTCCATGGCCAAGGAACACTGAATCAGTATTTGTGGGCATGAGCTACTCTCTCTCAAAGCAAGAAACCAGAGAAGGAAGAATCAAACTTGTGATGTCATAGAGTATAAAGTCTGGAGCTGCTCCATAGACAATGAATGGAAGCCAGATTTTGTGGACCTACACAATGTTTGCTTTTTTTTATACCCAAATCGTCGTTTTATACTTTTGTAGTGTTGTTAGTAATGAAACTGGAAATATACCCATTTACTCAGAACATTCTCCTGGCTGCTCTCACTGTCATTTAAAACATCTTTCATCATACATTGTCTGTGGAGCAGCTCAACACTTCATAGCCTATAACATCACAAATTTTAGTTTTAGCACTCTAGACTTTGGGTTTGGGAAAGTGTTGTTAATTTTTACTACTATTTTTTAACCCTCTTAAACCATAGGTACAGCATGTATGAATATTTAAAATGGGCATAGTTCCCCGCTAAGCTGTCAAGAACTATCTTAACACACTCTTATATCTGCTTGCAACTACACAATAATGTGTTGTAAACATTTATTGAGTGCTTACACAGCCTTGTATGTAAGCACTGTCTAAACTATGCTATAACTTAAGTTGAAAAGACATGCTATTTTAAAGAATTTAAAATATACCTTTTAAAGTCTAGTCTCAAATATTTAAATTAGTCATTGCAATATAACCCTAACTGAATTTTAAAACATACTTAACATACCTCTGATTACAGACAACCTGCTTTGTTGATTCACAGTTAGTTATAACTCTTATTTTTCCTTTGCGCTTTCAGTCAAAAATCTGAGTCACTCTCTTGGCCATGTTGCACTTTGCTGAGTCAACTACAACCACACTCACCATGGGTATACACACAACATTTAATGAGTCACTGATGAAAGAATCTAATTGTACTGCAAGATTTAAAGTTACAAAGAATGCTTTCTATACTATGATCATGGAATTGATCCTGGATGGAGACAGATACCATAGACTCTGAGCAGGACAGTTAGAAGGCCATTGTGTCAATCAGTTGACGAGTTAAATTAGTGGGAACATTTTTTTTTTCCAGAGTGTATCATCTGTTCACATTCATGTTGTTCTGTCACACTTTGGTTATTTGATCAAAGCTTCAATCTCTGAACATGGACTGCCTTTCAGTCTCAACACAACAAAATAATACACACATTTATACACACTGGTCACAAACACATTGTCTGAAAGACTGTCATCATACTTTTTCCCTCATACAGTCACACATTTTTTGCCGACCCACCCACACATCTGCAGCACCCACCAGCTCTCATTTGGTCTGCTGTCCAGCACCCTCTTGTCCTCCCCATCTGCTATTTGGGTTAATTTGCCTGCTGCCAGTACTCTTGTCCTCGCCATCCACAGAGAGGCATTATGGATAAATGTTTTGTTACCATGGCAATAGGTACTGGTCGCACTTGGTAGCCCCTGTGACTGCCTGGCCCACGATTATTATGCCTTTTATAAGCCAGCAATTACAGAGAAAGCCTACATCTCAAAACCTACTAAATACATAATGGCCTACAATAACACATAATTACTGTAATTTGTCATTGTCATTACACGTCCATCCACCACTCATATGAAGGCTTCTGGCTATGCTTGTATTACTGTAACCAACAAAGAAACTCAAAGAATAAGCTCACAGACTGAACACTAAGGATCGTTAGAACAGCACTGACTGCTGTTATCAGTTTCATCCAGTAGTAAACGCTACTTTGTTCCTGTAATTAATTATTTTTGTAGCATTAGTGCCACTCATTAGTAGCATTCTGTCTAAATACTACATTTGAAAAGAAAAATCAAAAAAAAAAAAAAAAAAAAAAAAATCCTACTATATATCCAGAAGGACATTTTATGCTGTCTATACGGTATTTTTTCACATCAATTGTAACTTGTTAAATATTCATAAGATATGATGCATTGTTATGGATTAATCTATCTAAGAGTAATTGTAGTTTGTAGTTACTACATTTACCATCATTTTGACCACCTGCAACAGTTTAAGGGGAGCTTAAGTATTTTTGAACTTGTACCCTATATTCCCACTTTTTTGTGTTTTAGTGATGAAAGGGATTAATGGTTTTCGAAATTCATCCAGTATTGAGTGAGACTTGTGAAGCCAACAGCTGTGAAACAGGCTGCAATGCAATCATATGGGACAATTATGCACCATCTCATGTACATCCAATAAAAGTGTTTATTTTTTTTTGTTTGTTTGTTTGTTTGTTTTTTCCACTGAAAGGTTTATCTTATTATTCTAGGTCTTTTACAACATTATGGAAATGATCCCTACAAAGATAGAGCTTTTTAATAAAAAGACTAAGAACCTTTTTGCTTGAATCAGAAACAGCCCTGAGATTGCTATCATCAAACTCACAAGACTCCTTTAAAATAGTGTAATTGTCTTTGTAAAACACACCTCATTCAGGGACAAAAGAAACAAAGAAAACATTTACAAAAGCCATCTTGGTTCATCTTTTCACTGATCCAACAATTACCAATACTGGTTGGGTTGAAATTAACCTCTTAATTCACCCAGGTAGATGTGAAAATATGCTGGCTCTATGTACAATACAATTGCTGTATATTTAAATGGAATCTGGTGTGTTTGGCAATAGCAATTTCAGGGCTGTTTCTGGTTCAACAAAAAGGATCTTATTCGTTAACAAAAAGGTCTGCGTCTGCAGGGATTCCTTCCATATTCTTGTCAGACACTTAGAATATCAATGTGAGTCTGTCAGTGGCAAAAAGAAAAACTTTTAGTGGACAAACATTGGCAGTGCTTAATCACCCCAAATGATTACCGCCCCGTTGCTCAATACTGGACTAAAAAAAATATTGCTCCCATGACACACTTAGACACAAAAACATGAGTCAATAGGGTCCACATGAAAAAAAACATGAAGTTACCCTTTAACAGCTTTATAAACCAATCAGTCAGTCATTTATTTGTCACATAAAGTCAAACAAGGTAACTCTAGTGAAATGTGATCCCATCAGCTCCTTCAACATGTGCACTGTAATTTAGTCCTTTTTGCTTCTTCTTATATCATTGGCTGCTGCTTTATAATTGTCCATGTTTACCGATGGATCTGGTAATCCATGGTTCCTGGTTGTATAGTGATTTAACTGTAGATTTGGATACAGTTGCCTCTGTTGTTTTACAGATTGAACCCACCAAAGACCAATGAGCGAATTTACTGATGTCATCAGTAACAGTGACATCAATGGTGGTGTCGTGGAACATGCTCCAGACTCTGATTGGCTCCATCTCTCATGTCACTGGGGGCATATGTCATGATTTGTTTACATATTGTCACCTCTACAAGATGGCCAAATGGTTGGTACTCCAAAATGCAGGCAGCCACTCAGCTTTGTAGGCACAGGGCTTGACCCTTGTGGCGCAGGGCAAATAGGAACAGGACAGCACCTGATATTCCCACTGTCACAGAATCAGAATCAGAAATATTTTATTGATCTCTGGGGACACTTGTACAACGTTACAGTCACTCTGATGAAGAAGTGTATGTATAACATGCAAAGTATGTATTTAAAAATAAAAATATGTGCATTATGTCTTACAATGTTTAAGCTGAATAAACTCTTTAAAAACCCTTTTGGATCAGCTGGAAAATTATCACAAAGCTTAAAGCTGCAGTTTTTCTGACACAGTGAAAGGTTGACTTTTTAGAGATGTGTGGATCTCACAGGACAGCCACGCCTCAAACAAATGATGATCTAGAATAGAATAGTCACTGAGGTTACTGATGGCTGAGATTTTGGGGACAGGAATTATGGTGGCTGACTTAAGACAAGGTGGGACGGTGGCATGTGATAAGAATAGATTGAAGATCTTTGTAAAAAACTGCTGCAGGCTCATTGGAACAGGCCTTGAGTACTTCGCCAGGTACTCCATCAGGTCACGCAGCGTTACTTGTCTTCACCGACCTGAACACCTGTCTCACTTGATTCTCCTGAAGGGTGAGTGTGTGTGGGTTTGTGGTCTGTGGGAGCAGTGAGTCTGTGGGGGGGGGGGGGGGGGTCTTATCCTCAAAGTGGGCAAAGAAATGGCCCCCACAGACTCACTGCCCCCATACACCACAAACCATCCACCACCATCTCCTTGGTTTTGATTGTGTTCAGGTGGAGACAGCACTTACTGCACCAGAGGCCCTCGACAGACTCACTACCCCCACAGACCACAAACCATCCACCACCATCTCCTTAGTTTTGACTGTGTTCCAGTGGAGACAGCACTCACTGCACTAGTCCCTGAAGGCATCCACAAGGTCCCTGTACTCCTGCTCTTGATGGCTCCTGATACAAGCCAAAATAGCTATATCGTCAGAGTATTTTGTATGTGGCAGGACTCTGGGTAATTTAATCTACAGCAATGCATCTTATTCTGTAAGACAGCTACACAGAGGACTTAAACACAACTCAAACAGTATATTAAGGAGTTCAGATTAGCACAAGCTTAAGCATCTACAACAGAAAAATGTAACATACACATTAAAAGCAGCTAATTGTATTTTTTTTTTTTTTTTTTATGGGGATGTATGAAGGACTTCTCAATGGTCAGTGTGTTACTTACAACAGATGGCAGGCAGCACACCTCCAGTTTGGAGACACAGACAGGAGTATTGATACAGAAGCAAAGCAATGCTGTGGCAAGGGGCAGAAGCAAAATTTATTTTAGCCACCTACAAAAGCCCACCTGAAAAAAAGTGTAACCTATATTGAGAATATTTTCACTACCTTGAGACATCCCTTTCTTTTGGCATTACATTTTCTTAACTGTAGAACAACTGTATTCTTACGTACAAGTAGAGCTGTTCAGACCGTTGTATTAGTGGGGTGAGACTGTCAGCGCTTTATGGAAAAGAAAACAAATCTAAAAATATAGCCACAAGCAGTTCAAGCCAGCATGGAAGTTGAAAGCTGAGTAAGATCCAAGACTTTTGACAGTTTAGGACACCTGTGTTAAAGATAAACAACAGGTTTTACGACAATCAGACAGATGCTCGTTCATTTATGTCCAAAGCTTGACTGGACCATGCTCTTCTTTGGAAATTCTGTCGCTATCTTTTGGTCAACTGAAGAAACATTTTTGGGGACATGCTTTAATGGCTTGACTAAAAAAATCCACCAAGTTTGTTGATGGTTGAACAAATCCTGATTGATTTATGGCCAAATTTTGTGAAAGACCATTGCACTTGTTTGAAACTTGTGGCACCCCTATTGATTGATTTCAAAATAATTTAACACATGTGGTTCATCATTATTATTCAACATGCCCCACAAGTTTTGTAATGATTGAACAATCAATTTCAGATTTTTAGTCTGATTTGTGTTATTGCATGCCCATTTTTTGTATTTGTGGTGCCCCCCTAGTCTGAATTGACTCAAGGTTGCAGTGCGGCAAAGTTTTGTCACAATTCAGTGGATGTCCTGAAAAACTTTCAGGTGTGTAGACACACTAGTGATTTATTATGATTTTCTAAAGTATGAAATGTCAAATGTCTTAAAATTTTAATTTATTGTAATAAGCCACAACCCCTTTAAGCAATCATTTTCAAATTTTGTGCATCGACTGAGACATGACCCTAACAGTGCAAACCAAGTTTTGTACAAATGTCTCTGACTGATTATGAGATTATGAGATGCAGACTTCCTGCATGTTTAGTGCCCCCTATTGGTTGATTTGAATCAAATTTTCAGGGTATGATTCAGTTACTTATGGCAACATTTGCTACAAGTATACATTTATATCAAGGACAGTTGGTGTTCAAACTTTGCAATAAGAGATAACTTATGCCGGCGCATGCGGACGTTCATTCCTGCCGAAGGCAGACCCCTCACTCAGGACTTACACGTCATATCCCTCAAATCATACGAAGACATGTAATTTTGCCAGTAGGTGGCGCCGTACTAATAACCACGTATTGGTGTATAGATGTGTTCAGGGCAGGATTGTCATCAATCCTGTGAAGTTTGGGGAATATTGGAACATGTATGGTGAAGTTGCAAACCAGTTATAAGCAAAATCAAAATGGCGGACTTCCTGTTGGGTTTGGCACATGCCTCCAAGAGGCTTTTTTATACGTCTTTCAGTGATGCACGTGCGTACCAAGTTTCATAGATGTAGGTCGAACCAGCATCAGGGGCTGCTTCATAGAAAATTTGTAGGGGGCGCTGTTGAGCCATGTTGGCACATCAGAGCAGAAAAATCACATCAGACAACACAAATCGATCCGTGTCATATGTGTGCCAAGTTTCATGACTTTACAAGCATCCCTTACCCCTTAAAATCAACGTCGTCTTTTATGGCGAATTAGGCGTTGACACGGTGACGAAACATCACTAAGCTTGATGGGTGGTCTTGGGAGTGACTCCACATCACGCTCGCCAAATTTCGTGCGAATCGATCAATTTTCATGTCACTTCATGTTTCTCTGTTTTTAGCGCCCCCTATTGGCCAATTTCCGCCAAATGTGGCACAGACCCTCTGGTTGACCTTTGAAACAAGTGATTCGAGTTTGAAGTTGATAGCTTTTACTGTGACAAAAATATGCAACAGTATGTGTTTTTTAGCTAGCAGAAAAAAAATGTTTATTGTTAGCTAGCGCATTTTTTGGAGTAGCAAAATTCTTTTGATAATTTTTGGTCAGGCCAGTCTGGAGATTGTATGTGCAAAGTTTCATGAAGATGGAGCCTAAACGCTAGGAGGAGTTCGAAAAAGTAGGTTTTTGATGTTTTGTAACGTACAAAGAGAAATATGCAGTAGGAGTGGGCGTGGACTATGTCAGAAGATGCAACTCTATCTAGGGAAAACCTGGATGTAAAGTTATGAAGATGTGACTGAAAATGTGGAAGTTACAGGCCAAAATGCGTTTGCGTCCGTTATAGCACCACCTAGTGGAGAACACACACAAGTTTTCCTATGGGTGGTCTGTATCCTATTCTATATATACCCTGTGAATTTCACAGCCCTCAGCATAATACTTGAGGTGAAATAAATGTTTGTTGTTTATCTTGTAATAAGCCACGCCCACTTTGACCAGTCATGACTAACTTCAAGTTCTGGCATCAGGAGTGACCCAGCATCATACTCACCAAATTTTGTAAAAATCGGTGCAGCCATTTATGAGATATAAGTTTCCCATATTTGCAGCGCCCCCTTAGTGGCCAAAATTAGCTAAATTTGGTTCACCCCCTCACAGGCACATGTGAAGCAGGGATCTCAGATTTGGTGTTGATAGCATGTATTTTGACTGAAATATGCCACTGTTCGCCTTTTTATACCTAGCTAGAAAAATTTATTCATTAATAATTTGAGCACATTTTGACCAATCAAAATTCCTTTGATAGCTTTTGATCAGGTTCAGCTGCAGACTGTACGTGCCAAGTTTCACGCTGAACGATCAAAACCCCAAGGAGGAGTTCGAAAAAGTAGGTTTTCCAGCTTTTGCGATTTTGCTCAAAAAATGTATAGGTGGAAATGGGCGTGGTCCATTCAGGTGATTCAGCAGTATTCAGGGAATCGGATGATATGAGGTTTGTGAAGGTGCGACGTATGGTCTGGGAGTTATAGCCCAAAACATGTTGAAAATTAGTAGGGGGCGCTACTGAGCCATTTTTGTGCACATTGTCATGAAACCCCTACCATATGTAAATTTTCACCACTTTGGACGAGTCTGTGAAGTTTCATGAGTTTTCGAGTATGTTACGGCCCCCAAAAAGGCAGTTGATTTCTGATAAGAAGGAGAAAAATAATAAGAATTAAAGCTGCAAGCAGCGTTGAACGGGCCCTCGCACCCCACGCAACTCGGTGCCTGGCGTGGCCGCCACCGTCTCGCCAGAGGTCGACCGGCAGACGCCTCCTTCGGACAGTGTAGGAACCAATGCGTTGCGACTTCCCATCTCCACTGGGTGGCGCTATGACTCTGATTCCTGAGCGTCATGTGGGTGTGTTCATGCCAGGACTATTATCATACATGTGAAGTTTGGAGCAGATTCGACCATTAGATCCCATGTTATAGCAATATCGTGTTTCATGGTGAGACATCAAGTGTCGACGCCATGTCACAGCCACACGGTTCCATGCTGAGCAATTCTCTTAATCTGTTTTGATCACACACTTGTGTAGATGGTACACACCAGTTTTGGAGTTAATTGATTCATTTCTGGAGGAGGAGATCATTAAAATACAACACGTGGAAAACGCCAAAAATGACTGTAAATTTCAAAATGGCCGACTTGCTGTCGGGTGTGGCCTACATGAGCAAGAGGCTTTTTTGTGCGTCTGGACACGATACATGTGCATACTGATTTTCGTGTACGTCTGTGAAAGTTGTTATGGGGGACGCTGCACTTTAAGGGGCGTGGCCAAGCCATACGGCCACGCTTATTGATGAACCTCATACTATACATTCAGGTCTGGACTGTTAACAAACATGTGAAGTTTGGTGAAGAATGGACAATGTATGCCAAAGTTATACTAATTTCGTGTTTTATGGCGAGACATCAAACTTCGCCGCCACCTAACGGCCAAACCGTTTCACGATGCAAAAATCTGCTTATAAGTTTTGATTACACCTTTGTCTAGATGGCACACAATGATTTTGAAGTTGTTCTGATGCATCCTGTAGGTGGAGTTCATTAAAATACAACACGTGGAAAACGCCAAAAATGACCATTAAATTCAAAATGGCCGACTTCCTGTTGGGTTTGGCCAACGGGTCCAAGAGACTTTTTTGTGCGTCTGGATGTGATACATATGTGTACCAATTTTCATGCATGTCAGTGAAACGTGTGGGTGTGGCCAAGCCATTTGGCCACGCCCATCATATCACATGTTCAGGGCTGGACTGTTAACACACATGTGAAGTTTCAGGCAGATATGACCAAGGACACTGAAGTTAAGGTCACTTAACTGCGTTTTGGCGAACCGTTGACTTCGCCGCCCTGTGGGCGGAACGCCGTTCGGCGATACGTCACAAATCTTCATCATGTAGCATTACCAACGTGTTGAGGCCTTTCTGACCAATTTTGAGTTGGATATACTGAACGTGCTGAGAGTAGCACCTCAAAGTCTAAAACATCGCTTTTCCTGTCGCCAGCAGGGGGCGCTTTGAGAACGGGGGAATTTTTTGATGTTGGCGTGATGAAGGCCAGACTACAATCATACCCAGCAAGTTTTGTGCCGATCGGACTTATCATGCCCAACTAATAGCACTTTTGTTTTTTGGGGTTTTTTTGGCGAGACGTCAAACTTCGCCGCCACCTGACAGCCAAACCGTTTAACATAGGGAAAATCGTATGATAACTTTTGATCATCAAGTGGTCTAGTTGATGCACGCCAAATTTGAAGCCGATCCGATGAATCATGTAGGAGTAGATAGAAAAAGTACGAGGAGTGCGAATCGCCCAATCTGGCGTCAAATTCAAAATGGCCGACTTCCTGTTGGGTGTAGCCAATGGGTCCAAGAGGCTTTTTTGTGCGTCTGGATGTGATACATATGTGTACCAAATTTCATGCATGTCGGTGAAACGTGCCGTAGGGGCTGATGTTTAAAGGGTGTGGCCAAGCCATTTGGCCACGCCCATCAACGAAATTCATATCACATGTTCAGGGCTGGACTGTTAACACACATGTGAAGTTTCAGGCAGATATGACCAAGGACACTGAAGTTAAGGCCACTTAACTGCGTTTTGGCGAACCATTGACTTCGCCGCCCTGTGGGCGGAACGCCGTTCGGCGATACGTCACAAATCTTCATCATGTAGCATTACCAACGTGTTGAGGCCTTTCTGACCAATTTTGAGTTTGATATACTGAACGTGCTGAGAGTAGCGCCTCAAAGTCTAAAACATGGCTTTTCCTGTCGCCAGCAGGGGGCCCTTTGAGAACAGGGGAATTTTTTGATATAGACGTGTTCAGGGCGGGACTACGATCATACCCAGCAAGTTTTGTGCCGATCGGACTTATCATGCCCAAGTAATAGCACTTTTGTTTTTTGGGGATTTTTTTGGCGAGACGTAAAACTTCGCCGCCACCTGACGGCCAAACCGTTTAACGTAGGGAAAATCGTATGATAACTTTTGATCATCAAGTGGTCTAGTTCCAGCACGCCAAATTTGAAGCCGATCCAATGAACCGTGTAGGAGGAGATAGCTCTGAGAGAATTCTTGGAAATCGCCAAAATCGGTAAAAAAATGAATATTCAAATCAAAATAGCCGGCTTCCTGTTGGTTTTAGAAAAAAGTCCAACTGCGCATTTTCGTGCGTCTTGGGATGATACACGACCTCCCCGAATTTCGTGGAATTTGGTCAAACGGGCTGCCGGTGGGAGCCGATTGAAATTTTCTAGGGGGCGCCATTTCGCCATTTTGCAACGCGCATCGTTTAAATTTTGCGTACACATAAATTTTCACCAAGACGAATGTGCATGCCAAATTTGGTGAGTTTTCGAATATGTTAAAGCCCCCAAAAATGCGTTTAAAGTCGCGGAAAAAAAAAATAAAATAAAATAAAATAAAATAATAATAATAATTAAAGCTGCAAGCAGCGTTGAACGGGCCCTCGCACCCCACGCAACTCGGAGCCTGGCGCGGCCGCCACCGTGTCGCCAAAGGTCGACCGGCAGACGAGGCGCAGAATGTTCGCCTCCTTCGGACAGTGTAGGAACCAATGCGTTGCGACTTCCCGTCTCCACTGGGTGGCGCTATGACTCTGACTCCTGAGCGTCATGTGGGTGTGTTCATGCCAGGACTATTATCATACATGTGAAGTTTGGAGCAGATTCGACCATTAGATCCCATGTTATAGCAATATCGTGTTTCATGGTGAGACATCAAGTGTCGACGCCATGTCACAGCCACACCGTTCCATGCTGAGCAATTCTCTTAATATGTTTTGATCACACACTTGTGTAGATGGTACACACCAGTTTTGGAGTTAATTGATTCATTTCTGGAGGAGGAGATCATTAAAATACAACACGTGGAAAACGCCAAAAATGACTGCAAATTTCAAAATGGCCGACTTCCTGTCGGGTGTGGCCTATATGTGCAAGAGGCTTTTTTGTGCGTCTGGACACGATACATGTGCATACTGATTTTCGTGCACGTCGGTGAAAGTTGTTATGGGGGACGCTGCACTTTAAGGGGCGTGGCCAAGCCATACGGCCACGCTTATTGATGAAAGTCATACTATACATTCAGGTCTGGACTGTTAACAAACATGTGAAGTTTGGTGAAGAATGGACAATGTATGCCAAAGTTATACTAATTTCGTGTTTTATGGCGAGACATCAAACTTCGCCGCCACCTGACGGCCAAACCGTTTCACGATGCAAAAATCTGCTTCTAAGTTTTGATTACACCTTTGTCTAGATGGCACACAATGATTTTGAAGTTGTTCTGATGTATCCTGTAGGTGGAGATCATTAAAATACAACACGTGGAAAACGCCAAAAATGACCATTAAATTCAAAATGGCCGACTTCCTGTTGGGTTTGGCCAATGGGTCCAAGAGACTTTTTTGTGCGTCTGGAAGTGATACATATGTGTACCAATTTTCATGCATGTCAGTGAAACGTGCCGCAGGGGCTGATGTTTAAAGGGTGTGGCCAAGCCATTTGGCCACGCCCATCAACGAAATTCACATGACATTGTCAGGGCTGGACTGTTAACACACATGTAAAGTTTCAGGCAGATATGACCAAGGACACTGAAGTTAAGGCCACTTAACTGCGTTTTGGCGAACCGTTGACTTTGCCGCCCTGTGGGCGGAACGCCGTTCGGCGATACGTCACAAATCTTTATCATGTAGCATTACCAACGTGTTGAGGCCTTTCTGACCAATTTTGAGTTGGATATACTGAACGTGCTGAGAGTAGCACCTCAAAGTCTAAAACATCGCTTTTCCTGTCGCCAGCAGGGGGCGCTTTGAGAACGGGGGAATATTTTGATGTTGGCGTGATGAAGGCCGGACTACGATCATACCCAGCAAGTTTTGTGCTGATCGGACTTATCATGCCCAAGTAATAGCAATTTTGTTTATTGGGGGTTTTTTTGGCGAGACGTCAAACTTCGCCGCCACCTGACGGCCAAACCGTTTAACGTAGGGAAAATCGTATGATAACTTTTGATCATCAAGTGGTCTAGTTCCAGCACGCCAAATTTGAAGCCGATCCAATGAACCGTGTAGGAGGAGATAGCTCTGAGAGAATTCTCGAAAATCGCCAAAATCGTAAAAAAAGGAATATTCAAATCAAAATAGCCGGCTTCCTGTTGGTTTTAGAAAAAAGTCCAACTGCGCATTTTCGTGCGTATTGGGATGATACACGACCTCCCCGAATTTCGTGGAATTTGGTCAAACGGGCTGCCGGTGGGAGCCGATTGAAATTTTCTAGGGGGCGCCATTTCGCCATTTTGTAACGGGCATCGTTTAAATTTTGCGTACACATAAATTTTCACCAAGACGAATGTGCATGCCAAATTTGGTGAGTTTTCGAATATGTTAAAGCCCCCAAAAATGCGTTTAAAGTCGCGGAAAAAAAAAAAAAAAAAAATAATAATAATAATAATAATTAAAGCTGCAAGCAGCGTTGAGCGGGCCCTCGCACCCCACGCAACTCGGGGCCTGGCGCGGCCGCCACCGTGTCGCCAGAGGTCGACCGGCAGACGAGGCGCTGAATGTTCGCCTCCTTCGGACAGTGTAGGAACCAATGCGTTGCGACTTCCCGTCTCCACTGGGTGGCGCTATGACTCTGACTCCTGAGCGTCATGTGGGTGTGTTCATGCCAGGACTATTATCATACATGTGAAGTTTGGAGCAGATTCGACCATTAGATCCCATGTTATAGCAATATCGTGTTTCATGGTGAGACATCAAGTGTCGACGCCATGTCACAGCCACACCGTTCCATGCTGAGCAATTCTCTTAATCTGTTTTGATCACACACTTGTGTAGATGGTACACACCAGTTTTGGAGTTAAGTGATTCATTTCTGGAGGAGGAGATCATTAAAATACAACACGTGGAAAACGCCAAAAATGACTGTAAATTTCAAAATGGCCGACTTCCTGTCGGGTGTGGCCTATATGTGCAAGAGGCTTTTTTGTGCGTCTGGACACGATACATGTGCATACTGATTTTCGTGCACGTCGGTGAAAGTTGTTATGGGGGACGCTGCACTTTAAGGGGCGTGGCCAAGCCATACGGCCACGCTTATTGATGAAACTCATACTATACATTCAGGTCTGGACTGTTAACAAACGTGAAGTTTGGTGAAGAATGGACAATGTATGCCAAAGTTATACTAATTTCATGTTTTATGGCGAGACATCAAACTTCGCCGCCACCTGACGGCCAAACCGTTTCACGATGCAAAAATCTGCTTATAAGTTTTCATTACACCTTTGTCTAGATGGCACACAATGATTTTGAAGTTGTTCTGATGCATCCTGTAGGTGGAGTTCATTAAAATACAACACGTGGAAAACGCCAAAAATGACCATTAAATTCAAAATGGCCGACTTCCTGTTGGGTTTGGCCAACGGGTCCAAGAGACTTTTTTGTGCGTCTGGATGTGATACATATGTGTACCAATTTTCATGCATGTCAGTGAAACGTGTGGGTGTGGCCAAGCCATTTGGCCACGCCCATCATATCACATGTTCAGGGCTGGACTGTTAACACACATGTGAAGTTTCAGGCAGATATGACCAAGGACACTGAAGTTAAGGCCACTTAACTGCGTTTTGGCGAACCGTTGACTTCGCCGCCCTGTGGGCGGAACGCCGTTCGGCGATACGTCACAAATCTTCATCATGTAGCATTACCAACGTGTTGAGGCCTTTCTGACCAATTTTGAGTTGGATATACTGAACGTGCTGAGAGTAGCACCTCAACGTCTAAAACATCGCTTTTCCTGTCGCCAGCAGGGGGCGCTTTGAGAACGGGGGAATTTTTTGATGTTGGCGTGATGAAGGCAGGACTACGATCATACCCAGCAAGTTTTGTGCCGATCTGACTTATCATGCCCAAGTAATAGCACTTTTGTTTTTTGGGTTTTTTTTGGCGAGACGTCAAACTTCGCCGCCACCTGACAGCCAAACCGTTTAACATAGGGAAAATCGTATGATAACTTTTGATCATCAAGTGGTCTAGTTGATGCACGCCAAATTTGAAGCCGATCCGATGAATCATGTAGGAGGAGATAGAAAAAGTACGAGGAGTGCGAATCGCCCAATCTGGCGTCAAATTCAAAATGGCTGACTTCCTGTCGGGTGTGGCCTATATGTGCAAGAGGCTTTTGTGTGCGTCTGGATGTGATACATATGTGTACCAATTTTCATGCATGTCGGTGAAACGTGCCGTAGGGGCTGATGTTTAAAGGGTGTGGCCAAGCCATTTGGCCACGCCCATCAACGAAATTCATATCACATGTTCAGGGCTGGACTGTTAACACACATGTGAAGTTTCAGGCAGATATGACCAAGGACACTGAAGTTAAGGCCACTTAAGTGCGTTTTGGCGAACCGTTGACTTCGCCGCCCTGTGGGCGGAACGCCGTTCGACGATACGTCACAAATCTTCATCATGTAGCATTACCAACGTGTTGAGGCCTTTCTGACCAATTTTGAGTTGGATATACTGAACGTGCTGAGAGTAGCACCTCAAAGTCTAAAACATCGCTTTTCCTGTCGCCAGCAGGGGGCACTTTGAGAAGGGGGAATTTTTTGATGTTGGCGGGATGAAGGCCGGACTACGATCATACCCAGCGAGTTTTGTGCCGATCGGACTTATCATGCCCAAGTAATAGCACTTTTGTTTTTTGGGTTTTTTTGGCGAGACGTCAAACTTCGCCGCCACCTGACAGCCAAACCGTTTAACATAGGGAAAATCGTATGATAACTTTTGATCATCAAGTGGTCTAGTTGATGCACGCCAAATTTGAAGCCGATCCGATGAATCATGTAGGAGGAGATAGAAAAAGTACGAGGAGTGCGAATCGCCCAATCTGGCGTCAAATTCAAAATGGCTGACTTCCTGTTGGGTGTAGCCAATGGGTCCAAGAGGGTTTTTTGTGCGTCTGGATGTGATACATATGTGTACCAATTTTCATGCATGTCGGTGAAACGTGCCGTAGGGGCTGATGTTTAAAGGGTGTGGCCAAGCCATTTGGCCACGCCCATCAACGAAATTCATATCACATGTTCAGGGCTGGACTGTTAACACACATGTGAAGTTTCAGGCAGATATGACCAAGGACACTGAAGTTAAGGCCACTTAACTGCGTTTTGGCGAACCGTTGACTTCGCCGCCCTGTGGGCGGAACGCCGTTCGACGATACGTCACAAATCTTCATCATGTAGCATTACCAACGTGTTGAGGCCTTTCTGACCAATTTTGAGTTGGATATACTGAACGTGCTGAGAGTAGCACCTCAAAGTCTAAAACATCGCTTTTCCTGTCGCCAGCAGGGGGCACTTTGAGAAGGGGGAATTTTTTGATGTTGGCGTGATGAAGGCCGGACTACGATCATACCCAGCGAGTTTTGTGCCGATCGGACTTATCATGCCCAAGTAATAGCACTTTTGTTTTTTGGGGGGTTTCTTGGCGAGACGTCAAACTTCGCCGCCACCTGACAGCCAAACCGTTTAACGTAGGGAAAATCGTATGATAACTTTTGATCATCAAGTGGTCTAGTTCCAGCACGCCAAATTTGAAGCCGATCCAATGAAGCGTGTAGGAGGAGATAGCTCTGAGAGATTTCTTGGAAATCGCCAAAATCGGTAAAAAAATGAATATTCAAATCAAAATAGCCGGCTTCCTGTTGGTTTTAGAAAAAAGTCCAAGTGCGCATTTTCGTGCGTCTTGGGATGATACACGACCTCCCCGAATTTCGTGGAATTTGGTCAAACGGGCTGCCGGTGGGAGCCGATTGAAGTTTTCTAGGGGGCGCCATTTCGCCATTTTGCAACGGGCATCTTTTAAATTTTGCGTACACATAAATTTTCGCCAAGACGAATGTGCATGCCAAATTTGGTGAGTTTTTGAATGTGTTAAAGCCCCCAAAAATGCGTTTAAA
The DNA here is from genome assembly GCA_019142605.1 of Cephalopholis sonnerati. NCBI lineage: Eukaryota > Metazoa > Chordata > Actinopteri > Perciformes > Serranidae > Cephalopholis > Cephalopholis sonnerati. The sequence goes on along the minus strand of JAGQAX010000015.1, from coordinate 476,392 downwards.
GTCGCGGAAAAAAATAATAATAATAATAATAATAATAATAATAATAATAATAATAATAATAATAATCCTAAGGAAAACAATAGGGTCCTCGCACGGTACGTGCTCGGGCCCTAATTAAAGCTGCAAGCAGCGTTGAACGGGCCCTCGCACCCCACGCAACTCGGGGCCTGGCGCGGCCGCCAGCGTCTCGCCAGAGGTCGACTGGCAGACGAGGCGCTGAATGTTCGCCTCCTTCGGACAGTGTAGGAACCAATGCGTTGCGACTTCCCGTCTCCACTGGGTGGCGCTATGACTCTGACTCCTGAGCGTCATGTGGGTGTGTTCATGCCAGGACTATTATCATACATGTGAAGTTTGGAGCAGATTCGACCATTAGATCCCATGTTATAGCAATATCGTGTTTCATGGTGAGACATCAAGTGTCGACGCCATGTCACAGCCACACCGTTCCATGCTGAGCAATTCTCTTAATGTGTTTTGATCACACACTTGTGTAGATGGTACACACCAGTTTTGGAGTTAATTGATTCATTTCTGGAGGAGGAGATCATTAAAATACAACACGTGGAAAACGCCAAAAATGACTATAAATGTCAAAATGGCCGACTTCCTGTCGGGTGTGGCCTATATGTGCAAGAGGCTTTTTTGCGCGTCTGGACACGATACATGTGCATACTGATTTTCCTGTACGTCTGTGAAAGTTGTTATGGGGGATGCTGCACTTTAAGGGGCGTGGCCAAGCCATACGGCCACGCTTATTGATGAACCTCATACTATACATTCAGGTCTGGACTGTTAACAAACATGTGAAGTTTGGTGAAGAATGGACAATGTATGCCAAAGTTATACTAATTTCGTGTTTTATGGCGAGACATCAAACTTCGCCGCCACCTGACGGCCAAACCGTTTCACGATGCAAAAATCTGCTTATAAGTTTTGATTACACCTTTGTCTAGATGGCACACAATGATTTTGAAGTTGTTCTGATGCATCCTGTAGGTGGAGTTCATTAAAATACAACACGTGGAAAACGCCAAAAATGACCATTAAATTCAAAATGGCCGACTTCCTGTTGGGTTTGGCCAATGGGTCCAAGAGACTTTTTTGTGCGTCTGGATGTGATACATATGTGTACCAATTTTCATGCATGTCAGTGAAACGTGCCGCAGGGGCTGATGTTTAAAGGGTGTGGCCAAGCCATTTGGCCACGCCCATCAACGAAATTCATATCACATGTTCAGGGCTGGACTGTTAACACACATGTAAAGTTTCAGGCAGATATGACCAAGGACACTGAAGTTAAGGCCACTTAACTGCGTTTTGGCGAACCGTTGACTTCGCCGCCCTGTGGGCGGAACGCCGTTCGGCGATACGTCACAAATCTTCATCATGTAGCATTACCAACGTGTTGAGGCCTTTCTGACCAATTTTGAGTTGGATATACTGAACGTGCTGAGAGTAGCACCTCAAAGTCTAAAACATCGCTTTTCCTGTCGCCAGCAGGGGGCGCTTTGAGAACCGGGGAATTTTTTGATGTTGGCGTGATGAAGGCCGGACTACGATCATACCCAGCAAGTTTTGTGCCGATCGGACTTATCATGCCCAAGTAATAGCACTTTTGTTTTTTGGGGGGTTTTTTGGCGAGACGTCAAACTTCGCCGCCACCTGACGGCCAAACCGTTTAACGTAGGGAAAATCGTATGATAACTTTTGATCATCAAGTGGTCTAGTTCCAGCACGCCAAATTTGAAGCCGATCCAATGAACCGTGTAGGAGGAGATAGCTCTGAGAGAACACTTGCAAATCGCCAAAATCGGTCAAAATCGGTAAAAAAATGAATATTCAAATCAAAATAGCCGGCTTCCTGTTGGTTTTAGAAAAAAGTCCAACTGCGCATTTTCGTGCGTCTTGGGATGATACACGACCTCCCCGAATTTCGTGGAATTTGGTCAAACGGGCTGCCGGTGGGAGCCGATTGAAATTTTCTAGGGGGCGCCATTTCGCCATTTTGCAACGGGCATCGTTTAAGTTTTGCGTACACATAAATTTTCACCAAGACGAATGTGCATGCCAAATTTGGTGAGTTTTCGAATATGTTAAAGCCCCCAAAAGTGCGTTTAAAGTCGGGGAAAAAAATAATAATAATAATAATTAAAGCTGCAAGCAGCGTTGAGCGGGCCCTCGCACCCCACGCAACTCGGGGCCTGGCGCGGCCGCCACCGTGTCGCCAGAGGTCGACCGGCAGACGAGGTGCTGAATGTTCGCCTCCTTCGGACAGTGTAGGAACCAATGCGTTGCGACTTCCCGTCTCCACTGGGTGGCGCTATGACTCTGACTCCTGAGCGTCATGTGGGTGTGTTCATGCCAGGACTATTATCATACATGTGAAGTTTGGAGCAGATTCGACCATTAGATCCCATGTTATAGCAATATCGCGTTTCATGGTGAGACATCAAGTGTCGACGCCATGTCACAGCCACACCGTTCCATGCTGAGCAATTCTCTTAATATGTTTTGATCACACACTTGTGTAGATGGTACACACCAGTTTTGGAGTTAATTGATTCATTTCTGGAGGAGGAGATCATTAAAATACAACACGTGGAAAACGCCAAAAATGACTGTAAATTTCAAAATGGCCGACTTCCTGTCGGGTGTGGCCTATATGTGCAAGAGGCTTTTTTGTGCGTCTGGACACGATACATGTGCATACTGATTTTCGTGCACGTCGGTGAAAGTTGTTATGGGGGACGCTGCACTTTAAGGGGCGTGGCCAAGCCATACGGCCACGCTTATTGATGAAACTCATACTATACATTCAGGTCTGGACTGTTAACAAACATGTGAAGTTTGGTGAAGAATGGACAATGTATGCCAAAGTTATACTAATTTCGTGTTTTATGGCGAGACATCAAACTTCGCCGCCACCTGACGGCCAAACCGTTTCACGATGCAAAAATCTGCTTATAAGTTTTGATTACACCTTTGTCTAGATGGCACACAATGATTTTGAAGTTGTTCTGATGCATCCTGTAGGTGGAGTTCATTAAAATACAACACGTGGAAAACGCCAAAAATGACCATTAAATTCAAAATGGCCGACTTCCTGTTGGGTTTGGCCAATGGGTCCAAGAGACTTTTTTGTGCGTCTGGATGTGATACATATGTGTACCAATTTTCATGCATATCAGTGAAACGTGTGGGTGTGGCCAAGCCATTTGGCCACGCCCATCATATCACATGTTCAGGGCTGGACTGTTAACACACATGTAAAGTTTCAGGCAGATATGACCAAGGACACTGAAGTTAAGGCCACTTAACTGCGTTTTGGCGAACCGTTGACTTCGCCGCCCTGTGGGCGGAACGCCGTTCGGCGATACGTCACAAATCTTCATCATGTAGCATTACCAACGTGTTGAGGCCTTTCTGACCAATTTTGAGTTGGATATACTGAACGTGCTGAGAGTAGCACCTCAAAGTCTAAAACATCGCTTTTCCTGTCGCCAGCAGGGGGCACTTTGAAAACGGGGGAATTTTTTGATGTTGGCGTGATGAAGGCCGGACTACGATCATACCCAGCAAGTTTTGTGCCGATCGGACTTATCATGCCCAAGTAATAGCACTTTTGTTTTTTGGGGTTTTTTTGGCGAGACGTCAAACTTCGCCGCCACCTGACAGCCAAACCGTTTAACATAGGGAAAATCGTATGATAACTTTTGATCATCAAGTGGTCTAGTTGATGCACGCCAAATTTGAAGCCGATCCGATGAATCATGTAGGAGGAGATAGAAAAAGTGCGAGGAGTGCGAATCGCCCAATCTGGCGTCAAATTCAAAATGGCTGACTTCCTGTTGGGTGTAGCCAATGGGTCCAAGAGGCTTTTTTGTGCGTCTGGATGTGATACATATGTGTACCAATTTTCATGCATGTCGGTGAAACGTGCCGTAGGGGCTGATGTTTAAAGGGTGTGGCCAAGCCATTTGGCCACGCCCATCAACGAAATTCATATCACATGTTCAGGGCTGGACTGTTAACACACATGTGAAGGTCCAGGCAGATATGACCAAGGACACTGAAGTTAAGGCCACTTAACTGCGTTTTGGCGAACCGTTGACTTCGCCGCCCTGTGGGCGGAACGCCGTTCGGCGAAACTTCACAAATCTTCATCATGTAGCATTACCAACGTGTTGAGGCCTTTCTGACCAATTTTGAGTTGGATATACTGAACGTGCTGAGAGTAGCACCTCAAAGTCTAAAACATCGCTTTTCCTGTCGCCAGCAGGGGGCGCTTTGAGAACGGGGGAATTTTTTGATGTTGGCGTGATGAAGGCCGGACTACGATCATACCCAGCAAGTTTTGTGCCGATCGGACTTTTCATGCCCAAGTAATAGCACTTTTGTTTTTTGGGGGTTTTTTTTGGCGAGACGTCAAACTTCGCCGCCACCTGACGGCCAAACCGTTTAACGTAGGGAAAATCGTATGATAACTTTTGATCATCAAGTGGTCTAGTTCCAGCACGCCAAATTTGAAGCCGATCCAATGAACCGTGTAGGAGGAGATAGCTCTGAGAGATTTCTTGGAAATCGCCAAAATCGGTAAAAAAATGAATATTCAAATCAAAATAGCCGGCTTCCTGTTGGTTTTAGGAAAAAGTCCAACTGCGCATTTTCGTGCGTCTTGGGATGATACACGACCTCCCCGAATTTCGTGGAATTTGGTCAAACGGGCTGCCGGTGGGAGCCGATTGAAATTTTCTAGGGGGCGCCATTTCGCCATTTTGCAACGGGCATCTTTTAAATTTTGCGTACACATAAATTTTCGCCAAGACGAATGTGCATGCCAAATTTGGTGAGTTTTTGAATATGTTAAAGCCCCCAAAAATGCGTTTAAAGTCGCGGAAAAAAATAATAATAATAATAATAATAATAATAATAATAATAATCCTAAGGAAAACAATAGGGTCCTCGCACGGTTCGTGCTCGGGCCCTAATTAAAGCTGCAAGCAGCGTTGAACGGGCCCTCGCACCCCACGCAACTCGGGGCCTGGCGCGGCCGCCACCGTGTCGCCAGAGGTCGACCGGCAGACGAGTCGCTGAATGTTCGCCTCCTTCGGACAGTGTAAGAACCAATGCGTTGCGACTTCCCGTCTCCACTGGGTGGCGCTATGACTCTGACTCCTGAGCGTCATGTGGGTGTGTTCATGCCAGGACTATTATCATACATGTGAAGTTTGGAGCAGATTCGACCATTAGATCCCATGTTATAGCAATATCGTGTTTCATGGTGAGACATCAAGTGTCGACGCCATGTCACAGCCACACCGTTCCATGCTGAGCAATTCTCTTAATATGTTTTGATCACACACTTGTGTAGATGGTACACACCAGTTTTGGAGTTAATTGATTCATTTCTGGAGGAGGAGGTCATTAAAATACAACACGTGGAAAACGCCAAAAATGACTGTAAATTTCAAAATGGCCGACTTCCTGTCGGGTGTGGCCTATATGTGCAAGAGGCTTTTTTGTGCGTCTGGACACGATACATGTGCATACTGATTTTCGTGCACGTCGGTGAAAGTTGTTATGGGGGACGCTGCACTTTAAGGGGCGTGGCCAAGCCATACGGCCACGCTTATTGATGAAAGTCATACTATACATTCAGGTCTGGACTGTTAACAAACATGTGAAGTTTGGTGAAGAATGGACAATGTATGCCAAAGTTATACTAATTTCGTGTTTTATGGCGAGACATCAAACTTCGCCGCCACCTGACAGCCAAAGCGTTTAACATAGGGAAAATCGTATGATAACTTTTGATCATCAAGTGGTCTAGTTGATGCACGCCAAATTTGAAGCCGATCCGATGAATCATGTAGGAGGAGACAGAAAAAGTATGAGGAGTGCAAATCGCCCAATCTGGCGTCAAATTCAAAATGGCTGACTTCCTGTTGGGTGTAGCCAATGGGTCCAAGAGGGTTTTTTGTGCGTCTGGATGTGATACATATGTGTACCAATTTTCATGCATGTCGGTGAAACGTGCCGCAGGGGCTGATGTTTAAAGGGTGTGGCCAAGCCATTTGGCCACGCCCATCAACGAAATTCACATGACATTGTCAGGGCTGGACTCTTAAAACACATGTGAAGTTTCAGGCAGATATGCCCAAGGACACTGAAGTTAAGGCCACTTTCCTACGTTTTGGCGAAGCATCGACTTCGCCGCCCTCTGGGCGCAACGCCGTTTGACGATACGTCACAATCTTCATCATGTAGCATTAACAACGTGTTGAGGCCTTTCTGACCAAATTTGAGTTGGATATGCTGAACGTCCTCAGAGCTGCACCTCAAAGTGTAAAAAATCACTTTTCCTGTCGCCAGCAGGGGGCGCTTTGAGAACAGGGGAATTTTTTGATGTAGACCTGTTCAGGGCGTGACTACGATCATACCCAGCAAGTTTTGTGCCGATTGGACCTTTCACGCCCAAATAATAGCACTTTTGTTTTTTGGGGTTTTTTTTGGCGAGACGTCAAACTTAGCCGCCACCTGACGGCCAAACCGTTTAACGTAGGGAAAATCGTATGATAACTTTTGATCATCAAGTGGTCTAGTTCCAGCACGCCAAATTTGAAGCCGATCCAATGAACCGTGTAGGAGGAGATAGCTCTGAGAGATTTCTTGGAAATCGCCAAAATCGGTAAAAAAATGAATATTCAAATCAAAATAGCCGGCTTCCTGTTGGTTTTAGAAAAAAGTCCAACTGCGCATTTTCGTGCGTCTTGGGATGATACACGACCTCCCCGAGTTTCGTGGAATTTGGTCAAACGGGCTGCCGGTGGGAGCCGATTGAAATTTTCTAGGGGGCGCCATTTCGCCATTTTGCAACGGGCATCTTTTAAATTTTGCGTACACATAAATTTTCGCCAACACGAATGTGCATGCCAAATTTGGTGAGTTTTTGAATATGTTAAGGCCCCCAAAAATGCGTTTAAAGTCGCGGAAAAAAATAATAATAATAATAATAATAATAATAATAATAATAATAATAATCCTAAGGAAAACAATAGGGTCCTCGCACGGTACGTGCTCGGGCCCTAATAATAATAATCCTAAGGAAAACAATAGGGTCCTCGCATGGTTCGTGCTCGGGCCCTAATAATAATAATCCTAAGGAAAACAATAGGGTCCTCGCACGGTACGTGCTCGGGCCCTAATAATAATAATAATAATTAAAGCTGCAAGCAGCGTTGAACGGGCCCTCGCACCCCACGCAACTCGGGGCCTGGCGCGGCCGCCACCATCTCGCCAGAGGTCGACCGGCAGACGAGGCGCTGAATGTTCGCCTCCTTCGGACAGTGTAGGAACCAATGCGTTGCGACCTCCCGTCTCCACTGGGTGGCGCTATGACTCTGACTCCTGAGCGTCATGTGGGTGTGTTCATGCCAGGGCTATTATCATACATGTGAAGTTTGTAGCAGATTCGACCATTAGATCCCATGTTATAGCAATATCGTGTTTCATGGTGAGACATCAAGTGTCGACGCCATGTCACAGCCACACCGTTCCATGCTGAGCAATTCTCTTGATGTGTTTTGATCACACACTTGTGTAGATGGTACACACCAGTTTTGGAGTTAATTGATTCATTTCTGGAGGAGGAGATCATTAACATACAACACGTGGAAAACGCCAAAAATGACTGTAAATTTCAAAATGGCCGACTTCCTGTCGGGTGTGGCCTATATGTGCAAGAGGCTTTTTTGTGCGTCTGGACACGATACATGTGCATACTGATTTTCATGCACGTCGGTGAAAGTTGTTATGGGGGACGCTGCACTTTAAGGGGCGTGGCCAAGCCATACGGCCACGCTTATTGATGAAAGTCATACTATACATTCAGGTCTGGACTGTTAACAAACATGTGAAGTTTGGTGAAGAATGGACAATGTATGCCAACGTTATACTAATTTCGTGTTTTATGGCGAGACATCAAACTTCGCCGCCACCTGACAGCCAAAGCGTTTAACATAGGGAAAATCGTATGATAACTTTTGATCATCAAGTGGTCTAGTTGATGCACGCCAAATTTGAAGCCGATCCGATGAATCATGTAGGAGGAGATAGAAAAAGTATGAGGAGTGCAAATCGCCCAATCTGGCGTCAAATTCAAAATGGCTGACTTCCTGTTGGGTGTAGCCAATGGGTCCAAGAGGGTTTTTTGTGCGTCTGGATGTGATACATATGTGTACCAATTTTCATGCATGTCGGTGAAACGTGCCGTAGGGGCTGATGTTTAAAGGGTGTGGCCAAGCCATTTGGCCACGCCCATCAACGAAATTCACATGACATTGTCAGGGCTGGACTCTTAAAACACATGTGAAGTTTCAGGCAGATATGCCCAAGGACACTGAAGTTAAGGCCACTTTCCTACGTTTTGGCGAAGCATCGACTTCGCCGCCCTCTGGGCGCAACGCCGTTTGACGATACGTCACAATCTTCATCATGTAGCATTAACAACGTGTTGAGGCCTTTCTGACCAAATTTGAGTTGGATATGCTGAACGTGCTCAGAGCTGCACCTCAAAGTGTAAAAAATCACTTTTCCTGTCGCCAGCAGGGGGCGCTTTGAGAACAGGGGAATTTTTTGATGTAGACGTGTTCAGGGCGGGACTACGATCATACCCAGCAAGTTTTGTGCCGATTGGACCTTTCACGCCCAAGTAATAGCAATTCTGGGTTTTTGGGTTTTTTTTTTTGAGACATCAAACTTCGCCGCCACCTGACGGCCAAACCGTTTAACGTAGGGAAAATCGTATGATAACTTTTGATCATCAAGTGGTCTAGTTCCAGCACGCCAAATTTGAAGCCGATCCAATGAACCGTGTAGGAGGAGATAGCTCTGAGAGATTTCTTGGAAATCGCCAAAATCGGTAAAATAATGAATATTCAAATCAAAATAGCCGGCTTCCTGTTGGTTTTAGAAAAAAGTCCAACTGCGCATTTTCGTGCGTCTTGGGATGATACACGACCTCCCCGAATTTCGTGGAATTTGGTCAAACGGGCTGCCAGTGGGAGCCGATTGAAATTTTCTAGGGGGCGCCATTTCGCCATTTTGCAACGGGCATCGTTTAAATTTTGCGTACACATAAATTTTCACCAAGACGAATGTGCATGCCAAATTTGGTGAGTTTTCGAATATGTTAAAGCCCCCAAAAATGCGTTTAAAGTCGCGGAAAAAAATAATAATAATAATAATTAAAGCTGCAAGCAGCGTTTTGCGGGACCTCGCACCCACGCCGCGTTGCCCGTTGCCCGTTGCCCATTGTCCGTTGCCCCTAGCCCCTTGCCCGTTGCTCGTTTCGGCCTGTAGATGGACAGTTAGCAATCCTGTGAAGTTTGAGGAAGATTGGAGCATGTATGCCGGAGATATAAACTACTTCCTGTTTTGTGGCGGTACACTTAGTGTGACGCCTGACATGTGAAAGTTTTAATGTACACGAGGTACAGACCACAGTATGTAAATTTTGGGTAAATCCAAGGAAAAGTGTGTGAAAAGACGTACTTCCTGTTACCACTAGGGGGCGCTGTGTGTAATCCCAACTATTGACACATGGGTGTGTTCAGGGCGGGGCTGTGATCAATCCTGTCAAGTTTGGGGACGATTGGAGCATGTTTGCTGGAGTTATAAACTACTTCCTGTTTTATGGCGGTACAGCTAAGTGTGACGGCTGACATATTAACGGCTGATTGTACATGAAATATAGGCCACACCATGTAAATTTCAGGGCGGGACTAATATGAGAGAAGCCCTGGTGTAGCCAATAGACATTAGACTGTATCCAATCCACAGTGTGATGCTTGATGAGCAGCTGTCAATCAAAGGCAGTGGTCGTCATAGCAACACAGAACAGAGGAGAGACACAGGTGCAGCTGAAAGTAGGTCAGTGACACAGCATTTTCTTCAGTCTGTGGCCAAAAAGCGACACGTCAAACAAAAGGCTCTGGTGACCACACCGTTTCAGCTACGAATGAAAGAAAGATATGGTGACGACCGGAAGAACGTGGGGATCGTTGTGATGTGCTTATTTTCCAGGTAGACGCAGAAATATGGATATTTTAGCGAGTTAAACATGAAGGCAGTTAAGCTTTTCTCCTGAGATCAGCAGTCAGAAAATACATTGGAGCGGATGGGAGAGAAGGAGGGTTCTCATTGTCTTTGGAGGCGCACAGTTCAAATTCTGTTCCCGTCAGTGTGAAAAGGAAACAATTTTATGAATCAGGACAAAAATCTCTACTACTTTAGAAAAAATGGTGTGTCTAGCTTAAAGTATGTGCCCGTAGGAGCAGTTTCAAAAAGTTTTTTGGACAGTTTTCCCAGCAGCTCCACACTCTAGCCGCAAACATTCCGTCTCATAGACACCCATTATAAACTCCAAATTTCTCCTGATTTACTCATGGTACTTTAGGAGGCACTGATCAAAAACCGTAACAGCTACAAAAAAAATGAGAACATGTGTGAATAGACGAGAACTGCGGCAACATTTTACAGTTTTAATGGAGTCTGTAGCTGAAAGCATGCCAATGTTATTAAACTTTGTTCAACAGCGAGTGTTGGTGACTTTCTTCTCTTCTCCCATTCATTTCCTATGGGAGAAATTTCGAGGATTTTCAAAATGTGTGTGCGTTGGACGCTTTGAGAGCGTATAAAATGAAAACCGGGCCAGTAATGAAAAAGTTACGAATAACTTTTTTTCATAAGGGTGTGAACTGTTACCTGTTCGCCATTCAGGTCGCTACGATAAACGGCCTCGGAGGAGATAGTTTTTGAAAGACGCACATTTTCACCCAAAATCAGGTGAAATTTTATTGTGAAAGGGCAAATAACTCACTTCCTGTTTGATTTAGGTCAGGGGTATCAGCGCGTGATTTGTAGGTCTTGATGAGACGAACAAGCCGGTTTTTGTTTGATCTTTCTACGACATTCCTACGGGCCGTAACGGGCGATTTTGTGTACCTAGGTGGCGCTAGAGAGCCCATTTTTGGATTTTTGTGGTTAATTTTTACATAGTCTGATTTTGTGTCACTTTTTAGGCAGGCGTGCCAATTTTGGTGAGTTTTCGAGCATGTTTAGGGGGTCAAATTTGGGCCCAAAGTTGCGGAAAAATAAAGAATAATAAACACAGCAATAACAGTAGTGTCGTCGCCTTTGGCGACGACACTATATATCCCTGCGCTCAGAATGCAATGAGGATTTAGGTCGTCGCCTTCGGCGACGACTTTTCTCGACGTGGAGCGCTGTAGGACCCTCTGACCGGCTCTTTTCCTGATTTTGTGCGCTGCAATTTCAATAGGGTCCTTGCCCTACGGGCTCGGTCCCTAATAATCCTTAGGAAAACAATAGGGTCCTCGCACGGTACGTGCTCGGGCCCTAATTAAAGCTGCAAGCAGCGTTGAACGGGCCCTCGCACCTCATGCAACTCGGGGCCTGGCGCGGCCGCCACCGTGTCGCCAGAGGTCGACTGGCAGAGGAGGCGCTGAATGTTCGCCTCCATCGGACAGTGTAGGAACCAATGTGTTGCGACTTCCCGTCTCCACTGGGTGGCGCTATAATTCTGACTCCTGAGCGTCATGTGGGTGTGTTCATGCCAGGACTATTATCATACATGTGACGTTTGGAGCAGATTCGACCATTAGATCCCATGTTATAGCAATATCGTGTTTCATGGTGAGACGTCAAGTGTCGACGCCATGTCACAGCCACACCGTTCCATGCTGAGCAATCCTCTTAATATGTTTTGATCATACACTTGTGTAGATGGTACACACCAGTTTTGGAGTTAATTAATACATTTCTGGAGGAGGAGATCATTAAAATACAACACGTGGAAAACGCCAAAAATGACTGTACATTTCAAAATGGCCGACTTCCTGTTTGGTGTGGCCTATATGTGCAAGAGGCTTTTTTGTGCGTCTGGACACGATACATGTGCATACTGATTTTCGTGCACGTCGGTGAAAGTTGTTATGGGGGACGCAGCACTTTAAGGGGCGTGGCCAAGCCATACGGCCACGCTTATTGATGAAACTCATACTATACATTCAGGTCTGGACTGTTAACAAACATGTGAAGTTTGGTGAAGAATGGACAATGTATGCCAAAGTTATACTAATTTCGTGTTTTATGGCGAGACATCAAACTTCGCCGCCACCTGACGGCCAAACCGTTTTATCGTGGAAAAATCTTTTAATAACTTTTGATCACAACCTTGTCTAGATCACACACAGTGATTTTGAAGTCATTCTGATTAATCCTGTAGGAGGAGTTCGTTAAAATACAACATGTGGAAAACGCCAAAAATGACTGTAAATTTCAAAATGGCCGACTTCCTGTTGGGTGTGGCTTATTCGTGCAAGAGGCTTTTTTGTGCGTGTGGATGTTATACATGTGTCTACCAAGTTTCGTGCATATCAGTGAGACGTGCTATGGTGGTTATTTGTGTGAATGGGCGTGGCCAATCCATTTAGCCACGCCTATTAACGAAATTCATAACATATGTTCTGGGTTGGACTGTCAATATACCTGTGAAGTTTCACACAGATCTGACCAAGTACAGTGAAGTTATTGCCACTTCCTGTTTCATGGCGAGACGTCAAAATTCAACCTCCCACAACTGGCGTGCCCTTTAGATTCTGCGAGACCTTTTAATAACTTTTGATCAGGAAGTGTTCTAGATGGTAATCGGTAATTTTGAAGCCGTTCTGATGAATTCTGTAGGAGGAGTTCGTTAAAATACGATGCGTGCGCGACACCAAAAATGACCATGACATTCAAAATGGCCGACTTCCTGTTGAATTTAGCCTAGAGGTCCAAGAGACTTTTTTGTTTGTCTGGGGGTGATGGAGATGTGTACCAATTTTTGTGCATATCGGTGAGACGTCCTATGGAAGTAATTCATATGAATGGGCGTGGCCAAGCCATATGGCCACGCCCATTGACGAAATTCATATCACATATTCAGAGCTGGACTGTTATCATATGTGTGAAGTTTTGGAAAGATATGTCCACGTAGAGTCAAGTTACAGCAACTTTTGTCATCATGGCGAAACATCAAAGTTCGCCGCCACGGCATGGCTACGCCCTTTGACGAAAACTCACAGTTTTCCTTAGAAAGCATCATCCAGGCCTTTTGGATAATTTCCCCAAGTTTGAGGTTGATGTGGTCAACTTTGGAGGAGTTATGCTTCAAAGTGTAAAACATGGCATTTTCTACTACCAGTAGCGGGCGCTATATTAATCACAAATTATTGACATGTAGATCTCTTCAGAGCAGGACTGTCATCAATCCTGTGAAGTTTGGGGAAGATTGGACAATGTATGCTGGAGTTATAAACTACTTCCTGTGTTATAATACTACTTCCTGTTTGTAGCGAAGTTTGAGGCCCCACAACGGCCACACGGTGTGACGAAAACTCAAGCTTTTGATAACTTTTTGTCTTCAACTTATGTAGGTGGGACAGACCAAGTTTGAAGTTGATCGGACAAAATCTCTAGGAGGAGATCGTTCATTTACGACCCCTGCAAATGGCCAAAAATGCATAAAAATTGCACATTCAATTCAAAATGGCCGACTTCCTGTTGGGTTTAGGGCATGGGCCCAAGAGGCTTTTTTGTGCGTCCCGGGATGATACATATGTGTACCAAATTTCATACGCCTAGGGCAAAGTTAAAGCAGGGGGCTTCGATTTTGAAAACTGTTAGGGGGCGCCATTGAGCCATTTTGCCACGCCCCTTTGTAACGACCATAAAATATCGAAATTTTCACCAGACGTGACGAGTGTGCAAATTTTCCTGACTTTTTGGGCATGTTCAGGCCCTCAAAAATGCGATCAAAGGTTTAAAAGAAAAATAATAAGAATAATTTTTATGATTTCAATAGGGCTCTCGCACGGTTCGTGCTCGGGCCCTAATTAAAGCTGCAAGCAGCGTTGAACGGGCCCTCGCACCCCACGCAACTCGGGGCCTGGCGCGGCCGCCACCGTGTCGCCAGAGGTCGACCGGCAGACGAGGCGCTGAATGTTCGCCTCCTTCGGACAGTGTAGGAACCAATGCGTTGCGACTTCCCGTCTCCACTGGGTGGCGCTATGACTCTGACTCCTGAGCGTCATGTGGGTGTGTTCATGCCAGGACTATTATCATACATGTGAAGTTTGGAGCAGATTCGACCATTAGATCCCATGTTATAGCAATATCGTGTTTCATGGTGAGACATCAAGTGTCGAAGCCATGTCACAGCCACACCGTTCCATGCTGAGCAATTCTCTTAATGTGTTTTGATCACACACTTGTGTAGATGGTACACACCAGTTTTGGAGTTAATTGATTCATTTCTGGAGGAGGAGATCATTAAAATACAACACGTGGAAAATTCCAAAAATGACTGTAAATTTCAAAATGGCCGACTTCCTGTCGGGTGTGGCCTATCCGTGCAAGAGGCTTTTTTGTGCGTGTGGATGTTATACATGTGTCTACCAAGTTTCGTGCATATCAGTGAGACGTCCTATGGTGGTTATTTGTGTGAATGGGCGTGGCCAATCCATTTAGCCACGCCTATTAACGAAATTCATAATATATGTTCTGGGTTGGACTGTCAATATACCTGTGAAGTTTCACACAGATCTGACCAAGTACAGTGAAGTTATTGCCACTTCCTGTTTCATGGCGAGACGTCAAAATTCAACCTCCCACAACTGGCGTGCCCTTTAGATTCTGCGAGACCTTTTAATAACTTTTGATCAGGAAGTGTTCTAGATGGTAATCGGTAATTTTGAAGCCGTTCTGATGAATTCTGTTGGAGGAGTTCGTTAAAATACGATGCGTGCGCGACACCAAAAATGACCATGACATTCAAAATGGCCGACTTCCTGTTGAATTTCGCCTAGAGGTCCAAGAGACTTTTTTGTTTGTCTGGGGGTGATGGAGATGTGTACCAATTTTTGTGCATATCGGTGAGACGTCCTATGGAAGTAATTCATATGAATGGGCGTGGCCAAGCCATATGGCCACGCCCATTGACGAAATTCATATCACATATTCAGGGCTGGACTGTTGACACACATATGAAGTTTCAGGTGGATATCATCAAAAACACCAAAGTTAAGGCCATTTTTATGCATTTTGGCGAAGGGTCGACTTCGCCGCCCTCCGGATGGAGCGCCGTTTGACGACAGTCAAAATTCTTCATCATGGAGCATTACCAACATGTTGAGGCCTTTCTGACCAAATTTGAGCTGGATTTGCTGAACGTGCTCAGAGCTGGACCTCAAAGTCTAAAACATCGCTTTTTCTGTCACCAGCAGGGGGCGCTATGCAAATTCAATATTTCTGCATGTAGGTGTCTTCAGGGCGGGACTATTATGAATCCTGGGGAGTTTGGTACCGTTCGGACTATTAATGCCAAAGTTATAGCAATCTCATTTTTCATGGCGAGACATCAAACTTCGCCGCCACGCCCAGGTCAGGTTGTTTGGAGTTTACGTAATCCGTTAATAACTTTTGATCACAAACTAGTCTAGTTGGTGCACAGCAATTTTGAAGCCGTTCTGATTATTCCTGTAGGAGGAGTTCGTTAAAATACAACACGTGGAAAACGCCAAAAATGGCCGTTCAACGCCAAATATCTCACTTCCTGTTGGGTTTAGCCTATGTGTCCCTATGACCTTTTTTGTGCGTCTCAGCATGATCTACATGCGTACCGATTTTCGTGCAGATCCGTGAAACCGGCCGAGTAGGGTGCTCTTTAAGGGGCGTGGCCTAGCCATTTTGACCCGCCCACCTCCACGAACCCTAAAATACCTAAATTTACACCACGACTGATGCGCATGCCAAAATTGGCGTGTTTTGGAATATGTTCAGGCCTCCAAATAAGCGATTTACTTTTGTCGTAATAATAATAATAATTCGTGCAATTTCAATAGGGTCCTCGCACGGACGTGCTCGGGCCCTAATTAAAGCTGCAAGCAGCGTTGAACGGGCCCTCGCACCCCACGCAACTCGGGGCCTGGCGCGGCCGCCACCGTGTCGCCAGAGGTCGACCGGCAGACGAGGCGCTGAATGTTTGCCTCCTTCGGACAGTGTAGGAACCAATGCGTTGCGACTTCCCGTCTCCACTGGGTGGCGCTATGACTCTGACTCCTGAGCGTCATGTGGGTGTGTTCATGCCAGGACTATTATCATACATGTGAAGTTTGGAGCAGATTCGACCATTAGATCCCATGTTATAGCAATATCGTGTTTCATGGTGAGACATCAAGTGTCGACGCCATGTCACAGCCACACCGTTCCATGTTGAGCAATTCTCTTAATATGTTTTGATCACACACTTGTGTAGATGGTACACAGCAGTTTTGCAGTTAATTGATTCATTTTTGGAGGAGGAGATCATTAAAATACAACACGTGGAAAACGCCAAAAATGACTGTAAATTTCAAAATGGCCGACTTCCTGTTGGGTGTGGCCTATCCGTGCAAGAGGCTTTTTTGTGCGTGTGGATGTTATACATGTGTCTACCAAGTTTCTTGCATATCAGTGAGACGTCCTATGGTGGTTATTTGTGTGAATGGGCGTGGCCAATCCATTTAGCCACGCCTATTAACGAAATTCATAACATATGTTCTGGGTTGGACTGTCAATATACCTGTGAAGTTTCACACAGATCTGCCCAAGTACAGTGAAGTTATTGCCACTTCCTGTTTCATGGCGAGACGTCAAAATTCAACCTCCCACAACTGGCGTGCCCTTTAGATTCTGCGAGATCTTTTAATAACTTTTGATCAGGAAGTGTTCTAGATGGTAATCGGTAATTTTGAAGCCGTTCTGATGAATTCTGTAGGAGGAGTTCGTTAAAATACGATGCGTGCACGACACCAAAAATGACCATGACATTCAAAATGGCCGACTTCCTGTTGAATTTAGCCTAGAGGTCCAAGAGACTTTTTTGTTTGTCTGGGGGTGATGGAGATGTGTACCAATTTTTGTGCATATCGGTGAGAAGTCCTATGGAAGTAATTCATATGAATGGGCGTGGCCAAGCCATATGGCCACGCCCATTGACGAAATTCATATCACATATTCAGGGCTGGACTGTTGACACACATATGAAGTTTCAGGTGGATATCATCAAAAACACCAAAGTTAAGGCCATTTTTATGCATTTTGGCGAAGGGTCGACTTCGCCGCCCTCCGGATGGAACGCCGTTTGACGACAGTCAAAATTCTTCATCATGGAGCATTACCAACATGTTGAGGCCTTTCTGACCAAATTTGAGCTGGATTTGCTGAACGTGCTCAGAGCTGGACCTCAAAGTCTAAAACATCGCTTTTTCTGTCACCAGCAGGGGGCGCTATGCAAATTTCAATATTTCTGCATGTAGACGTCTTCAGGGCGGGACTATTATGAATCCTGGGGAGTTTGGTACCGTTCGGACTATTAATGCCAAAGTTATAGCAATCTCATTTTTCATGGCGAGACATCAAACTTCGCCGCCACGCCCAGGTCAGGTTGTTTGGTGTTTACGTAATCCGTTAATAACTTTTGATCACAAATTAGTCTAGTTGGTGCACAGCAATTTTGAAGCCGTTCTGATTATTCCTGTAGGAGGAGTTCGTTAAAATACAACACGTGGAAAACGCCAAAAATGGCCGTTCAACGCCAAATATCTCACTTCCTGTTGGGTTTAGCCTATGTGTCCCTATGACCTTTTTTGTGCGTCTCAGCATGATCTACATGCGTACCGATTTTCGTGCAGATCCGTGAAACCTGCCGAGTAGGGTGCTCTTTAAGGGGCGTGGCCTAGCCATTTTGACCCGCCCACCTCCACGAACCCTAAAATACCTAAATTTACACCACGACTGATGCGCATGCCAAAATTGGCGTGTTTTGGAATATGTTCAGGCCTCCAAATAAGCGATTTACTTTTGTCGTAATAATAATAATAATTCCTGCAATTTCAATAGGGTCCTCGCACGGACGTGCTCGGGCCCTAATAATAATAATAATCCTAAGGAAAACAATAGGGTCCTCGCACGGTACGTGCTCGGGCCCTAATTAAAGCTGCAAGCAGCGTTGAACGGGCCCGAGCACCCCACGCAATTCGGGGCCTGGCGCGGCCGCCACCGTCTCTCCAGAGGTCGACCGTCAGACGAGGCGCTGAATGTTCGCCTCCTTCGGACAGTGTAGGAACCAATGCGTTGCGACTTCCCGTCTCCACTGGGTGGCGCTATGACTCTGACTCCTGAGCGTCATGTGGGTGTGTTCATGCCAGGACTATTATCATACATGTGAAGTTTGGAGCAGATTCGACCATTAGATCCCATGTTATAGCAATATCGTGTTTCATGGTGAGACATCAAGTGTCGACGCCATGTCACAGCCACACTGTTCCATGCTGAGCAATTCTCTTAATATGTTTTGATCACACACTTGTGTAGATGGTACACACCAGTTTTGGAGTTAATTGATTCATTTCTGGAAGAGGAGATCATTAAAATACAACACGTGGAAAACGCCAAAAATGACTGTAAATTTCAAAATCGCCGACTTCCTGTCGGGTGTGGCCTACATGTGCAAGAGGCTTTTTTGTGTGTCTGGACACGATACATGTGCATACTGATTTTCGTGTACATCTGTGAAAGTTGTTATGGGGGACGCTGCACTTTAAGGGGCGTGGCCAAGCCATACGGCCACGCTTATTGATGAACCTCATACTATACATTCAGGTCTGGACTGTTAACAAACATGTGAAGTTTGGTGAAGAATGGACAATGTATGCCAAAGTTATACTAATTTCGTGTTTTATGGCGAGACATCAAACTTCGCCGCCACCTGACGGCCAAACCGTTTCACGATGCAAAAATCTGCTTCTAAGTTTTGATTACACCTATGTCTAGATGGCACACAATGATTTTGAAGTTGTTCTGATGCATCCTGTAGCTGGAATTCATTAAAATACAACACGTGGAAAACGCCAAAAATGACCATTAAATTCAAAATGGCGGACTTTTTTGTGCGTGTGGATGTTATACATGTGTCTACCAAGTTTCTTGCATATCAGTGAGACGTCCTATGGTGGTTATTTGTGTGAATGGGCGTGGCCAATCCATTTAGCCACGCCTATTAACGAAATTCATAACATATGTTCTGGGTTGGACTGTCAATATACCTGTGAAGTTTCACACAGATCTGACCAAGTACAGTGAAGTTATTGCCACTTCCTGTTTCATGGCGAGATGTCAAAATTCAACCTCCCACAACTGGCGTGCCCTTTAGATTCTGCGAGACCTTTTAATAACTTTTGATCAGGAAGTGTTCTAGATGGTAATCGGTAATTTTGAAGCCGTTCTGATGAATTCTGTAGGAGGAGTTCGTTAAAATACGATGCGTGCGCGACACCAAAAATGACCATGACATTCAAAATGGCCGACTTCCTGTTGAATTTAGCCTAGAGGTCCAAGAGACTTTTTTGTTTGTCTGGGGGTGATGGAGATGTGTACCAATTTTTGTGCATATCGGTGAGACGTCCTATGGAAGTAATTCATATGAATGGGCGTGGCCAAGCCATATGGCCACGCCCATTGACGAAATTCATATCACATATTCAGGGCTGGACTGTTGACACACATATGAAGTTTCAGGTGGATATCATCAAAAACACCAAAGTTAAGGCCATTTTTATGCATTTTGGCGAAGGGTCGACTTCGCCGCCCTCCGGATGGAACGCCGTTTGACGACAGTCAAAATTCTTCATCATGGAGCATTACCAACATGTTAAGGCCTTTCTGACCAAATTTGAGTTGAATATGGTAAATGTGGTCAGAGCAGCACCTCAAAGTGTAAAACATGGTATTTCCTGTTGCCAGCAGGGGGCGCTATGACAATTACTGAATTTTTTGATGTAGATGTGTTCAGGGCGGGACTATTATCCATCATGTGAAGTTTGGTGCAGATAGGATCAACTACACCAAAGTTGTAGTAGTTGTAGTATAATTTCGTGTTTTCAGACGTGACGAGTGTGCAAATTTTCCTGACTTTTTGGGCATGTTCAGGCCCTCAAAAATGCGATCAAAGGTTTAAAAGAAAAATAATAAGAATAATTTTTATGATTTCAATAGGGCTCTCGCACGGTTCGTGCTCGGGCCCTAATTAAAGCTGCAAGCAGCGTTGAACGGGCCCTCGCACCCCACGCAACTCGGGGCCTGGCGCGGCCGCCACCGTGTCGCAAGAGTTCGACCGGCAGACGAGGCGCTGAATGTTCACCTCCTTCGGACAGTGTAGGAACCAATGCGTTGCGACTTCCCGTCTCCACTGGGTGGCGCTATGACTCTGACTCCTGAGCGTCATGTGGGTGTGTTCATGCCAGGACTATTATCATACATGTGAAGTTTGGAGCAGATTCGACCATTAGATCCCATGTTATAGCAATATCGTGTTTCATGGTGAGACATCAAGTGTCGACGCAATATCACAGCCGCATCGTTCCATGTTGAGCAATTCTCTCAATATCTTTTGATCACACACTGGTGTAGATGGTACACACCAGTTTTGGAGTGAATTGGATCATTTCTGGAGGAGGAGATCATTAAAATACGCCAGGTGGAAAACGCCAAAAATGACTGTAAATTTCAAAATGGCCAACTTCCTGTTGGGTGTGGCCTATCCTTGCAAGAGGCTTTTTTGTGCGTGTGGATGTTATACATGTGTCTACCAAGTTTCGTGCATATCAGTGAGACGTCCTATGGTGGTTATTTGTGTGAATGGGCGTGGCCAATCCATTTAGCCACGCCTATTAACGAAATTCATAATATATGTTCTGGGTTGGACTGTCAATATACCTGTGAAGTTTCACACAGATCTGACCAAGTACAGTGAAGTTATTGCCACTTCCTGTTTCATGGCGAGTCGTCAAAATTCAACCTCCTACAACTGGCGTGCCCTTTAGATTCTGCGAGACCTTTTAATAACTTTTGATCAGGAAGTGTTCTAGATGGTAATCGGTAATTTTGAAGCCGTTCTGATGAATTCTGTAGGAGGAGTTCGTTAAAATACGATGCGTGCGCGACACCAAAAATGACCATGACATTCAAAATGGCCGACTTCCTGTTGAATTTAGCCTAGAGGTCCAAGAGACTTTTTTGTTTGTCTGGGGGTGATGGAGATGTGTACCAATTTTTGTGCATATCGGTGAGACGTCCTATGGAAGTAATTCATATGAATGGGCGTGGCCAAGCCATATGGCCACGCCCATTGACGAAATTCATATCACATATTCAGGGCTGGACTGTTGACACACATATGAAGTTTCAGGTGGATATCATCAAAAACACCAAAGTTAAGGCCATTTTTATGCATTTTGGCGAAGGGTCGACTTCGCCGCCCTCCAGATGGAACGCCGTTTGACGACAGTCAAAATTCTTCATCATGGAGCATTACCAACATGTTGAGGCCTTTCTGACCAAATTTGAGCTGGATTTGCTGAACGTGCTCAGAGCTGGACCTCAAAGTCTAAAACATCGCTTTTTCTGTCACCAGCAGGGGGCGCTATGCAAATTTCAATATTTCTGCATGTAGACGTCTTCAGGGCGGGACTATTATGAATCCTGGGGAGTTTGGTACCGTTCGGACTATTAATGCCAAAGTTATAGCAATCTCATTTTTCATGGCGAGACATCAAACTTCGCCGCCACGCCCAGGTCAGGTTGTTTGGAGTTTACGTAATCCGTTAATAACTTTTGATCACAAACTAGTCTAGTTGGTGCACAGCAATTTTGAAGCCGTTCTGATTATTCCTGTAGGAGGAGTTCGTTAAAATACAACACGTGGAAAACGCCAAAAATGGCCGTTCAACGCCAAATATCTCACTTCCTGTTGGGTTTAGCCTATGTGTCCCTGTGACCTTTTTTGTGCGTCTCAGCATGATCTACATGCGTACCGATTTTCGTGCAGATCCGTGAAACCTGCCGAGTAGGGTGCTCTTTAAGGGGCGTGGCCTAGCCATTTTGACCCGCCCACCTCCACGAACCCTAAAATACCTAAATTTACACCACGACTGATGCGCATGCCAAAATTGGCATGTTTTGGAATATGTTCAGGCCTCCAAATAAGCGATTTACTTTTGTCGTAATAATAATAATAATTCCTGCAATTTCAATAGGGTCCTCGCACGGACGTGCTCGGGCCCTAATTAAAGCTGCAAGCAGCATTGAACGGGCCCTCGCACCTTCACGCAACTCGAGGGTGCTGGCAGGACGCCGGCTCATGCCGCCCTTCATTCCTGTCCACGGCAGATCCCTTATGCAGGACGTCATATCCCTCAAATCATATGAAGACATGTAATTTTGCCAGTAGGTGGCGCTGTACTAATAACCAAGTATTGGCATATAGATGTATTCAGGGCAGGATTGTCATCAATCCTGTGAAGTTTGCGGAAGATTGGAACATGTATGGTGAAGTTGCAAACCAGTTACAAGCAAATTCAAATTGGCTGACTTCCTGTTGGGTTTGGCACATGGCTGCAAGAGGCTTTTTTATACGTCTTTCAGTGATGCATGTGCGTACCAAGTTTCATAGATGTAGGTCAAACCAGCTTCGGGGGCTGTTTCGTAGAAAATTTGTAGGGGGCGCTGTTGAGCCATGTTGGCATATCAGAGCCGAAAAATCACATCAGAAAATGCATATTGGATCCTGTCATATGTGTGTCAAGTTTCATGACATTACAAGCATCCCTTACCCGTCAAAAACAACTTCGTGTTTTATGGCGAATAAGGCGTTGCCACGGTGACCAAACATCACCAAGCTTTACAGCTGGCCTCAGGAGTGACTCCACATCATGCTCGCCAAATTTCATGCGAATCGATGAATTTTATGTCACTTGATTTTTCTCTGATTATAGCGCCCCCTATTGGCTAATTTCTGCCAAATTGGGCTAGGATCGTCTGGATGACGTCTGAAAGAAGTGAATTGAGTTTGACATTGATATCTTTTACTTTGACAAAAATATGCAAAGGTATGTGTTTTTTAGCTAGCAGAAAAAAACTGTTTATTTTTAGCTAGCCTAATTTTTGGAGTAGCAAAATTCTTTTGATAACTTTTGGTCAGGCCAGTCTGGAGATTGCATGTGCAAAGTTTTGTGAAGATGGAGATTAAACGCTAGGAGGAGTTCGAAAAAGTAGGTTTTTGATGTATAGTAACTTACAAAGAGAAATTTGCAGTGGGAGTGGGCGTGGCCTATGTCAGAAGATGCGACACTATTTAGGGAACACGTGGATATAAAATTTATGAAGATGTGATTTAAAATGTGGAAGTTACAGGCCAAAATGCGTTTGTATCTCTTATAGCGCCACCTAGTGGAGAAGACGCACAATTTTTGCTATGGTTGGTCTGTATGCTATTCTCTATATACCCTGTGAATTTCACAGCCCTCAGCATAATACTTGGGCTGAAATAAATGTTTGTTTTTTATCTTGTAATAAGCCACGCCCACTTTTACCAGTCGTGACTACCTACAAGATATGGCGTCAGGACAGGCCCAGCATAATACTCACCAAATTTCATAAATATCGGTGCAGCCATTTACCAGATATAAATTTCCCATATTTGCAGCGCCCCCTAGTGGCCAAAATTAGCTAAATTTGGTTCATTCTCTCACAGGCACATATCAAGCAAGGATCTCAGATTTGGTGTTGTTAGCATTTATTTTGACCGAAATATGCCACCGTTCGCCTTTTTATAGCTAGCTAGAAAAATTTATTCATTAATAATTTGAGCATATTATGACCAATCAAAATTCCTTTGATAACTTTAGATCAGGTCCAGCCGAAGACTGTACTTGCCAAGTTTCACGCTGAACGGACAAAACCCTAAGGAGGAGTTCGAAAAAGTAGGTTGTCCAGTTTTTGCGATGTTGTGAAAAACATGATAGGCAGAAATGGGAGTGGCCCTGCCCAGGTGATTCAGCACTATTCAGGGAATCTGTGGATATGAGGTTTTTGAATGTGTGACATATGGTCTGGGAGTTATAGCCCAAAACACGTTGAAAATGAGTAGGGGGCGCTGTTGAGCCATCTTGGCACATGAAAACACAAAAATCACATCAGACAACACAATTTGGGATGTCTGATGTGTGTGCCAAGTTGCGTGAGTTTTCGAGTGTCCCTTGCCCCTCAAAAACAACCTCGTGTTTTATGGCGAATAAGGTGGCGCCACAGTGACAGCGTTGGACGAAACCTCAAAGGCTTCTGCTTTGACCATCAACAAGGTCTTGGGAGTATGTATTTGCAAAATTGAGGTGGTTCGGGGGAACCTGGTAGAAGAGGGAAATGAAAGAATGAAAAAAGTAACCTTCTGCCGCCAGTAGGTGGCGCTATGATGCTGATTCAAAATTTCTGTATACATGTTTTCAGGGCTGGACAGTTATCATATGTGTGAAGTTTTGGAAAGATATGTCCACGTAGAGTCAAGGTACAGCTACTTTGGTCATCATGGCGAAACATCAAAGTTGGCCGCCACGCCAAGGTCACGCCCTTTGACGAAAATTCACAGTTTTCCATAGAAAGCATCATCAAGGCCTTATGGATAATTTCACCAAGTATGAGGTTGATGTGTTCAACTTTGGAGGAGATGTGCTTCAAAGTGTAAAACATGACATTTTCTACTGCCAGTAGGGGGCGCTATATTAATCACAAATTATTGACATGTAGATCTCTTCAGAGCAGGACTGTCATCAATCCTGTGAAGTTTGGGGAAGATTGGAGCATGTATGTTGGAGTAATAAACTACTTCCTGCGTTATAATACTACTTCCTGTTTGTAACGAAGTTTGAGGTCCCGGCACGGTCACACGGTGTGACGAAAACACAAGCTTTTGATAACTTTTCGTCTTCAGTTTATGTTGGTGGGACAGACCGAGTTTGAAGGCGATCGGACAAAATCTCTAGGAGGAGTTCGTTCATTTATGACCCCTGCAAATGGCCAAAAATACATGAAACTTCCACATTCAATTCAAAATGGCCGACTTCCTGTTGAGTTTAGGGCATGGGCCCAAGAGGCTTTTTTGTCGGTCTCGGCGTGCTACATATGTGTACCAAAATTCGTACGCTTCGGACAAAGTTAAAGCAGGGGGCTTTGATTTTGAAAACTGTTAGGGGGCGCCGTTGAGCCATTTTGTCACGCCCCTTTGTAATGACCATAAAATTTCGAATTTTTCACCAGACGTGACGAGTGTGCAAAATTCTGGGACTTTTTGAGTACGTTCAGGCCCTCAAAAATGCGATCATAGGATAAAAAAAAAAATAATTAAAGCTGCAAGCAGCGTTGAACGGGCCCTCGCACCCCACGCAACTCGGGGCCTGGCGCGGCCGCCACCGTCTCGCCAGAGGTCGACTGGCAGACGAGGTGCTGATTGTTCACCTCCTTCGGACAGTGTAGGAACCAATGCGTAGCGACTTCCCGTCTCCACTGGGTGGCGCTATGACTCTGACTCCTGAGCGTCATGTGGGTGTGTTCATGCCAGGACTATTATCATACATGTGAAGTTTGGAGCAGATTCGACCATTAGATCCCATGTTATAGCAATATCGTGTTTCATGGTGAGACATCAAGTGTCGACGCCATGTCACAGCCACACCGTTCCATGCTGAGCAATTCTCTTAATATGTTTTGATCACACACTTGTGTAGATGGTACACACCAGTTTTGGAGTTAATTGATTCATTTCTGGAGGAGGAGATCATTAAAATACAACACGTGGAAAACGCCAAAAATGACTGTAAATTTAAAAATCGCCGACTTCCTGTCGGATGTGGCCTATATGTGCAAGAGGCTTTTTTGTGCGTCTGGACACGATACCTGTGCATACTGATTTTCGTGTACGTCGGTGAAAGTTGTTATGGGGGACGCTGCACTTTAAGGGGCGTGGCCAAGCCATACGGCCACGCTTATTGATGAAAGTCATACTATACATTCAGGTCTGGACTGTTAACAAACATGTGAAGTTTGGTGAAGAATGGACAATGTATGCCAAAGTTATACTAATTTCGTGTTTTATGGCGAGACATCAAACTTCGCCGCCACCTGACGGCCAAACCGTTTCACGATGCAAAAATCTGCTTATAAGTTTTGATTACACCTTTGTCTAGATGGCACACAATGATTTTGAAGTTGTTCTGATGCATCCTGTAGGTGGAGTTCATTAAAATACAACACGTGGAAAACGCCAAAAATGACCATTAAATTCAAAATGGCCGACTTCCTGTTGGGTTTGGCCAATGGGTCCAAGAGCCTTTTTTGTGCGTCTGGATGTGATACATATGTGTACCAATTTTCATGCATGTCAGTGAAACGTGCCGCAGGGGCTGATGTTTAAAGGGCGTGGCCATGTCATTTAGCCACGCCCCTTATGAAATTAATATCATATGCTCAGGGCGAGACCAGTGACGTACATGTGAAGTTTCAGGCAGATCCGACCAAGTACACCAAAGTTAGAGCCACTTCATGGGTTTCGGCGAAACGTCAACCTTCGCCACTCCGTCACGGCGAAACCGTTTGACAAGACATTATGATCTTCACAATATAGCATGGCCAACATGTTAAGGCCTTTCTGACCAAATTTGAGTTGAATATGGTAAATGTGGTCAGAGCAGCACCTCAAAGTGTAAAACATGGTATTTCCTGTTGCCAGCAGGGGGCGCTATGACAATTACTGAATTTTTTGATGTAGACGTGTTCAGGGCGGGACTATTATCCATCATGTGAAGTTTGGTGCAGATAGGATCATCTACACCAAAGTTGTAGTAGTTGTAGTATAATTTCGTGTTTTTTGGCGAGATATCCAAATTGACCCTTCCGCAGCGACCGCGCCCTTCGACGTGACGAAGATCTTTTAATAACTTTTGATCCCACTGTAGTCGAGCACGCACAGGTAAATTTTTAAGTCAATCCGATAAAATCTGTAGGAGGAGTTCGCTCAAGTACAACGTGTGGAAATGGCCAAAAATGACCTTATTTTGAAAAAACAATTCAAAATGGCCGACTTCCTGTTTGGTTTAGGGTGTCACTCCAAGAGGCTTTTTTGTGCGTCCCGGGATGATACATATGTGTACCAAATTTCATACGCCTAGGGCAAAGTTAAAGCAGGGGGCTTCGATTTTGAAAACTGTTAGGGGGCGCCATTGAGCCATTTTGCCACGCCCCTTTGTAACGACCATAAAATATCGAAATTTTCACCAGACGTGACGAGTGTGCAAATTTTCCTGACTTTTTGGGCATGTTCAGGCCCTCAAAAATGCGATCAAAGGTTTAAAAGAAAAATAATAAGAATAATTTTTATGATTTCAATAGGGCTCTCGCACGGTTCGTGCTCGGGCCCTAATAATAAGAATTAAAGCTGCAAGCAGCATTGAACGGGCCCTCGCACCCTCACGCAACTCGAGGGCTCTGGCGGACGCCGGCTCATGCCACCATTCATTCCTGTCGAAGGCAGAGCCATCACGTAGGAGTTACACGTCATATCCCTCAAAACATACGAAGACATGTAATTTTGCCAGTAGGTGGCGCCATACTAATAACCACGTATTGGCTTATAGATGTGTTCAGGGCAGGACTGTCATCAATCCTGTGAAGTTTGGGGAAGATTGGAACATGTATGGTGAAGTTGCAAACCAGTTACAAGCAAATTCAAAATGGCCGACTTCCTGTTGGGTTTGGCAAATAGGTTCAAGAGGCTTTTTTATACGTCTTTCAGTGATGCATGTGCGTACTAAGTTTCATAGATGTAGGTCAAACCAGCTTCGGGGGCTGCTTCGTAGAAAATTTGTAGGGGGCGCTGTTGAGCCATGTTGGCACATCAGAGCAGAAAAATCACATCAGACAACAAAAATCGGACCCTGTCACATGTGTGCCAAGTTTCATGACTTTACAAGCATCCCTTACCCCTTAAAATCAACGTTGTCTTTTATGGCGAATTAGGCATTGCCATGGTGACGAAACATCACTAAGCTTGATGGGTGGTGTCGGGAGTGACTCCACATCACGCTCGCCAAATTTCATGCGAATCGATCAATTTTCATGTCACTTGATTTTTCTCTGTTTATAGCGCCCCCTATTGGCCAATTTCCGCCAAATTTGGCACAGACCCTCTGGTTGACCTTTGAAACAAGTGATTTGAGTTTGAAGTTGATAGCTTTTACTGTGAAAAAAATATGCAACAGTATGTGTTTTTTAGCTAGCAGAAAAAAAATGTTTATTTTTAGCTAGCGCATTTTTTGGAGTAGCAAAATTCTTTTGATAACTTGTGGTCAGGCCAGTCTGGAGATTGTATGTGCAAAGTTTCATGAAGATGGAGCCTAAACGCTAGGAGGAGTTCGAAAAAGTAGGTTTTTGATGTTTTGTGACGTACAAAGAGAAATATGCAGTAGGAGTGGGCGTGGCCTATGTCAGAAGATGCAACTCTATGTAGGGAAAGCCTGGATCTAAAGTTATGAAGATGTGATTTAAAATGTGGAAGTTACAGGCCAAAATGCATTTGCATCCGTTATAGCGCCACCTAGTGGAGTACACACATAATTTTTGCTAGGGTTGGTCTGTGTGCTATTCTCTATATACCCTGTAAATTTCACAGTCCTCAGCGTAATACTTGAGCAGAAATAAATGTTTGTTGTTTATCTTGTAATAAGCCACGCCCACTTTGACCAGTCATGACTTACTTCAAGTTATGGGCTCAGGAGTGACCCAGCATCATACCCACCAAATTGCGTAAAAATCGGTGCAGCCATTTACGAGATATAAGTTTCCCATATTTGCAGCGCCCCCTAGTGGCCAACATTAGCCAAATTTGGCTCAGCCTTTCACAGCCAAATGGCAAGCAAGGATTTCCGATTTGGTGTTGTTAGCATGTATTATGACCGAAATATGCCACAGTTCGCCTTTTTATAGCTAGCTAGAAAAATTTAGTCGTTAATAATTTGCGCAAATTTTGACCAATCAAAATTCCTTTGATAGCTTTTGATCAGGTCTAACCGCAGACTCTACCTGCCAAGTTTCACGCTGAACGAACAAAACCCCAAGGAGAAGTTCGAAAAAGTAGGTTTTCCAGTTTTCGCGATTTTGTGCAAAAAATTTAAGGCGGAAATGGGCGTGGCCCCACCCAGGTGATTCAGCACTATTCAAGGAATCTGTTGGTATGAGGTTTGTGAATGTGCGACATATGGTCTGGGATTTATAGCCCAAAATATGTTGAAAATTAGTAGGGGGCGCTACTGAGCCATTTTTGTGAACATTTTCATGAAACCCCTACCATATGTAAATTTTCACCACTTCTGACGAGTCTGTGAAGTTTCATGAGTTTTCGAGCAAGTTACGGCCTCCAAAACGGCAGTTGATTTCGGTTAAGAAGAATAATAATAATAACAATAATAATAATAATAATAATAATAATAATAATAATTCCTTGCATTTCAAGAGGGTCCTCGCACCGCTTGGTGCTCGGGCCCTAATAAGAATTCCTTCGGTTTCAATAGGGCTCTCGCACGGTACGTGCTCGGGCCTCATGTGGGTGTGTGGGTGTGTTCATGCCAGGACTATTATCATACATGTGAAGTTTGGAGCAGATTCGACCATTAGATCCCATGTTATAGCAATATCGTGTTTCATGGTGAGACATCAAGTGTCGACGCCATGTCACAGCCACACGGTTCCATGCTGAGCAATTCTCTTAATCTGTTTTGATCACACACTTGTGTAGATGGTACACACCAGTTTTGGAGTTAATTGATTCATTTCTGGAGGAGGAGATCATTAAAATACAACACGTGGAAAACGCCAAAAATGACTGTAAATTTCAAAATGGTCGACTTCCTGTCGGGTGTGGCCTATATGTGCAAGAGGCTTTTTTGTGCGTCTGGACACGATACATGTGCATACTGATTTTCGTGCACGTCGGTGAAAGTTGTTATGGGGGACGCTGCACTTTAAGGGGCGTGGCCAAGCCATACGGCCACGCTTATTGATGAAAGTCATACTATACATTCAGGTCTGGACTGTTAACAAACATGTGAAGTTTGGTGAAGAATGGACAATGTATGCCAAAGTTATACTAATTTCGTGTTTTATGGCGAGACATCAAACTTCGCCGCCACCTGACAGCCAAACCGTTTAACATAGGGAAAATCGTATGATAACTTTTGATCATCAAGTGGTCTAGTTGATGCACGCCAAATTTGAAGCCGATCCGATGAATCATGTAGGAGGAGATAGAAAAAGTATGAGGAGTGCAAATCGCCCAATCTGGCGTCAAATTCAAAATGGCTGACTTCCTGTTGGGTGTAGCCAATGGGTCCAAGAGGCTTTTTTGTGCGTCTGGATGTGATACATATGTGTACCAATTTTCATGCATGTCGGTGAAATGTGCCGCAGGGGCTGATGTTTAAAGGGTGTGGCCAAGCCATTTGGCCACGCCCATCAACGAAATTCACATGACATTGTCAGGGCTGGACTCTTAACACACATGTGAAGTTTCAGGCAGATATGCCCAAGGACACTGAAGTTAAGGCCACTTTCCTACGTTTTGGCGAAGCATCGACTTCGCCGCCCTCTGGGCGCAACGCCGTTTGACGATACGTCACAATCTTCATCATGTAGCATTAACAACGTGTTGAGGCCTTTCTGACCAAATTTGAGTTGGATATGCTGAACGTGCTCAGAGCTGCACCTCAAAGTGTAAAAAATCACTTTTCCTGTCGCCAGCAGGGGGCGCTTTGAGAACAGGGGAATTTTTTGATGTAGACGTGTTCAGGGCGGGACTACGATCATACCCAGCAAGTTTTGTGCCGATTGGACCTTTCACGCCCAAGTAATAGCAATTCTGGGTTTTTGGGTTTTTTTTTTTGAGACATCAAACTTCGCCGCCACCTGACGGCCAAACCGTTTAACGAGGGAAAGATCTTTTAATAACTTTTGATCATCATGTGGTCTAGTTGCAGCACGGCAAATTTGAAGCCGATCCAATGAACCGTCTAGGAGGAGATAGCTCTGAGAGCACACTAGCAAATCGCCAAAATCGGTAAAAAATGGAATATTCAAATCAAAATAGCCGGCTTCCTGTTGGTTTTAGAAAAAAGTCCAAGTGCGCATTTTCGTGCGTCTTGGGATGATACACGACCTCCCCGAATTTCGTGGAATTTGGTCAAACGGGCTGCCGGTGGGAGCCGATTGAAGTTTTCTAGGGGGCGCCATTTCGCCATTTTGCAATGGGCATCGTTTAAACTTTGCGTACACATAAATGTCCCCTAGACGAATGTGCACGTCAAATTTGGTGAGTTTTTGAATATGTTAAAGCCCCCAAAAATGCGATCAAGCGAAAAAAAA
Organism: Cephalopholis sonnerati; assembly: GCA_019142605.1. Classification (NCBI taxonomy): domain Eukaryota; kingdom Metazoa; phylum Chordata; class Actinopteri; order Perciformes; family Serranidae; genus Cephalopholis; species Cephalopholis sonnerati. Next base: position 444,988 of record JAGQAX010000015.1, on the reverse strand, counting down.
AAAAAATAATAATAATAATAATAATAATAATAATAATTAAAGCTGCAAGCAGCGTTGAACGGGCCCTCGCACCCCATGCAACTCGGGGCCTGGCGCGGCCGCCACCGTCTCGCCAGAGGTCGACCGGCAGACGAGGCGCTGAATGTTTGCCTCCTTCGGACAGTGTAGGAACCAATGCGTTGCGACTTCCCGTCTCCACTGGGTGGCGCTATGACTCTGACTCCTGAGCGTCATGTGGGTGTGTTCATGCCAGGACTATTATCATACATGTGAAGTTTGGAGCAGATTCGACCATTAGATCCCATGTTATAGCAATATCGTGTTTCATGGTGAGACATCAAGTGTCGACGCCATGTCACAGCCACACCGTTCCATGCTAAGCAATTCTCTTAATATGTTTTGATCACACACTTGTGTAGATGGTACACACCAGTTTTGGAGTTAATTGATTCATTTCTGGAGGAGGAGATCATTAAAATACAACACGTGGAAAACGCCAAAAATGACTGTAAATTTCAAAATGGCCGACTTCCTGTTGGGTGTGGCCTATCCGTGCAAGAGGGTTTTTTGTGCGTGTGGATGTTATACATGTGTCTACCAAGTTTCGTGCATATCAGTGAGACGTCCTATGGTGGTTATTTGTGTGAATGGGCGTGGCCAATCCATTTAGCCACGCCTATTGACGAAATTCATAACATATGTTCTGGGTTGGACTGTCAATATACCTGTGAAGTTTCACACAGATCTGACCAAGTACAGTGAAGTTATTGCCACTTCCTGTTTCATGGCGAGACGTCAAAATTCAACCTCCCACAACTGGCGTGCCCTTTAGATTCTGCGAGACCTTCTAATAACTTTTGATCAGGAAGTGTTCTAGATGGTAATCGGTAATTTTGAAGCCGTTCTGATGAATTCTGTAGGAGGAGTTCGTTAAAATACGATGCGTGCGCGACACCAAAAATGACCATGACATTCAAAATGGCCGACTTCCTGTTGAATTTAGCCTAGAGGTCCAAGAGACTTTTTTGTTTGTCTGGGGGTGATGGAGATGTGTACCAATTTTTGTGCATATCGGTGAGACGTCCTATGGAAGTAATTCATATGAATGGGCGTGGCCAAGCCATATGGCCACGCCCATTGACGAAATTCATATCACATATTCAGGGCTGGACTGTTGACACACATATGAAGTTTCAGGTGGATATCATCAAAAACACCAAAGTTAAGGCCATTTTTATGCATTTTGGCGAAGGGTCGACTTCGCCGCCCTCCGGATGGAACGCCGTTTGACGACAGTCAAAATTCTTCATCATGGAGCATTACCAACATGTTGAGGCCTTTCTGACCAAATTTGAGCTGGATTTGCTGAACGTGCTCAGAGCTGGACCTCAAAGTCTAAAACATCGCTTTTTCTGTCACCAGCAGGGGGCTCTATGCAAATTTCAATATTTCTGCATGTAGACGTCTTCAGGGCGGGACTATTATGAATCCTGGGGAGTTTGGTACCGTTCGGACTATTAATGCCAAAGTTATAGCAATCTCATTTTTCATGGCGAGACATCAAACTTCGCCGCCACGCCCAGGTCAGGTTGTTTGGAGTTTACGTAATCCGTTAATAACTTTTGATCACAAACTAGTCTAGTTGGTGCACAGCAATTTTGAAGCCGTTCTGATTATTCCTGTAGGAGGAGTTCGTTAAAATACAACACGTGGAAAACGCCAAAAATGGCCGTTCAACGCCAAATATCTCACTTCCTGTTGGGTTTAGCCTATGTGTCCCTATGACCTTTTTTGTGCGTCTCAGCATGATCTACATGCGTACCGATTTTCGTGCAGATCCGTGAAACCTGCCGAGTAGGGTGCTCTTTAAGGGGCGTGGCCTAGCCATTTTGACCCGCCCACCTCCACGAACCCTAAAATACCTAAATTTACACCACGACTGATGCGCATGCCAAAATTGGCGTGTTTTGGAATATGTTCAGGCCTCCAAATAAGCGATTTACTTTTGTCGTAATAATAATAATAATTCCTGCAATTTCAATAGGGTCCTCGCACGGACGTGCTCGGGCCCTAATTAAAGCTGCAAGCAGCGTTGAACGGGCCCTCGCACCTTCACGCAACTCGAGGGCACTGGCAGGACGCCAGCTCACGCCGCCGTTCATTCCTGTCGAAGGCAGACCCCTCACGCAGCAGTTACATGTCATATCCCTCAAATCATACGAAGATATATAATTTTGCCAGTAGGTGGCACCGTACTAATGACCAAGTATTGGCCTATAGATGTATTCAGGGCAGGATTGTCATCAATCCTGTGAAGTTTGCGGAAGATTGGAACATGTATGGTGAAGTTGCAAACCAGTTACAAGCAAATTCAAATTGGCCGACTTCCTGTTGGGTTTGGCACATGGCTGCAAGAGGCTTCTTTATACGTCTTTCAGTGATGCATGTGCGTACCAAGTTTCATAGATGTAGGTCAAACCAGCTTCAGGGGCTGTTTCGTAGAAAATTTGTAGGGGGCGCTGTTGAGCCATGTTGGCATATCAGAGCCGAAAAATCACATCAGAAAATGCATATTGGATCCTGTCATATGTGTGTCAAGTTTCATGACATTACAAGCATCCCTTACCCGTCAAAAACAACTTCGTGTTTTATGGCGAATAAGGCGTTGCCACGGTGACCAAACATCACCAAGCTTTACAGCTGGCCTCAGGAGTGACTCCACATCATGCTCGCCAAATTTCATGCGAATCGATGAATTTTATGTCACTTGATTTTTCTCTGATTATAGCGCCCCCTATTGGCTAATTTCTGCCAAATTGGGCTAGGATCGTCTGGATGACGTCTGAAAGAAGTGAATTGAGTTTGACATTGATATCTTTTACTTTGACAAAAATATGCAAAGGTATGTGTTTTTTAGCTAGCAGAAAAAAAATGTTTATTTTTAGCTAGCGCAGTTTTTGTAGTAGCAAAATTCTTTTGATAACTTCTGGTCAGGCAAGTCTGGAGATTGTATGTGCAAACTTTCGTGAAGATGGACCTTAAACGCTAGGAGGAGTTCGAAAAAGTAGGTTTTTGATGTATAGTGACTTACAAAGAGAAATGTGCAGTGGGAGTGGGCGTGGCCTATGTCAGAAGATGCGACGCTATTTAGGGAACACGTGGATATGAAGTTTATGAAGATGTGATTTAAAATGTGGAAGTTACAGGCCAAAATGCGTTTGCAGCTGTTATAGCGCCACCTAGTGTAGTAGACACACAATTGTTTCTATGGGTGGTCTGTATGCTGTTCTATATATAGCCTATCAATTTCATAGCCCTCAGCATAATACTTGAGCTGAAATAAATGTTTGTTGTTTATCTTGTAATAAGCCACGCCCACTTTGACCAGTCGTGATGAACCTCAAGACATGGCCTCAGGAGTGGCCCAGCATCATACCCACCAAATTTCGTAAAACTCGGTGAAGCCATTTACATGATATTAATTTTCCATATTTGCAGCGCCCCCTAGTGGCCAACATTAGCCACATTTGGCTCACATGCTCACAGGCACAGGTCAAGCAAGGATCTGAGATTTGGTGTTGTTAGCATGTATTTTGACCGAGATATACCACAGTTCACCTTTTTGTAGCTAGCTAGAAAAATTTGTTCGTTAATAATTTGCGCATATTTTGACCAATCAAAATTCCTGTGATAACTTTAGATCAGGTCCAGTCAAAGACTGTACCTGCCAAGTTTCACGCTGAACGGACAAAACCCTAAGGAGGAGTTCGAAAAAGTACGTTTTCCAGGTTTTGCGCATTTGTAAAAAAAATTTTAGGCGGAAATGGGCGTGGCCCCTTCCAGGTGATTCAGCGCTATTCAGGGAATGTGGTGATATGAGGTTTTTGAATGTGCAACACATGATCTGGGAGTTATAGCCCAAAATACATTGAAAATGAGTAGGGGGCGCTACTGAGCCATTTTTTTTCACGTTGTCATGAAACCCCTACCATATGTAAATTTTCACCACTTCTGACGAGTCTGTGAAGTTTCATGAGTTTTCGAGTATGTTACGGCCCCCAAAAAGGCAGTTGATTTCGGATAAGAAGAAGAAGACTAATAACTAGGGGGCGTTATGACTATCACAGAACTTTGTCATGTAGACGTGTTCAGTGTGGGACTATTATGAATCATGTGAAGTTTGGTGAAGATTGGACAATGTGTCCCAAAATTATAGCAATTTCGTGTTTCATGGCGAGACATCAAACTTCGCCGCCACCTGACGGCCAAACCGTTTAACTGTGGAAAAATCTTTTAATAACTTTTGATCACAACCTTGTCTAGATCACACACAGTGATTTTGAAGTCATTCTGATTAATCCTGTAGGAGGAGTTCGTTAAAATACAACATGTGGAAAACGCCAAAAATAGCATCAAAATTCAAAATGGCCGACTTCCTGTTGGGTATGGCCAGTGGGTCCAAGAGACTTTTTTGTGCGTCTCGGTGTGATACATGCGTGTACCAATTTTCGTGCATGTCGGTGACACGTGCGGCAGGGGCTGATGTTTAAAGGGCGTGGTCAAGTCATTTGGCCACGCCCATCAACGAAACTCATATCACATGTTCAAGCCTGGACTGTTAACACACATGTGAAGTTTCAGGCAGATATGACCAAGGACACAGAAGTTAATGTCATTAAAGCCATTTTCAACGCGTTTTGGCGAAATTTCGACTTCGCCGCCGTCTGGGCGGAACACCGTTTGACGCCTAGTCACAATCTTCATACTGTAGCATTACCAACGTCTTGAGGTCTGTCTGACCAAATTTGAGTTGCATATGGTGAACGTGGTCAGAGCTGCACGTCAAAGTCTAAAAACATCGCTTTTCCTGTCGCCAGCAGGGGGCGCTAGGGTAATTACAAAATTTCTGCATGTAGACGTGTTCAGGGCGGGAATATTATGAATCATGTGAAGTTTGGTGCAGATCGGACGATTAATGCCAAAGTTATAGCAATTTCGTTTTTCATGGCGAGACAAACTTCAAACTTCAAACTTCGCCGCCAAAAAGCCGATTCCGTGTTCGACGGGTAGCGGATCTTTGAATAACTTTTGATCACAAACTTATCTAGTTGGTACACGGCGATTTTGAAGCCGTTTTGATTAATCGTGTAGGAGGAGTTCGTCAAAATATGACACGTGGTAAAATGCCAAAAATGGCCGCTAAATTCAAAATAGCCAACTTCCTGTTGGGCGTGGCCTATGGCTCCAAGAGACTTTTTTGTGCGGCTCGGCATGATCTACATGTGTACCGATTTTCGTGCAGATCCGTGAAAATTGATGAGGAGGGCGCTGTTTATAAGGAGATTGCTCTTTAATGGGCGTGGCCTAGCCATTTTGACCCGTCCATTGCCCCGAACCCTAAAATATGTAAATTTACACCGCGACTGATGCGACCACCAAATTTCAGGAGTTTTTGAGCATGTTAAAACCTCCAAATAAGCGATTTACTTTTGTCGTAATAATAATAATAATTCCTTCAATTTCAATAGGGTCCTCGCACGGTACGTGCTCGGGCCCTAATTAAAGCTGCAAGCAGCGTTGAACGGGCCCTCGTACCCCACGCAACTCGGGGCCTGGCGCGGCCGCCACCGTGTCGCCAGAGGTCGACCGGCAGACGAGGCGCTGAATGTTCGCCTCCTTCGGACAGTGTAGGAACCAATGCGTTGCGACTTCCCGTCTCCACTGGGTGGCGCTATGACTCTGACTCCTGAGCGTCATGTGGGTGTGTTCATGCCAGGACTATTATCATACATGTGAAGTTTGGAGCATATTCGACCATTAGATCCCATGTTATAGCAATATTGTGTTTCATGGTGAGACATCAAGTGTCGACGCCATGTCACAGCCACACCGTTCCATGCTGAGCAATTCTCTTAATATGTTTTGATCACACACTTGTGTAGATGGTACACACCAGTTTTGGAGTTAATTGATTCATTTCTGGAGGAGGAGATCATTAAAATACATCACGTGGAAAACGCCAAAAATGACTGTAAATTTCAAAATGGCCGACTTCCTGTCGGGTGTGGCCTATATGTGCAAGAGGCTTTTTTGTGCGTCTGGACACGATACATGTGCATACTGATTTTCGTGCACGTCGATGAAAGTTGTTATGGGGGACGCTGCACTTTAAGGGGCGTGGCCAAGCCATACGGCCACGCTTATCGATGAAACTCATACTATACATTCAGGTCTGGACTGTTAACAAACATGTGAAGTTTGGTGAAGAATGGACAATGTATGCCAAAGTTATACTAATTTCGTGTTTTATGGCGAGACATCAAACTTTGCCGCCACCTGACGGCCAAACCGTTTCACGATGCAAAAATCTGCTTCTAAGTTTTGATTACACCTTTGTCTAGATGGCACACAATGATTTTGAAGTTGTTCTGATGCATCCTGTAGGTGGAGTTCATTAAAATACAACACGTGGAAAACGCCAAAAATGACCATTAAATTCAAAATGGAGGACTTCCTGTTGGGTTTGGCCAATGGGTCCAAGAGACTTTTTTGTGCGTCTGGATGTGATACATATGTGTACCAATTTTCATGCATGTCAGTGAAACGTGCCGCAGGGGCTGATGTTTAAAGGGTGTGGCCAAGCCATTTGGCCACGCCCGTCAACGAAATTCATATCACATGTTCAGGGCTGGACTGTTAACACACATATAAAGTTTCAGGCAGATATGACCAAGGACACTGAAGTTAAGGCCACTTAACTGCATTTTGGCGAACCGTTGACTTCGCCGCCCTGTGGGCGGAACGCCGTTCGGCGATACGTCACAAATCTTCATCATGTAGCATTACCAACGTGTTGAGGCCTTTCTGACCAATTTTGAGTTGGATATACTGAACGTGCTGAGAGTACCACCTCAAAGTCTAAAACATCGCTTTTCCTGTCGCCAGCAGGGGGCGCTTTGAGAACGGGGGAATTTTTTGATGTTGGCGTGATGAAGGCCGGACTATGATCATACCCAGCAAGTTTTGTGCCGATCGGACTTATCATGCCCAAGTAATAGCACTTTTGTTTTTTGGGGTTTTTTTGGCGAGACGTCAAACTTCGCCGCCACCTGACAGCCAAACCGTTTAACATAGGGAAAATCGTATGATAACTTTTGATCATCAAGTGGTCTAGTTGATGCACGCCAAATTTGAAGCCGATCTGATGAATCCTGTAGGAGGAGATAGAAAAAGTAAGAGGAGTGCGAATCGCCCAATCTGGCGTCAAATTCAAAATGGCTGACTTCCTGTTGGGTTTGGCCTATGTGTTCAAGAGACTTTTTTGTGCGTCTGCGGATGATACATGTGCACACCTATTTTCGTGCATATCGGCGAAACTTGCTATGGGGGATGCTGCACTTTAAGGGGTGTGGCCAAGCCATACGACCACACTCATCCACGAAACTCATACCATATGTTCAGGCCTGGACTGTTAACAACCATGTGAAGTTTCAGTCAGATTGGACCAAGTATAATAAAGTTAATGCCAATCAAAGTTTAAAATATGTCATTTCCTGTCGCCACTAGGGGGCGTTATGACTATCACAGAACTTTGTCATGTAGATGTGTTCAGTGTGGGACTATTATGAATCATGTGAAGTTTGGTGAAGATTGGTCAATGTGTCCCAAAATTATAGCAATTTCGTGTTTCATGGCGAGACATCAAACTTCGCCGCCACCTGACGGCCAAACCGTTTAACTGTGGAAAAATCTTTTAATAACTTTTGATCACAACCTTGTCTAGATCACACACAGTGATTTTGAAGTCATTCTGATCAATCCTGTAGGAGGAGTTCGTTAAAATACAACATGTGGAAAACGCCAAAAATAGCATCAAAATTCAAAATGGCCGACTTCCTGTTGGGTATGGCCAGTGGGTCCAAGAGACTTCTTTGTGCGTCTCGGTGTGATACATGCGTGTACCAATTTTCGTGCATGTCGGTGACACGTGCGGCAGGGGTTGATGTTTAAAGGGCGTGGTCAAGTCATTTGGCCACGCCCATCAACGAAACTCATATCACATGTTCAAGCCTGGACTGTTAACACACATGTGAAGTTTCAGGCAGATATGACCAAGGACACAGAAGTTAATGTCATTAAAGCCATTTTCAACGCGTTTTGGCGAATTTTCGAATTCGCCGCCCTCTGGGCGGAACACCGTTTGACGCCTAGTCACAATCTTCATAATGTAGCATTACCAACGTCTTGAGGTCTGTCTGACCAAATTTGAGTTGCATATGGTGAACGTGGTCAGAGCTGCACGTCAAAGTCTAAAAACATCGCTTTTCCTGTCGCCAGCAGGGGGCGCTAGGGTAATTACAAAATTTCTGCATGTAGATGTGTTCAGGGCGGGAATATTATGAATCATGTGAAGTTTGGTGCAGATCGGACGATTAATGCCAAAGTTATAGCAATTTCGTTTTTCATGGCAAGACAAACTTCAAACTTCAAACTTCGCCGCCAAAAAGCCGATTCCGTGTTCGACGGGTAGCGGATCTTTGAATAACTTTTGATCACAAACTTATCTAGCTGGTACACGGCGATTTTGAAGCCGTTTTGATTAATCGTGTAGGAGGAGTTCGTCAAAATATGACACGTGGTAAAACGCCAAAAATGGCCGCTAAATTCAAAATAGCCAACTTCCTGTTGGGCTTGGCCTATGGCTCCAAGAGACTTTTTTGTGCGGCTCGGCATGATCTACATGTGTACCGATTTTCGTGCAGATCCGTGAAAATTGATGAGGAGGGCGCTGTTTATAAGGAGATTGCTCTTTAATGGGCGTGGCCTAGCCATTTTGACCCGTCCATTGCCGCGAACCCTAAAATACGTAAATTTTCACCGCGACTGATGCGACCGCCAAATTTCAGGAGTTTTTGAGCATGTTAAAACCTCCAAATAAGCGATTTACTTTTGTCGTAATAATAATAATAATTCCTTCAGTTTCAATAGGGTCCTCGCACGGTACGTGCTCGGGCCCTAATAATAATAATTAAAGCTGCAAGCAGCGTTGAACGGGCCCTCGCACCCCACGCAACTCGGGGCCTGGCGCGGCCGCCACCGTGTCGCCAGAGGTCGACCGGCAGACGAGTCGCTGAATGTTCGCCTCCTTCGGACAGTGTAAGAACCAATGCGTTGCGACTTCCCGTCTCCACTGGGTGGCGCTATGACTCTGACTCCTGAGCGTCATGTGGGTGTGTTCATGCCAGGACTATTATCATACATGTGAAGTTTGGAGCAGATTCGACCATTAGATCCCATGTTATAGCAATATCGTGTTTCATGGTGAGACATCAAGTGTCGACGCCATGTCACAGCCACACCGTTCCATGCTGAGCAATTCTCTTAATATGTTTTGATCACACACTTGTGTAGATGGTACACACCAGTTTTGGAGTTAATTGATTCATTTCTGGAGGAGGAGATCATTAAAATACAACACGTGGAAAACGCCAAAAATGACTGTAAATTTCAAAATGGTCGACTTCCTGTCGGGTGTGGCCTATATGTGCAAGAGGCTTTTTTGTGCGTCTGGACACGATACATGTGCATACTGATTTTCGTGCACGTCGGTGAAAGTTGTTATGGGGGACGCTGCACTTTAAGGGGCGTGGCCAAGCCATACGGCCACGCTTATTGATGAAAGTCATACTATACATTCAGGTCTGGACTGTTAACAAACATGTGAAGTTTGGTGAAGAATGGACAATGTATGCCAAAGTTATACTAATTTCGTGTTTTATGGCGAGACATCAAACTTCGCCGCCACCTGACAGCCAAAGCGTTTAACATAGGGAAAATCGTATGATAACTTTTGATCATCAAGTGGTCTAGTTGATGCACGCCAAATTTGAAGCCGATCCGATGAATCATGTAGGAGGAGATAGAAAAAGTATGAGGAGTGCAAATCGCCCAATCTGGCGTCAAATTCAAAATGGCTGACTTCCTGTTGGGTGTAGCCAATGGGTCCAAGAGGGTTTTTTGTGCGTCTGGATGTGATACATATGTGTACCAATTTTCATGCATGTCGGTGAAACGTGCCGCAGGGGCTGATGTTTAAAGGGTGTGGCCAAGCCATTTGGCCACGCCCATCAACGAAATTCACATGACATTGTCAGGGCTGGACTCTTAAAACACATGTGAAGTTTCAGGCAGATATGCCCAAGGACACTGAAGTTAAGGCCACTTTCCTACGTTTTGGCGAAGCATCGACTTCGCCGCCCTCTGGGCGCAACGCCGTTTGACGATACGTCACAATCTTCATCATGTAGCATTAACAACGTGTTGAGGCCTTTCTGACCAAATTTGAGTTGGATATGCTGAACGTGCTCAGAGCTGCACCTCAAAGTGTAAAAAATCACTTTTCCTGTCGCCAGCAGGGGGCGCTTTGAGAACAGGGGAATTTTTTGATGTAGACGTGTTCAGGGCGGGACTACGATCATACCCAGCAAGTTTTGTGCCGATTGGACCTTTCACGCCCAAGTAATAGCAATTCTGGGTTTTTGGGGTTTTTTTTTTGAGACATCAAACTTCGCCGCCACCTGACGGCCAAACCGTTTAACGAGGGAAAGATCTTTTAATAACTTTTGATCATCATGTGGTCTAGTTGCAGCACGGCAAATTTGAAGCCGATCCAATGAACCGTCTAGGAGGAGATAGCTCTGAGAGAATTCTTGGAAATCGCCAAAATCGGTAAAAAAATGAATATTCAAATCAAAATAGCCGGCTTCCTGTTGGTTTTAGAAAAAAGTCCAACTGCGCATTTTCGTGCGTCTTGGGATGATACACGACCTCCCCGAATTTCGTGGAATTTGGTCAAACGGGCTGCCGGTGGGAGCCGATTGAAATTTTCTAGGGGGCGCCGTTTCGCCATTTTGCAATGGGCATCGTTTAAATTTTGCGTACACATAAATGTCCCCTAGACGAATGTGCACGTCAAATTTGGTGAGTTTTTGAATATGTTAAAGCCCCCAAAAATGCAATCAAGCGAAAAAAAAATAAATAAATAATAATAATCCTAAGGAAAACAATAGGGTCCTCGCACGGTTCGTGCTCGGGCCCTAATAATAATCCTAAGGAAAACAATAGGGTCCTCGCACGGTTCGTGCTCGGGCCCTAATAATAATAATAATAATAATAATAATAATAATAATCCTAAGGAAAACAATAGGGTCCTCGCACGGTTCGTGCTCGGGCCCTAATAATCCTAAGGAAAACAATAGGGTCCTCGCACGGTACGTGCTCGGGCCCTAATAATAATAATCCTAAGGAAAACAATAGGGTCCTCGCACGGTACGTGCTCGGGCCCTAATTATAATCCTAAGGAAAACAATAGGGTCCTCGCACGGTACGTGCTCGGGCCCTAATAATCCTAAGGAAAACAATAGGGTCCTCGCACGGTACGTGCTCGGGCCCTAATTAAAGCTGCAAGCAGCATTGAACGGGCCCTCGCACCTTCACGCAACTCGAGGGCACTGGCAGGACGCCGGCTCACGCCGCCCTTCATTGCTGTGGACGGCAGACCCCTCACGCAGGACTTACACGTCATATCCCTCAAATCATACGAAGACATGTAATATTGCCAGTAGGTGGCGCCGTACTAATAACCACGTATTGGTGTATAGATGTGTTCAGAGCAGGACTGTCATCAATCCTGTGAAATTTGGGGAAGATTGGAACGTGTATTGTGAAGTGTGAAGCAGTTACAAGCAAATTCAAAATGGCGGCCTTCCGGTTGGGTTTGGGGCATAACTCTAAGAGGCTTTTTTGTAAGTCTTGGAGTGTTACATATGCCTACCAAATTTCATACATGTAGGTGAAACCAGCTTTGGGGGCTGCTTCATCGAAAAATTGTAGGGGGCGCTGTTGAGCTATCTTGACACTTCAAAACACAAAAAGCATATCAGACAACACAATTTGGGCCTTGTGATGGGTGTGCCAAGTTTCGCGAGTTTGCAAGTATCCCTTGCCCCTCAAAAAGAACCTCGTGTTTTTTGGCGAATGAGGCGGCGCCACGGTGACAGCGTTTGACAAAACCTCAAAAGGTTGTGGTTCGATCATCATCAAGGTCTTGGGAGTATGTATCCGCAGAATTAAGGTAGTTCGGGTGAACCTGGTAGAAGAGGGACATGAAAGAATGAAAAAAGTAACTTTCTGCCACCAATAGGTGGCGCTATGATGCTGATTCAAAATTTCTCTATAGATGTTTTCAGTGCTGGACTGTTATCATATGTGTGCAGTTTTGGAAAGATATGTCCACATAGAGTCAAGTTACAGCAACTTTTGTCATCATGGCGAAACATCAAAGTTTGTTGAAACTTTTTGTCTTCAATGCATGTAGGTGGGACAGACCAAGTTTGAAGTCGATAGGACAAAATCTGTAGGAGGAGTTCGTTCATGTACGACCCCTGCAAATGGCCAAAAATCCAACAAAATTTCACATGCAATTCAAAGTGGCTGACTTCCTGTTGGGTTTAGGGCATGGCTCCAAGAGGCTTTTTTGTATGTCTCGGAGTGTTACACATGCCTACCAAGTTTCATACACATATGTTAAACCAGCTTGGGGGGCTGCTTCGTTGAAAATGAGTAGGGGGCGCTATTGAGCCGTTTTTGTGCACGTTGTCATGAAACCCCTACCATATGTAAATTTTCACCACTTCTGCTGAGTCCATGAAGTTTCATGAGTTTTCGAGTATGTTACGCCCCCCAAAAAGGCGATTGATTTCGGATAAGAAGGAGAATAATAATAATTAAAGCTGCAAGCAGCGTTGAACGGGCCCTCGCACCCCACGCAACTCGGGGCCTGGCGCGGCCGCCACCGTGTCGCAAGAGTTCGACCGGCAGACGAGGCGCTGAATGTTCGCCTCCTTCGGACAGTGTAGGAACCAATGCGTTGCGACTTCCCGTCTCCACTGGGTGGCGCTATGACTCTGACTCCTGAGCGTCATGTGGGTGTGTTCATGCCAGGACTATTATCATACATGTGAAGTTTGGAGCATATTCGACCATTAGATCCCATGTTATAGCAATATCGTGTTTCATGGTGAGACATCAAGTGTCGACGCAATGTCACAGCCGCACCGTTCCATGTTGAGCAATTCTCTCAATATCTTTTGATCACACACTTGTGTAGATGGTACACAGCAGTTTTGGAGTGAATTGGATCATTTCTGGAGGAGGAGATCATTAAAATACGCCAGGTGGAAAACGCCAAAAATGACTGTAAATTTCAAAATGGCCGAATTCCTGTTGGGTGTGGCCTATCCGTGCAAGAGGCTTTTTTGTGCGTGTGGATGTTATACATGTGTCTACCAAGTTTCGTGCATATCAGTGAGACGTCCTATGGTGGTTATTTGTGTGAATGGGCGTGGCCAATCCATTTAGCCACGCCTATTAACGAAATTCATAACATATGTTCTGGGTTGGACTGTCAATGTACCTGTGAAGTTTCACACAGATCTGACCAAGTACAGTGAAGTTATTGCCACTTCCTGTTTCATGGCGAGACGTCAAAATTCAACCTCCCACAACTGGCGTGCCCTTTAGATTCTGCGAGACCTTTTAATAACTTTTGATCAGGAAGTGTTCTAGATGGTAATCGGTAATTTTGAAGCCGTTCTGATGAATTCTGTAGGAGGAGTTCGTTAAAATACGATGCGTGCGCGACACCAAAAATGACCATGACATTCAAAATGGCCGACTTCCTGTTGAATTTAGCCTAGAGGTCCAAGAGACTTTTTTGTTTGTCTGGGGGTGATGGAGATGTGTACCAATTTTTGTGCATATCGGTGAGACGTCCTATGGAAGTAATTCATATGAATGGGCGTGGCCAAGCCATATGGCCACGCCCATTGACGAAATTCATATCACATATTCAGGGCTGGACTGTTGACACACATATGAAGTTTCAGGTGGATATCATCAAAAACACCAAAGTTAAGGCCATTTTTATGCATTTTGGCGAAGGGTCGACTTCGCCGCCCTCCGGATGGAACGCCGTTTGACGACAGTCAAAATTCTTCATCATGGAGCATTACCAACATGTTGAGGCCTTTCTGACCAAATTTGAGCTGGATTTGCTGAACGTGCTGAGCTGGACCTCAAAGTCTAAAACATCGCTTTTTCTGTCACCAGCAGGGGGCGCTATGCAAATTTCAATATTTCTGCATGTAGACGTCTTCAGGGCGGGACTATTATGAATCCTGGGGAGTTTGGTACCGTTCGGACTATTAATGCCAAAGTTATAGCAATCTCATTTTTCATGGCGAGACATCAAACTTCGCCGCCACACCCATGTCAGGTTGTTTGGAGTTTACGTAATCCGTTAATAACTTTTGATCACAAACTAGTCTAGTTGGTGCACAGCAATTTTGAAGCCGTTCTGATTATTCCTGTAGGAGGAGTTCGTTAAAATACAACACGTGGAAAACGCCAAAAATGGCCGTTCAATGCCAAATATCTCACTTCCTGTTGGGTTTAGCCTATGTGTCCCGGTGACCTTTTTTGTGCGTCTCAGCATGATCTACATGCGTACCGATTTTCGTGCAGATCCGTGAAACCTGCCGAGTAGGGTGCTCTTTAAGGGGCGTGGCCTAGCCATTTTGACCCGCCCACCTCCACGAACCCTAAAATACCTAAATTTACACCACGACTGATGCGCATGCCAAAATTGGCGTGTTTTGGAATATGTTCAGGCCTCCAAATAAGCGATTTACTTTTGTCGTAATAATAATAATTCCTGCAATTTCAATAGGGTCCTCGCACGGACGTGCTCGGGCCCTAATAATTCCTTCAATTTCAATAGGGTCCTCGCACGGTACGTGCTCGGGCCCTAATAACAATAATAACAAGTTTCTTAAAATAGCTGCAGATGTATTAATGTATCCCCTTGCAGATCTATTTAATCTTTCATTGTCTACTTGCTAAATTCCTTCCATATGGAAATGTGCCAGAGTTACTCCCCTATTTAAAGCTGGAGATCCATCTGACATGAATAACTATCGCCCAATTTCTATTATTTGTTCTGTTGCCAAAATTTTTGAGAAACTTATCTTCATACAACTATGGCAGTACATAAATTTATTTAATATTCTTTCTCCACTCCAATCAGGTTTTAGACCCAAGCATTTCACTACTACAGCTCTCTTAAAATTCACTAATGATGTGTTATCCTCCTTTGATAAAGGCCAACTCACTGGCGCAATATTTATTGATCTCTCCAAAGCTTTTGATATGGTTGACCACTACCTCCTCCTTGACAAGCTATATTCTATTGGTTTTTCACAACATGCTCTCTTTTGGTTTAATGCATATCTTCATAACAGACATCAATGTGTTGCTATTCAGGGTTTCAGGGTTCTCCGTCTGATTATTTAATTGTTGAAAAGGGTGGTCCGTAATGCTCTACCTTAGGTCCACTTCTTTTTTCCATCTTTATTAACGATCTACCAGGTATATGTTCTCAATGTTCTGTTCATCTTTATGCTGAAGATACTGTTATTTATACATCTCACACTGATATATCTCAAATCCAGAATACTCTACAGTCAGATTTCAGCCTGGTCCAAAAGTGGTTTTTCAACAACAAACTTGTACTAAACAAGAAGAAGTCTTGTATTATGTTATTTCATACACGTTACAATTACTCACATTCCTATAACTTGCAAATTAATTTTGATGATGGTTCACCTCTTGAGACTGTTCGCTCTTTCAGATATATTGGACTGTGGCTTGAACCAGAACTCTCTTTTAAATCTCATATTGACTCTGTTGTTAAGAGAACCTACGGATGTCTCAGCCAACTATATTGCTCCATTAAGTGTTTCACTTTTGATGTTAGAAAAAGAATAATCTCTCAACTCATTTTGCCTATCATTGATTATGCAGATATTGTTTACCAGAATACATTTGATAGTTACCTCAAGCCCCTTAATATCGTTTATAATTCCCCATGTAGATTTATTTTGAGATGTCCTTTTAGAACTCACCACTGTTTCATGTATGATTCACTTAATTGGTTGCACCTTAACAATGGAAGACACTTTCACTGGATTTTGTTCATCTTTAATTGCATTCATTTTAATTGTCCCTCTTATGTAAGTCAGCTTCTTGTTCCTTTTAGTTACCCTTATCCACTCAGACATATGCAATACCCCTTCTTCTTTGTACCTAGTATTCGTAAAGAAATTGGTCGCAGGTCTTTCCAGTATAAAGCTCCCTCTGACTGGAATGATCTTCCTTCTTTTTTGAGATCCATTACCTCTTTCCACTGCTTAAGGTCATCTTTATTTTCTTTTGTTAGAACAACCTGCTCATGTTTCTAATTTGTGTACAATTTATCTACAACATTCAGTTCATTGTATTCAGTTATTTTGCATATCATTTGAGGACTGGGGTGTGGGTGGGAGAGGGTGAGCAAGCATTTGTTTTTATATAATTGTGGTTTGATTTGTGTTTTTTTCTGTTTTGTATTATTGTTTTGTTGTATATATATATGTATGTACATGCTGTTTGTGTACTCAGGACCCCCTCGAAAATGAGATGTTACATCTCAAGGGGCTATCCTTCAATAAAATTCAAATTCAAATTCAAATTCAATAATAATAATAATAAATATAGCCGCAAGTGGCAATTCCAGGGTTCGAGCCAGCATTGACATTTAAAACTTGAAAGCAAGGTAGAATCAAGACCATTTACAATTCAGGACACCTGCATTAAAGATTACCAACAGGTTTTATGACAATCAGACAGATAGTCATACATTTGTGTCCAAATCTTTACGAGGCCATGCTCCTCTTTAGAAGCACTATCACTATCTGTTGATCAACTGCAGGAACATTTTGGTGACGTGCTTTAATAGCTTAATTAAAAATGTCCACCAAATTTGCTGATGTTTGAAAACACTCATAGATTTATGGCCAAATTTTGTGAAAGGCATTGCACTTGTTTGGAACTTGTGGCACCTCCTATTGACCAATTTTAAAATAATTCACTTGTTTCATAATTACTATTTAACATACCCTGAAAGTTTTGTAATGATTGGACCATCAATTTCTGATTTCCAGTCTGATTTGTGTTACTGCATGGCCATTTTTTGTATTTGTGGTGCCCCCTAGTGGTCAATTTGAATGAAACTTTCAGGATATGTGCCTGGTATCTGTTCAGGCATTGTTTGTAAAGTTTGTGATGATTGGTCCAAACGTTATGGAGTCATTTGCTGAGCCATGCCCCCTTGAATTTCATTAGTCAATATCTTTAAAACACAGTGAGATATCAATAACAGTTAAAGCGCTGGTGAAAAAAATCTGAAAAAAAAATAGCACGTCATTCTGCCTATTTCAGGTATATTGTCAAATATTTTGATGACATTTGGTTAAAAATTAGTTGAAATAGAAAATGTTGTGCATACAGTACACATTACAACAACATAATGAATATCACTGTGAGCTAGCCATTAAACCGATCTGAACACCATTTGGAACATGTGACATCTATTATCCAAAGACTGAGTGTGTCAACTGTGGTTGCATTTGGGTGAAGACTTTCGGAGAAATAGATGTTAATTAATTTTGTGATTAACATAGATTGCAGCACGGCAAAGTTTTGTCACAGTTCAGTGGATATGCTGAAAAAAAAAATCAGCTCAGAAGTATGGAACGTGAAATGTCCTGCTATTTAGATTTAATGTAATAAGCCAAGCCCCCTTTAAGCAACCATTTTCAAATTCTGTGCATTGACTGAGATATGACCCTAGATGATGCAAACCAAGTTTAGTACAAATATCTCAGACTGATTATGAGTTATCAACTTTTTGCTTGTGTAGCGTCCCCTATAGGTCGATTTGAATCAAACTTTCAGGGTATGATTCAGATACTTATGTTGACATTTCCTGCAAGTTTTGTGACAATCAGCTCAATGGTTAAGGAGTAAAAGCCATTTATGTGTTGAGCCACGCCCCCTCTAGAGTTTATTGGTCAGTATCATCAAAATTCAGTTCAATTCAATTTTATTTATAAAGCCCAATATCACAAATCACAATTTGCCTCAGAAGGCTTTACAGCATATGACATCCCTCTGTCCTTTGGACCCTCACAGCGGACAAGGAAAAGGTCCCCAAAAAACCCCTTTAACAGGGACAAAAAAAGGTAGAAACCTCAGGAAGAGCAACTGAGGAGGGATCCCTCTTCCAGCATGGACAGTCGTGCAATAGATGTCATACAGAACAGATCAACATAATAAATTAACAGTAATTCATATGACACAATGATACATAAAGAGAGACAGAGACAGAGAGAGAAGTTGAGAAGTTGAGTCTTAAATCAGCCACAAAATACCTTAAAAACAATTATTTATCATCCAATTTGTTTCTTACCTCCTGGTAAGCCCTTCAGGCTTGAACCCCTAATAATAATAAAACAGGACAAAAACAAGGGATTCAGCCCTTCGGGCTTGAGCTCCTAATGAGCAGATAACAATGGCATGCTGTGAATAGCATCTTTGCTTGTTAGGGTCTAAGAACACATTTTCCCTAATGTCTACTGCTTTATTAATTTGTGGGACTAAATTTAATTCTGTCTTGTGGAATTCTGAGTAAGTGGTGACATGAAAATCTGGTAGCTATATTGGCTGCCAATATAAGAATAATTTCAAGTCTGAGTCTGATATTGTGTTACATTAGTCATTTTCATACACACTGATAAGAGAGTATGTGTGTGTGTGTGTGTGTGTGTGTGTGTGTGTGTGTGTGTGTGTGTGTCTTTAATGGTGTGTCTCGTGGAAGCCCGGTTGAGGAGATAATGCAGTGATGGATTTCTGTCATCAAGCCATGATAAACATTTCTGTGGCTCAAGCTCACACACCAACACATAAATAAAATATTTCCATACATACAGTTGGTGTGTATATATGTAGGTTATATTTTGTGAGTGCTGATGTTGGGTGTGTTTTGGGTATCTCTCAGCTTGCTTTCATTTTTAATAGTGCTTCATTCTCATGTTAACCTGCATTCTGCATCTGCAGTATGCTGATAAAGCTTCATTTGCATGCTGAAACTCCCTTTTGCCGTTTTTGTTTTGAGGTGGCAGGGACCTGTGAGTGACCCGTCAAATTGTCAGCTACAGCTGTCATGAATCCCACCTCCACCTCCCTGACATACCTCCCTTCCTTTTCACATGTAAAGCCACATTTCATATGATTTATATTCCCTTTTTAATCAGCAAGCATGTACCGGTGTAAATGCGTACAATAACCACGTCTAATTCTTTTGTGTGTGTATTTCTGTCCATGCAGCATATTGTCATGGCCATATCCCACAAAGAGGAGTATTCTGTTCTTAGTAACAATACTGCATTAAAAAAAATAAAATAAAATCCATGTCAAGAAAACAAATGCACCATAAAATCCTAATCATTCCAAGTTCAGCTTTGACTCTGTTGTTTTTTTTAAGGCAATAACATATTTTTGGAAGGGTTAGGCTATTGATTTGGTTACACCTTTACTTTAATATATAAAGAGAGAGAGAGAGAGATCCTAGAGGAAACCATCAAGCCCAGAAACAGAAGATGCTTTGATAACCTATAGGTCTGGTGTTTGGAGCCATTTTGGTTACGCTGTGAATTATAAGGACAATGGCAATGAAGTGGTGGATAAAAAAAACAACTGTAAGTTACATCTGGTACATGGCAGTGAGTTACATCAGTATTTATAACTACTACACTACATGCAGGGTTTTAAGTTGCTGTTTTTGGTTTATATGCTGCTGAAAAGACATCCCAGAACATTGTTCAAAGTCAAAAAGCATCACACTTTATAATGTTAGTTACAGGCCAAAAGTTTGGACACACCTTCTCATTCAATGCGTTTTCTTTATTTTCATGACTACTTACATTGTAGATTCTCACTGAAGGCATCAAAACTATGAATGAACACATGTGGAGTTATGTACTTAACAAAAAAAGGTGAAATAACTGAAAACATGTTTTATATTCTAGTTTCTTCAAAATAGCCACCCTTTGCTCTGATTACTGCTTTGCACACTCTTGGCATTCTCTCCATGAGCTTCAAGAGGTAGTCACCTGAAATGGTTTTCACTTCACAGGTGTGCCTTATCAGGGTTAATTAGTGGAATTTCTTGCTTTATCAATGGGGTTGGGACCATCAGTTGTGTTGTGCAGAAGTCAGGTTAATACACAGCCGACAGCCCTATTGGACAACTGTTAAAATTCATATTATGGCAAGAACCAATCAGCTAACTAAAGAAAAACGAGTGGCCATGGTTACTTTAAGAAATGAAGGTCAGTCAGTCCAGAAAATTGCAAAAACTTTAAATGTGTCCCCAAGTGGAGTTGCAAAAACCATCAAGCGCTACCAAGCGAAACCATTTCAGGTGACTACCTCTTGAAGCTCATGGAGAGAATGCCAAGAGTGTGCAAAGCAGTAATCAGAGCAAAGGGTGGCTATTTTGAGAGCTATTTTGAAGAGAGTATTTTGGGAGAAATTGCCCTTTGGAGCAATGCACTTTGTTTTCAGGATACTATTAAAAAAAACATTATAAAGTAAAGAAAAACAAAACAAAAAAAAAACCATTATGATCACAAACACAATACGGCTGCAACAGTTGAAATAATTCACAGTTCAGTTTGATATAGCACAGTGAGTGACCAGACTTCTGGGGTATCTTAGCAGCATTTAAACAAAAACAGCTCTTTAAAAAATATTTAACTTAGTATAGCAGTTATAAGTAATACAAAGATACAATTTGGTTTCTGAAATAATGAAATTAAAAAAAAATCCTTATTTTATTTAAATGTATTTAAATGTAAACCAAAGTGGCTCCAAGCACCAGACATGTAGGTTATTGGAGAATCTTCTATTTTTATTATGTTAATGGTGTTACTAACCATCTTGCAATTAGCTAGATTAACATAGTGTGCCTCATTGAATTAGAATGTTCTGGTTTGGGGGTGGGAGGGGCAAACAGCATGTTGCCTCTGTTGTTTTGGGCTGCCTTATTGAGCGCAGTGGCACTGAGAACATTACATTAAACATAGTTAAGCGTTCTATTTTCCAAATGAAATAGGATAGTTCAATGAATTGTTTAGGTTGTCATGTGTACTGAACTTAAAGTCTTGTACTGAACAGTTCAATACAAATACATGTATTGTTACACCCTTGATACATAAACATACTGTTTAAAGTCTTTTAAAAAAAAAAAGAATTTGGACTTTGGGGCTTCTTATGAACCATCTTATTAATGGGCCGGCCACACACTTCATTTGGTATTTTCCAACTTAGATGACATCAGATATTTTACAAACAAGGTAGGAGCAAGCTAGTGGCCAGATCAATGTAGTAGTGAGAGAAAGAATCATAAGCTGTTAATCTCCGTGGACAGAGTGCCTGTCTGTGACAATGGGATTGTGTCTTTCTGGGGCAGCAGAGCTGCAGTGAACTCTGTATAGAGGTAGAGGAGTAGCTGTCTGTGTGGTTGGCATGTCATGGAGCGATGTGGACACAGCTACCCAAATGAGAGAAGCATATGTGCGTGCAAGGGAACCCTAGACGTTTACATGCATATAAAATAGAATTCTACCTTCGCAACTGCACAGTTCCATTATGTTTTACAGAGGACATTTGTGGCCAATGTTAGCTAAGAAGGTACATCCTTTTCTTAATGTGTGTCGTGTTTATGTGCCAGTGAAAACCTCGGAAGTCCAGCTTTTCAGTGCATTTGCGTGGACTTGTAAAGTGTGTAGGGTATTTTTCTCAAATGAAGAACATAATATTTAATGAAGGAATGACGTAAAATGTTGTGGTATGATGTGGTTTTCATTTTGGCATCTCAACATTTACTGACTTTGTCATGTCAGACACAGAGGTTGTGTTCCTTTCCTCAGCCTTACAGACATACTTATCAGCTGCCTCTGCCCCAACATGGTAACATTTTATCAATTCATGCAATTTGTCTGTGCTACATTGCAGTTAAGTGTTCCCTTGATTTTTGAGCAGTGTAATTAAGTCACACACCAGATCTTGATGAACAAATAATATAAGTTGAAAATATGTAATGATGTACATTGTATAATTTGTTGAGAACAAATGACATAACGGGCGGAGGAAACCAAAATCATCAACCCACTGAGGGCTGGACACAAAATCACACCAAAAATCAAAGTAAAAAATTGAAATCAGTTTTATCTTGGCAACTCATAATGTCACTCAGTAGTGTGTATGGCCCCCGCGTGCCTCTATGCATTCCCGACAGTGTCTGGGTATGCTCCCGATGAGTTGGCAGATGGTGTCCTGGGGGATCTCCTCCCAGACCTTGATCAGGGCATCAGTGAGCTCCTGGACAGTCTGTGGTGGTACTTGGGGGCGTCGAATGCACCGATACATAATGCCCCAACAGAGTCCTGCAAAACTCCATTTTTGAAAATGCTTGGGTCCTTTATCAGAGGCCTGGGAGTTTAAGGGTTCTGTGCAGCATCTTAGCTGTTCCTAGGACTGCACTCTTCTCAACAGAGAATGACAGATGTTGTACCTGGAATCTGCTAGAGCCACTCTTCCAGTTTGGGGGTCACAGCCCTGAGTTCTCCGATTACCACTGGCACCACTGTTGCCTTTACTCCCCATATCTTTTCTAGCCCCTCTTTCAGCCCTGGGTATTTTTCAAACTTATTGGATTCCTTCTCCCTAATGTTGCTGTTGCTTGGAATTACTACATCCATCACTATGAGCACCTTCTGTTGTTTGTCCATTAACACAATGCTTTGTTGGTTAGCCATCACCAGTTTGTCGGTCTGGATCTGGAAGTCCCACAGGACCTTAGCTCGGTCATTCTCCACTACTGTAGGCGATGTGTTCCATTAGCCCCTTTTCCACCAACATTCCCAGGAACTTTTATTACCTGGAACTTATTTACCTGGGTAAAAGAGTTCCTGGTAATCTGCGTGGTTTGCGTTTCCACCGCACCTCAAAGTTCCGGAAAATTTATTCAAATCAGGCTGATGACGTAGATGATTCAGCGTGTGCCCTCCGCCAGCTTGTTGGCTGGTAACATAACATTAGTGCTGGCAGAGAGAGGAGCCGTTTGTCTGAGCCAGCAGCTCAGTTTAAAAGTATTTTAAGATAAGCGTCAAACTAAGTTAGTCTACATACAGACAGCTGTCATTTGAGCTTATTAGTAACAATTCGCTGTTAGCCGAACTAGCGTGCTGTCTAAATCAGCGTGTAAGACACAACGTTAGTGTCGGTGGATGAGAGACTGTGGACAGAGCATATTGAATATCGCTGTCTACATTTTCACATGTTGATGCTTGCTGAACACATGTATTATAAATTATATATTGGCTTCCTACTCGCAAAGGTTTAATTCCACTTACAGTAACGAGTGTAGCTGCCGTCAGCTCGAGTCATTTTACAGTTTGTTGCGGCCGCCGATCGGCTGCTCACCAGTTACCGTAGCGTGTGCGTGTGTGTGTGTGTGTTCAGCGCTGGCACAGAGCGCAGAGGAGGGGCTGCAGGATGATAATGAATAGCCCCTTTTCCACCGCAGGATCTTTTTTCATTTACCCGGGTAATTGAAAGGCCTCCATGCGTTTCCATCGAAATTACCCGGGTAAATAAAGTTCCCCCTACCCCCAAATTCCCCTGAAGAAAGATCCTGGTAGCGGGGTAGGACTTTTCAGATTACCCGGAACTTTGAGGGGCGGGGCTGTGTGCTGAAGAACACTGATTGGTGGAACACACGCAGCGTTCCGCACTTCCGCGTTAGTGTGGCTGCAGACTTTCTACAAATAAACATTTCTACCGTAGTATTGATAAGCGCTAACAGTATCGGTTCTTTTAACGACACATTTTGGTTTAATTCATTATCATCCTGCAGCCCCTCCTCTGTGCTCTGTGCCGGCGCTGAACACACACACACACACACACAGCTACACGCTACGGTAAGCAGTGAACAGCCGATCGGCGGTCGCAACAAACTGTAAAATGACTCGAGCTGACGGCAGCTACACTCGTTACTGTAAGTGGAATTAAACCTTAGCGAGTAGGAAGCCAGTAGTTTATAATACATGTGTCCAGCAAGCATCAACATGTGAACATGTAGACAGCGATATTCAATATGCTCCGTCCACAGTCTCTCATCCACCGACACTAACGTTGTGTCTTACACGCTGATTCAGACAGCA
The DNA here is from genome assembly GCA_019142605.1 of Cephalopholis sonnerati. NCBI lineage: Eukaryota > Metazoa > Chordata > Actinopteri > Perciformes > Serranidae > Cephalopholis > Cephalopholis sonnerati. The sequence goes on along the minus strand of JAGQAX010000015.1, from coordinate 420,764 downwards.
CGCTAGTTCGGCTAACAGCGAATTGTTACTAATAAGCTCCAATGACAGCTGTCTGTATGTAGACTAACTTAGTTTGACTCCTATCTTAAAATACTTTTAACTTAGCTGCTGGCTGAGACAAACAGCCCGTCTTCTCTCTACCAGCACTAATGTTATGTTACCAGCCAACAAGCTGGCGCAGGGCACACGCTGAATCATCTACGTCATCAGCCTAATTTGAATAAATTTTCCGGAACTTTGAGGTGCGGTGGAAACGCAAACCACGCAGATTACCCGGAACTCTTTTACCCAGGTAAATAAGTTCCAGGTAATAAAAGTTCCTGGGAATGTTGGTGGAAAAGGGGCTAATTAAACCAAAATGTGTCGTTAAAAGAACCGATACTGTTAGCGGTAGAAATGTTTATTTGTAGAAAGTCTGCAGCCACACTAACGCGGAAGTGCGGAACGCTGCGTGTGTTCCACCACCAGTGTTCTTCAGCACACAGCCCTGCCCCTCAAAGTTCCGGGTAATCTGAAAAGTCCTACCCCGCTACCAGGATCTTTTTTCAGGGGAATTTGGGGGTAGGGGGAACTTTATTTACCCGGGTAATGTCGGTGGAAACGCATGGAGGCCTTTCAATTACCCGGGTAAATGAAAAAAGTTCCTGCGGTGGAAAAGGGGCTTAGTGACCTTGGGACTTCCAGCCCATATTCAGTGCAGATGTTCCTGTACACTATAACAGCCACTTGGTTATGGTGTTCCATGTGCACTCTTTCTGCCTGCATCTCACACCCTGCTATTATGTGCTGAAATGTCTCAGGAGCATCTTAGCACAGCCAGCACCTGGGGTCCTGTCTGGTGTGGTAGACCCCTGCTTCTATTGATCTTGTACAAAGTGCCTGTTCCTGTGCTGTCATGATTAGTGCTTCCATGTTGTCTTTCAGTCCAGCCTTTTCTAGCCACTGGTAGGATTTCTTGATGTCTGCCACTTTTTCAATCTGTTGTTGGTACATGCCTTGCAGGGGCTTGTCCTTCCATGATGGTTCATCCTCCTCTTTTGCATTCTCGGGTTTCTGCTGCCTGAGCTCATCAAAACAGGCAAGAGAGTCTGGTGACTTACAAGGCATTGCATGTTTGTAAATCACAATGAAGTACTTGTGAATCAGACGCCTCTGAGTCCCCACAGCAAGCAGATAGGGTTGAAGGATCTCCATGATGCTGTCCAGGTGGCCCTGGATTCTGATCCCAGTCTGTAACTCAAGAACTCCATTAGCATGCCATTCAAATGGATCATGGTTGCAAACAGTTTAAGAAAGTGTCTTTAAATTGCAGGTCAATATGACCTCACAGTTTGCTCTACTACTCTCCTGCTGCTGTGGGAGTTTCCACTCACCCCGCCTGCCTCTGTCGCTCTCCCCACTCGGCCACACCTTCTAATCAGCAGTATCATTCTCACCTGTTGCTCCCAGCTGGAGCCATAATATAAGCAGCCCCGATTCACCCGCTCATTGCCCGATTGTCTTCGCGTTATGCCTGACTCTCCAGCACCCTTCTGTGGATTGACCTCCTGGTTTCAGCTCAGCTTGCTTCTGACCACCTCTCCTCGTCTCTGCCCCAGTGAACGCAACAACCTTCCATCCCTGACTTCAAGTTTTGCCGGTGTGTTTCTTGGTTCTCGTCTGCCTGTTGCTGTGTGGCGTTTCACCACGCCGGCTTTGTTGAGAGAGATTGCCTGTCCACCTGCCGTCATTAAAGCTTCCTGCCAAGTGAAACATCTCTCTGGTGTGAGTGCCTCTGGCTTCTCCTGTCCTGCTGGTTTATTGATCCTCTGCCCGTCCCCAACAACTCTTCTGCCTGCATCCTCTGGGTTTATCTGCTCCGCTAATGGCCATCCTGTTACCGACTCTGCCTCTGCATCGACCACGAGCCCCGCCTATTCCTCCTCGCCTCCAGTTAACAATTGTAAGTGTGTTAACTACCTCCTAAAACACGTTCCGGCCAGCTCCCCATTCCCTGGATTCCTCCATTGAACTCTGAACTGTTAATAGGGAGTTTTGCTCACCTGCTCACACGTCCATTAACAAACTGTATCCTGTAAACGTGAGCTCATCTAAGCCCACCCACAAAGTCAGTTTAACTCAAGGACTATAGACTGAGCACCATTCAACATGCAAAGTGTTTTCAATAAAGGACATTACAAATGGTTATTTGACCATGATCTTAAAAAAGTCAACAGGATTTGGAATGAGGACAGAACTGATCTTTCTTCAAATTTAAGTCAACTGTAACCTCACTTTGATCATCTTTACAAGATGCTCACTGGCATGTTTGGCTGAGAGCTTTCCTGGTCTCTTGAGGCCATGAGGTGATTGTGACAGAAGGTGGATAAGGATCAAAATGGATGACATGCCACTGTCCCATTCTTAAAAAAAATGGTAAACATTTTGAAACAAAATCTTTACTGACAGCTGACAGTCATTCCATTTTGCTTTCAAAAAGAAATGTCCCTTCCATTAGTACAGTTCATTAAAATGAACCTACACCAAACGTGACAACGATTAAAACAAAGAGGAGAAAATATAACAAGGTCTATCTTACCCTGGGCTTCACCAGTACAAAGTAGATAATGGTGAGAGTGTGTGTTGTGTGTCTCAAAATATTAGCTTCAGTTCTCAGTGTGTTAGAAAAAGTCTTCCAATGTACCATTTTTTCACTTGTCACCAACAGATTTAGCATTTTGAACCAGGTCTTAAAGCTCGCCTGTCTGTGTGAGGTCACGGCTTTGTTCAATGACTCTCTGCTTGTAGACAGTAGGCCAGTTCTCCAGTAACTTTGTGTTGTGTTGTAGGCATGTAAAGAAAAACTAGCAGCCAGCTTGTTCAGAGGAACGGTCTAACTTTACTGTCAGTCGTCAGGTACAAGTTACCCGGATGTTTCTTGCATGAGTTACATGGGGTTACACACTGCCACCTACTGGCATGATATATATTATGCAGGCACACATATATCACATATCCCTCTCTTTTAAGAATAACTCCTCTCCTGAAAACACAAGCAGATAGCGAACGTTTAACTGTGTCACATTCCAATAGTAACCAAATTTGCATAGTAAGTAATTCTGAAATAGAACAAAACAGACTAAGAGTAGCTTCTGAGCATCTCAGTATTCCCTAAAATCTGTAAACTATACTTTCTGCGAGACACTATAAGTCACCAACAGTAACAAGTTCGTACTTAAACACATTTTGAAGTTTCTGTAGTCTTATACTAACTGTAAAGAGCTTCACGTGGACAAATATATTTGAATTGTCATTGCCATCATCAAATATGAACATGTAATAGTCCCTAAATCAAACTGGACACAATTAACAGTCCATGAAACAGTCCATGACAAGTAACAGGACACAGTTACAGTCCATAAAACACACCACATTCTTTTGAAAAAGACAGAGTTCAGGTGGCAAAATCTCCCAGCCACGCAGGCGGCTGAATATGCCTACGACTCCGCTGGGGCCTAGGAGGCGGCTGCGCAGACGGGGATGTCAGAGGGGGCACATAAACATCCTCAGGCCGTACACAGGTACTGGTCGTGTGTACCTCAGGGAAGGGGAAACTGGCAGGGGACAGATGTATGGCGTTCCATACTTTACCATCAGAAAGTTCGTAGGTCGCCGGGCCTTTCTGAGCAACAACCTGGAGGGGCTGTGTGAACTTGGAATGTCCCTTCTTTATGATTCCTGGCTTCCTGATCCGGACATAAGAACCACACTGAAACTGCGGAGACCGTGCACCACGACGTTCATCCACATAACGCTTTACTTTGGCTTGTTTCAGCGTCACAGTGTCTCTCACAGCCTCAGGCTGAGCAGATGCACAAGGTGAAGCAATGTTTCTGATGTTCAACTTGGTGCGGAATGGACGACCATGTAGAAGCTCAGCAGGGGAGACTTGAGTCAGGGCATGTGGAGTTGCCCGATAAGTGAGGAGGAAGTCTGTGACAAAGGGCTTCCAGGGCCGACCTTCGATGTCAGCTGTTTGCAAGCAGTCCTTTAATACTCTGTTCCATCTCTCCACTTCTCCATTACTCTGTGGGTAGTAGACAGAGCTGCGGCAGTGTGTAATGTCCCGAGCTGCTAAGAAGGCCTCAAATTCAGCAGACACAAACGAAGGGCCATTGTCAGTCACAAGTTCAAGGGGGTTGCCTTCACGGCTGAAAACGGCAGACAAAAATGCAATGACCGTGGCGGACGTAACATCTGAGGTAAATGCCACTTCAGGCCATTTACTGTAATAGTCCACCAGTGTGATAGCAAAGCGGCAGTGAGGTGGAGCAGAGTGGAATGGGCCCATAATATCCATGGCAAGTTTCTCCCAAGCTGCATTAGGAAGGGGCACTGGTTGAAGTGGAGCAGCTCTGGTTATGGCAGTTTTGTCATGTTGGGAGCAGGTGGTGCATGACTTAATGACAGCTTCCACATCAGAGTCCATACCAGGCCACCAATACAGCTCCCTGAGTCTTTGTTTAGTCCTCACCATGCCTTGGTGGGTGTCGTGGGCAAGCTGTAAGAGTTGTTGCTGAAGAGTCGGGGGAATCACAACTCGGTGAGTACCTCTAATCAAAACCTCATCAAGTTCAGCCAACTCAGTCTGTACACGGTAGAAGGGCAGAAGGGCAGGATCAAGGCCTTTAGCTGTACGGGGCCAACCGTTTCTTAGACAAGCCATCACCTGTTGCAGCACTGGGCAATCTCGGTAGGCAGTAAGTAACTGCTCTGTAGTAACAGCTGTAGAGTCCACAGACACCATTGCTACGATGTCCTCATCCAGCGCTTGTGGGTCAGAAGACGGCAGGGGCATGCGTGACAAACAGTCTGCTATGATGTTATCACGGCCTGGCTTGTATTCCACAGTATAGTTGAAGCACATGAGGCAAGCAGACCATCTGGAAATCCTCATACCTGCTCTTCCAAAGCCTTTGGTGGACAGGAGGGCTGTAAGTGGGCTATGATCTGTGCGCAGGGTGAAGTATCTTCCCCACAGGTAAGTGCGCCAACGCTCAGCTGCCCACACACAAGCCAGAGCCTCCTTCTCTATGATAGAGTATTTCCTCTCACAGTCCGTAAGGGACCTGGATGCAAATGCAACAGTCTTTTCAGTGTGTCCATGCATCTGGGTGAGCACTGCACCTATGCCATAGTCGCAGGCATCTGTAGTGACAAAAGTAGGGAGAGCAGGGTCAAACAGTGTAAGCGCTGGGCTTGTAGCAATCAGTTCTTTGATGCGTGTAAAAGCCTCTTGTGCAGCATCAGTCCATGTAAAGTCTGCGTTTTTCCTGAACAGAGCACAAAGGGGTTCCACAACAGAGGCGTAGCAGGGGATGAACTTTGAATACCACCCCGTGAGGCCCAGGAAGGACTGTAGGGCCGTGGCATCACGAGGGGGAGGAGCCTCTGTTATAGCAGTGACATGGTCTGGGTTGGGTCGGATGCCTGAAGCAGAAACAACATGGCCCAAAAATGACAGTTCATTTTTTCTGAACAGGCACTTTTCCACATTTAGCTTCAGACCACTGTTGTTCAATCGGTGCAGTACAGCTTTGAGTCGAGCCTCATGCAGCGTAGGGGTGTCAGCATACACGATGATATCGTCTAAATAACACTGCACGCCATCCAAGCCAGACAAAATCTGTGACATCATCCTCTGGGGGTTGGGGCTGATGCGAGACCGAAAGGAACCTTAGTGAACCTAAAAAGTCCATCATGAGTGATAAAACCAGTAAGGTCTCGGCTCTCAGGGTGCAGAGGTACCTGATGATATGCATTTTGTAGGTCGATAGAGGAGAACATTTGTGCTCCTCGTAGCTCATGGAACACCTCTTCAATATGTGGCAGTGGATGGCTGTCAACAATCACCGCCTTGTTGGGCTCGCGTAGATCTGGGCATATCCTGAGCCGGCCTGACTTTCGTTGCACCACTACTATGGGCGAAACCCATGGTGAGGAGTTGATGCGTTCAATGACGCCATCCTTTTCCAGTCTCTGTAGCTCCTGGGACACAGCATCACGAATGGCAAACGGCAGACGACGTAGCTTATGCTGCACAGGCTGTATTTCAGGTCTCACACTGACTTTGTGGATGAAGCCAGTAACTGTTCCAGTATCTGAAGTGTCAGTTTCAGTAGCTGTGTACTGCACAGGGACAGTGGGGGATGTGTTAGTAGTGACCTGACCCTCTCTGATCTCAAGTTGCAGGGCATCGAAGAGATCCATCCCTAAAATGGGCGTACCTGCCGGGACGATATGAATGTACTGGGACGTGCATTTTGTCATGTATGTCACTAACAGTTCCACACAACCGAGCACAGGTATGGGTTTCTTTGTGTACGTGGTCAGAGTTTTTCTGGGCTTTAGGAGAGGGGTGTGACTGAAGTGATTCTTGTACATGTGCTCTGGGAGAATCGAGACCTGAGACCCAGTATCCACCATCAGATCAGCAGTAATGGTAGGGCCACCTAAAGCCTTCATCGAGACACTGCACATTAATTTACTGCTCCGTTTAACTGCATCCTCTTCGTTGACTAGCAGCACTGTGACACAGTCATTGGAAACTTCTCCCACAGTGCATGAAGCAGTCCTGCTCTTGCACACTCTGGCAAAATGTCCAGGCTTATTACATTGTCTGCATGTGACTGATTTAGCTGGGCACTTGGGGTAATTAGCAATGTGTGCTGAAGAGCCGCATCTGTAGCATGTCTTACCAGCAGCTGTTGAGCCGTTCGAGGCAATAGTCTTTGGAGGTGGTCTGGGGCCATTGCTGGAGTGTTTTTGCTGCCTCTGCTTCCCTCCGCGAAAAGTATTCCCACGCACCATGACGACAACAGCCTCGGCTGCTCCTCCTGATGAGGCTATCGTTTTAGCCTCAGCAACTGCATTTTCAATCTGAGCCGCAAGAGTCAATGTCTTTTCCAGTGTAAGCTTATCCTCAAGCAGCAAGCGCTCTCTGATCTGTGCAGTGGACGTTTTCTCCACAATTTGGTCTCTTATCATATCTTCAGATAATGTTCCAAACTCACATGTAACAATTAGCTCCTGCAGGGCAGCTGCGTACTGAGCCGTGGACTCACCGGCTCGTTGAGTTCTCTGGCGAAACTTGTTCCTCTCCGCGATAATGTTAAGTTTTGGCACAAAAAATGTCTTTAAAGCCTTTAGAGCATCTTTGTAGGAATCTCCAATTCCCGGCAGCGTGTAGAAAATCCGCTGAGCCTCCGCGCCGACTGTATGTATCAGCAAAGCACGCTTCCTCTTGTCCTCCATTTTGTCGGCCAGGGCAAGCACGTAGTTGTCAAACATGCGAATCCATGCTTCAAAAGGCACCGTAGGCTCACCTGGGCTTTGTAAAAATGCCGGAGGTGGCGAAATCCCAAGCAGAGCCATCCTCGTCGCCAATATGTTGTGTTGTAGGCATGTAAAGAAAAACTAGCAGCCAGCTTGTTCAGAGGAACGGTCTAACTTTACTGTCAGTCGTCAGGTACAAGTTACCCGGATGTTTCTTGCATGAGTTACATGGGGTTACACACTGCCACCTACTGGCATGATATATATTATGCAGGCACACATATATCACACTTTGCACTGAACATCAGACTGAAATACTGCTCAATCTGCAGACAAGATAGAGTATGTCATGACAGAACAGCTAATATCATGGTGTGACACTAAAGTCATGACAGATATCAACTGTCCTTGCCAGGCTATTGTAGAACAGACAAAAAAAAAATTCTTACAGTTTCAAGAGAAGGCAGTCAAAAACCATCATACCATTTCTGCTATATCAAGAAGTCTTGGGAATGTCAAGAGGATCCCAGAAGATTTATCTACACTGAACAAAAATATAAATATAAACATTCCACAGGCCACAATCAACAACCTGATCAACTCTATGGGAGGAGATGTGGAGATGTGGAGATGTGCTGCACTGCGTGAGGCAAATGGTGGTCACACCAGATACTGACTGGTTTTCTGACCCCCCCAGTCCCCCCCAATAAAGCAAAACTGCACATTTCAGAGTGGCCTTTTATTGTGGCCAGCCTAAGGCACACCTGTGCAATAATCATGCTGTCTAATCAGCATCTTGATATGCCACACCTGTGAGGTGGGATGGATTATCTCGGCAAAGGAGAAGTGCTCACTAACACAGATTTAGACAGATTCGTACACAGTATTTGAGAGAAATGGTCTTTTGTGTATATAAAAAAATGTTTTAGATCGTTGAGTTCAGCTCATGAAAAATGGGAGCAAAAAAAAAGTGTTGTGTTTACATTTTTGTTCAGTGTAGGTCATGAGCCATCTTTTGACGATAGTTGAAGATCTGCTTCATCTTCTCCTTGACATCTGCTTCATCTGCTGTATGCTTCATCAGTGCAGTGGTCTCACAACACAGGCTCTCTTAGGTTAACCGGTTTTACTCTCTGAAGGAGTCTCTATCAGCTTTTGGACCACCTATAACAGTGGTGATCCTTGCCAGATGCCCACTCCCACCTTCTGCACTGTAGTAATGCTGCTATTATTAAGTTTAATGGACAAATTAAAATATCTTTAAATTTTTATACTTAAAGCTGCACTCGTGCCCTCAGATGAAAAATCTCAATCAAGGTCAGCAGGTCATAATGTTACAGTGCCAATTACTACTTACTGCTTTAAAATCAGAGATGAGCTAAGTAAGGATGGCAGATATGGCGGGCATACAAAAACTAAGCACATCACCCAATAGTTAACAATTTCAAATTGTATGTTGTAAGCAAAAAAAAAATAATAAAATCAAAAGTTCAACAGTCCAACAAAAGTGAACAGTGAATAGGTTACTTTGTTATTAATGTACTTACATAGCCAAATTTGCTTGGCCAAGTATGGGAACAATGTAGTGATGCCCTTTGCGTAGTCCTCTTCTCTGGCTCTCAACGAAGGCGGACGCTTTTTCTCTCGCTCCTTCCCTGCCCTTATCTGCCCTGCTTACTGCTCTTTGTCTTGTGCTGTCTCTGTCTGATCTATTGGAGCCTCTCTCTGCATTTCTCTCCGAAACCTAAATCATGGATTTGATCAGCTGGTCTCTCAACGCAATCGACCAAATTTTCTCGACAAAGAGACTGGGTAAAGGAGAACCCGCCTGCCCTGATGGAACGTTTGCAGCCGAATACACGATGGACTCCTGGGAGAAGTGGAGGATCGTGTGCCTGTCAATCCTTTCCGTTGAGGATGTTGAAGATGTGTACATAATTGGAATTATGATAACAGGCATTCTGCTGTTTGGAGTTAGCAGCTTCCTGATTTATCGCAAAGTTCAGAAGATGTTGGCAGCACTTTTGGCAATCGAGAAGCTGCCTATCATGACTGAGGGAATGGGCAGAGATGTCAACACTCAGACTCAAGCGATAGGTGAGCTCAATCGCAAGCAGGATGCGATTCTTGATCAAAATCGCAGGCTGGATGCGATTTATGAACTCCTTCGCAAGATGGATGTCAACTCGGAGAAGTTGCCAGCTCGCCTGGGCTGAAATTGGCCACCGAATTCGGACATATTGGAGGCAAGCCACCGGGAGACTCAGAGAGTCAAGGCAGACGGAAATTGTAGTGTCTGCCTGACCCAAAACAATTGTTATCTTCATTGGCTCCCCGAGATAACCAGCCTTCCCAAGGCCGGTTATCCCTCCACTCTCCTGGATGTTTATGCAGACAAGATGCTCCAGCCCTATCTCCCTCCCCAACACCTCCCTACCCCTGTGAACTTTGTCTCTGGATCAGAACTCTCCAAGGTCATCTCCACGGCAACGGCCGTGTCTTCGTCATCAGTTATCCGACGGCAGAGACAATGGTGGAGACTGAGTGGAGATGACTTACACGGGCTTACACACACACACTCACACACGACACATATAACACACACTCACCCTCCACCTCAACGCCTTCGTGGCTCCCCACCCCCCCTCCCTCCCTTCGTCGCGGTATAGCACGGGAGGTGGTGGCAATGCGCCCAATGTGGCTGCGTGCCTCACACCGTGTCTGTGCCGCGTCACTTCCCTTCCTGAACATCCTCCCCCCTCCCACATGTGCAAGTCTTCGAGTTCTGTTGTAATGTTTATTATATGTTTATGCTTTATGTGCTGAGGTGTTTTTTTCCTAATCCCACACTGTGCCCCCCCCTACAGGAGCCTAGTTTGGGAGTTGCTTTTTTTTCCCTCTTCCTCCCTCTTGTTCACCCTTTTTTCGACCCACAGTTCTCCCGCTTCTGTCCTCCCCCTGTTATGTATCACTGTTTTTTATGTTTCTTGGACGGGCTGAAACTGAAACAAATTTCGTTGCTCTGTAACATGTGCAATGACAATAAAGATCATTCATTCATTCATTCATTCATTTGACATGCCTTGAAGGTCTTGTCCTAGCCAAACACACAGAAACACACACCCTTTACTATGTGAGCGCAAAACAAAAGTATCAACATGTAAATGACACCTTCAGCAATAGAGGGGTGATGCACTGGACCAAGTCAAGCCAAAAATTCATATCAGGTGTGCAATTATGGAATTATTATATTACAACATACCCATGTTCACTTGTAATACAGAAACCAATATCTACCAATTTAACAATATCACACTTATTCATGATCCTCTCTCCTTCAGGTTTGTTATTCAGAATGTCTTTGATCACGTAAGAGGGAGTGATAAAAAAAATTAACACACTGAAACATTTAAAAACAATAACAAGTAGCGACACAACTGATCACAAAAGTCAGTTCAGATCATATCACCAGACTGAGCTACAGTTTTTCAGATAAGCCAAAAGAAAAAAATATATAGCTACAGTTAGATTGATTCAAAAATCTGCAGTCACCACTATAAATGTGTAAGTATATTATTTCATTGATTTATTATTTGCATTTATTTTATATAAATATTACACTATAAGATCTTATAATACATTCATTATGACCACAGTAGTCTCTCTCAATGTTGCAACCACAGCACTGTCTGATGGTCACGAGTAATAGCTTATCTACTGCCTGCTGCAGTGGTGGTAAACATGGTTTCATGACAGTATTAAGATTGACAGTATTAAGATTGATACTTAAAGTTTGAAGTGCTTCATTACAAAATCAAGATGGCGCCGCCTGAGTGGCAGCCTGTTACAGTAGCTCCGACCCCTTTCTGTACTTTAAGTGTGTTTTTTGTGTTTTTAGTCGTTTTTTTCTTTGCTAATCTCACTGGTTCACATTCAGCAACGAATGTGAAACTTCTGAGATTTGTTTTATGTCACCTCTGGACTGTTTGAGGCAACTTTTGGAGACCCTTTCAGCCATGGATCGATTGTTTACACCCGTGACCAGCTGTTGGCACTATGCCACACTCGCATACTCCCCAATGAGAGACCGGAGATCCCCAAGGAGTTACGGACAAGGAGACGGGGATGCAGAGCTGGAACCAAGCGCCAGGAGCGGAAAAGACGGTACAAACCATCTATACTGTCCGTTATTATGGGGAATGTAAGATCTCTCCCTAATAAGATGGATGAGCTCACGGCGCTGCAGAGGGAGTACCGGGAGTGTAGCATGATGTGCTTCACAGAGACCTGGCTGAATGGACTCACTCCAGACTCGCATGTTGCTCTCAATGGTTTTCAGCTGTTCAGAGCGGACAGGAGAGCAGAGGAGACCGGTAAGAGGAAGGGAGGGGGGTAGCGATGAACGTAAATGAGAGATGGTGTCACCCGGGGCACATCCGTGTTAAAGAGCAACATTGCACCAGGGATATCGAGCTGCTAGCTGTTAGCATTCGGCCATACTACCTCCCAAGGGAGTTCTCGCAGATTATCACGATAACTGCGTACATCCTGCCGTCGGCCGATGCTGCAGCAGCTTGTGAGCTCCTACACTGTTGTGTCTCAGCTCCGAACATCACACCCCCAGTCCCTCATCCTTATCTCTGGCGACTTCAACCATGTCTCCCTGTCTGCCACCCTTCCCACTTTTACTCAGTATGTGGATTGCCATACCAGGGACCACAAAACACTGGACTTGCTGTATGCAAACATCAAGGATGCATACAGCTCATCACCCCTCCCCCCACTGGGCCGCTCGGATCACAACCTGGTTCATCTGTCCCCTGCTTACAAACCTGTGGTGAGCAGACAACCCCCCACCACTAGGTATGTGAGACAATGGTCTGAGGAGACCAGCATGGCACTGAGGGACTGTTTTGGTGTAACTGACTGGTGAGTGCTGTGCAGTCCACATGGGGAGGACATAGACAGTTTGACCGACTGCATCACGGACTACATAAACCTCTGTGCGGAGAACACTGTACCGACCAGGAAGGTACGGTGCTTCTCCAACAACAAGCCGTGGGTGACCCCTGATCTGAAAGTGCTTCTGAATGAGAAGAAGAGGACGTTTAGATCATGGGACAAAGATGAGCTGAGGAGGGTCCAGAAAGACCTTAAAAGAGAAATAAGGAGGGGCAAGGACAGCTACAGGAGGAAGTTGGAGGAGCGCCTTCAACAAAACAATATACGGGAGGTTGGAGAGGCCTGAATACTATCTCTGGCCACAACAACAACAGCAGGAGGGGCCCAGAGTCTGGAGACCGGGGGTGGGCGAATGAACTGAACCTGTTTTTCAACAGGTTTGATTCTGCTCCCTCCCCCACCCAGACCCAGGGCTCTCTCACCCTCTCTGGCACACCTCCTCCCCCTCCCTCAGGACATCAGCTGCACCATCCCCACACCTTTTAACCCCCCTCCAATTCACACCTCCCTCCTCTACTCATCTTCCTCAGTTACCCCCCACCCCCGCTGCAGCCTCTCCATAACAGCTGACAAGGTGAGGAGGGAGCTCACGAAGATCAAGGTGAGAAAGGCTACTGGTCCGGATGGCATCAGCTCCAGACTGCTGAGGGACTGTGCAGTTCAGCTCTGTCAGGTGGCTCTGCACATCTTCAACCTCAGCCTCAGTCTGGAGAAGGTTCCTGTCCTGTGGAAGACTTCCTGCATGGTTCCTGCAGACTGCACACCCCAGGGAGCCCAACCACTTCAGACCTGTAGCCCTGACCTCCCACCTGATGAAGACCATGGAGAGGATCATACTCACCTACCTCCGACCCCTGGTGAGAACAGAACTGGACCCCCTGCAGTTTGCATATCAGGCAGGCATTGGGGTGGATGACGCTGTCATCTACCTGCTCCACCGGACACTGTCTCACCTGGAGAACACTGGAAGTGCTGTGAGGGTCATGTTTTTTGACTTCTCCAGTGCTTTCAACACAATACAGCCATCTCTGCTCAGGGGGAACCTGGAAGGAGCTGGAGTCGACCGTCACCTGGCTGCATGGACAATCGACTACCTCACCAGCAGACCACAGTATGTGAGGCTTGGTGACTGTGTGTCTGATGTGGTAGTCTGCAGCACAGGTGCTCCACAGGGGACAGTCCTTGCCCCCTTCCTCTTCACCTGTGTACAGGGTGGACTGGACTTCAGACACAACACGGACAGCTGTCATCTCCAGAAGTTCTCTGATGATACAGCTATTGTTGGATGTGTGTCAGAAGGGAATGATCTGGAGTACAGGGGGGTCATCACGGACTTTGTCAACTGGTGTGAGATTAACCACCTTCACATCAACGCCAGCAAGACAAAGGAGTTAGTGATTGACTTCCGTAGGAAAGCACCCCAGACAACTCCTGTGAACATCCAGGGTTTGGACATTGAGGTCGTGGAGGAGTACAAATACCTGGGTGTTCACCTCAACAATAAACTGGACTGGTCCTCGAATAACAACGTCTTGTACAAGAAGGGCCAAAGTCGTCTCCACCTGTTGCGGCGACTGAGGTCCTTCTGAGTGTACAGGACACTGCTAAGGACCTTTTATGACACTGTGGTAGCGTCTGCCATCCTGTATGCAGTGGTCTGCTGGAGCAGTGGAAGCACGGAGAGGGACAGAAAAAAACTGAACAAGCTGGTCAGGAGGGCCAGCTCGGTCCTGGACTGTCCCCTGGAGACCATAGAGGAGGTGGGTGAGAGGAGGATGTTAGCAAAGCTGATATCCATCATGGACAACACCTCTCACCCCCTGCATGAGACTCTCCGTGTACTGAGCAGCTCATTCAGCAGTAGACTGTTGCACCCACAGTGCAAGAAGGAGCGCTACCGCAGGTCGTTCATCCCATCAGCTGTCAGACTCTTCAACAGCAACATCTGACAACACCAAATGTAGCACTATCATGTCTGCTGCATGACTGCTTAGACTCTGTTTATCTACACATTCTGTGCAATATTCCCTCATATAAATATTTGTGTGTGTATATATATATTGTAAATATTCTTGTGAAAATAATTTTTTGTACAGCTCTTTTTGAAAAGTGCCTTACTTTTTAAAAATATTTTTTTGTATTTTTAACATACATATTTTCTATTTTTAATCTTTATTTAATTTTTTATATTACACTGTCCACTTTTGACTTTCTGTCTGTGCTTTGAGCTGCTGTGACCTGAATTTCCCCAGTGTGGGATCAATAAAGTTTATCTTATCTTATCTTATCTTATCTTATCTTATCTCATCTTATCTTATTTTATTCGATTAGATGGTATGGTTAGATATTAGAAGTAAGCTGAATGGATAGCTTTTTAGTGATAAACTCCTATTGGTATTCAAATCAATGTTAACAGACACACTCACTCTCTTTCTATCACAACTCCACAGGCCTCTCTAGCAGTCATATTGTCATAGCTGAATACATTTAGGGTGTGAGTTCAAATAAACACAAGAAATTTGTGCTCTAGAGAAAGGATCAGCACTTCTAAGCCCTATGATAAGCTATTATGGCAAGGCTTAACTATACAGACCAGTGAGCAGTGATAACTAACACATCAAAACTCCAATATGAGCTAAAGTTAAAGAAGATAGAGAAGATAAACTCACAAAATCAGCAAACACACTCACCTGGATTGCAGCATGATCTTAGACAAAAGAGACTCAAATAGGCCACTCCCACACTTAAATAACCTTCCTCTTCCTGGATTTCCTCCTGAGAGGACTGATTGGTGGATCTCTCCACCTGATCTCAAGGAGTTATGTACCCTGCTTAGTAGGTCCCCCTGCTGGTGAAGTGTCAAAATACTTTAAAAAAAATCTTCACTCGGTTTGTTCTTCTATAGCAATGGCTTGAAGTCAATCAGCTGCACTCAATCAGTCACTGGAAACGCTTGGATCAGATGCAAAAGAGCCTTATTGTGCCATAAGTCATAACACAAACAAAACTCATGAGCCAGGCTCCGGAACCAAACTAAAATTCACTTTCAGTTGCTCTCCCTTATATACCGTGGAGATTCTGTTGAATCTCCACCTCTTTTTCTTAAGCCTTCCTCCTTGGCACCGAACCTAAGGGTGGATTGTCTGGGCATGTTTGGACATGGACCTTTCCCCTACATAACTGTGTATCACCCTGGGCAAGTCTGGGCATGTAAAGTCATGATCTAAGTTGTCCTTCCAATATGTTCGGGCCTAACCCTGCTCTGTTTTTTAAAAAATATTGCTTTAATCACAACAATAATCAAAACAATCATGACTAATGATTCGTGTGCATTAAACATTCAAACCCAGGGTTATTTCTATTCCAGTGTCATTTTTCATCATTCAATAAGTGTGTCTTGGTGCCTCTTTTCATGCATATATGTGCTCACCATAAGTGTGATATGTCAACATAACAATTTAGACATTAATAATCATTTGTTCAATATATAAAATAATATAAGATATACAAATATAAGATAAACAGTAATAATTTGGCAGTACACTTTCCAGTACATCAATACAGTAGAAAGAGTCTGAGTACAGACAGTCTGAGACCAGTATTGCATTAACACAGACACACAGCAAGCTGGTTGCATAATCACACACAGCGAGCTGAGGAGAACTGAGTACATGGGTTACTGAATACATGGGTTACTAAGTACATAGGTCGAGTATGTGCGCCTGAGCAACTAAATATAAGACTCATGGCATTTTTCATATAATACTCATAGCATTTTACACTGCACTGGCCCCCAACTGACATTTTCTTCACTGTCTTCCTCAAACTCTGTCCTTGCACTCTGAGTTCCCCCAAGAGCGAGAATCCCCTACACCCCATTTCCACTGAACAAATCCTAGTTTTCCACCCTTGCTGCTCAGCTTCTGCTCCTAAGTGTGCATACCTAAGCTTTTTTCTTTCATAGGCTTCTTCTACTGAGTCTTCCAAAAGAACTGTCAGCTCAATGAAATAAACTATGCCTTGACCTACAGACCACAACACTATGTCAGGCCTCTGATTGGTACAAACTATTTCCTGCGGAACAACAAGCTTTTCCCCTAAATCTACTTGCATTTCCCAATCACAAGCACCTTCTAGGCAGCCACACCCTCGCCTCCTTACTAACTTATCACTTCTGTATTCATCCCCCTCACGGACAAACTGAATTGCTAAACTCCTATTCTTAAGACCTTCTCAATTTGCCTGTCTTTGTTTTCCTTTGATGCCTGCAGCTAAGCTTTTCAACACCTGGTTATGTCGCCATGTATACCGGCCTTGTGACAAGCTGACTTTAAGGCCTGACAAAATATGCGTTAATGTTGCGGTACCTGGACACAATGGGTATGATGGGTCCCTATTTCCCCACAGTTTTAGGTTCTAGGGGGGTTGGTAACACATCGTATGTAGCACCTACCAGGAATCTAATGCGATTCTCCTCCATATTCCACAGGTCTCTCCATCTAAGCTTCCTCCTCTCTACATTTTCCCAATCCACCCACTGTCCCTGCTTAGCCTGGGCTGCTACCTTTGCACCCCTTAATATCTCCTCCTGTCTTTGTATCTGTTCCACAACCAGCTTTCTTTTATCTTTGGGACCTGCTTTAATCCATACCGGTTTGCCTGAGCCAAACCCCAGGCTTCCCCAGCCAAACTGAACATTACCTACAGTCTCTGCATGCCTAAGAGCTGCCTCTGCCTCCTGAACTGCTGATCTTGGGTTCCATTTCCTCCCCTTGGTTGGATTTGGAATCACACTCCTAACTACCACGTTCTTACTCCCGGATAACAACAGCTCTGTCCTGACCTTGGTACATTTAAATTCCTCTGTTAAACTAGATACTGGCAGCTGAAGTATCCCTGTTTCATACAATGCCACACTATTTAGACACCTAGGAGCACCCAACCACTTGCTAATACAGGAGTTAACCAACCTTTCCACTCTCTCCACAGCAGATATTGGAATTTCATAAATTGACAGTGGCCACATTAACCTAGGATATTGCCCAAACTGCAAACAGTTCAGCTTTCCTGGGGGTTCTGACTCATCTATTCTATCCAATCCTTCAGCCACATCCTTTCTAAATTTCACCACCTGTTCATCATCATTCAACTCCACATTGTACCACCTACCTAAGCGCTTTAGTGACTTTTCCCTAATTGTTGGGACTTCCTCATCATCTGTGACAAACTTCCTATCACTTAACTTCCCTCTATGTATTGAGATGCTTCTAGACTTACTAAGCTTGATCTTCATGCTGGCCCACTTGAGATTCTTATTTACCCTCTCTAGTAGCCTCTTTGTACTTGGCATTGTTGTGGTCACCAATGTCATGTCATCCATGTAAGCCCTAAAGCCTATTTCACATTACACAATTTTTGAGGCTGCAGAGGATCTTGAGAGACATTAAGAAGTCCTGGGGTTGGAGGTGAGTCGGCAGATAGCCCGCCATGACAAGTCCTCATGTGTGAACAAGCCTACGAGCAAGTTGCACCCTCATCTGTGACTGGGACTGGATATCTGGCATGCTAGGAAACTGGAGAAGTCTGACATGACTGACAAAGAGCATCAGCCAATGAGAGGCGAGATACGGTGATGCGATGTACGGCTCTACCAGCCGTACAATAATCTGGGTCAGAATACATGCATAGATAGACAGTACAATGCAAGCTAATAGGCTAGCGGCACAGTGGCAACCGAGTTTCATTCATAGAACTCACCTCCAACTCTCTGCAGAATTGACAACCCACGCAATCCGCGTGCAGCAACCCATTCCTTGACCCCAATCCTTTTCTTCTTATCCTGTTTTTTCTCAGCGCAGAGCAGGGCGCAAACGACCTGCAGAGCTCCAAGCTGTCGGACATCCATGTTAAAGTTTAGCGCCACGGAACTTCATAATATCCTGTTTTGTTCACGTGTGACAAAACGTAGTTTGGTGACGTCACCACATTATTTGAGGCTCTGTTGGCGAGGGCTCGCTGGAGAAATTTTGTGGTGTGCACATACAGGTCGTAACGCAGTTGGCGAGACTCCCTATGACAGAAACACATGTCGCCAAGTATGAACACTCAAAAGATTACGATAATCTCCGCAACTCAAGACTGGTCGGCTAGTCGTGTAATGTGAACAAGGCTTAAGTGGTGGAAGATGCACCCCGTGCTGCCGTCTCTCCCCACCTACCACCTACTTGGAAACCCTGATGATTACTTCCATCCCCATAGTAAATGCTAATGGAGAAATTGTACACCCTGCAATAATACCTATTTCTAGCCTCTGCCAACCTGTTGTGAAACCTGCCGTACTTAGACACAACCTAATATCCTGAAAATATGCTTTCACTAAGTTAAGAACTACCTGTGGCACTTTGAAATAGTCAAACAAACTCCAAATAAGGCTATGTGGTGCTGAACCAAACACATTTGCAAGATCTAAAAATATCACATGCATATATTACATTTCTTAAAGCTACAGTGTGTAATTTTCAGTGACATCTAATGGTCAGACTGCAGATTGCAACCGAGTGAACCTTCCCCCACACCGCCCCTCCCTCTCCGAAAATACGGTGGCCGTCAGAGGACAAAATGGCTACCGCAACGTCCGCATCGACTAGTTTGTCAAGCGATGAGGTTGAGAGGAATGGCTCACATAGACATACAACATTGAATCATACCTGTATATACCATAAACCAGCAGTCAACGGCAAGTGTAAATACAGCTGAATCAAAACAGCTGCATGTCCGCTCACTAACATGCAGATGTATTTATGTGTCACATATACAACTGAAACACTTCTGTAAGTGACGATTATCTGTAGCGGTGGCCTTATCTCAGTAATGCCACCTGATATTTTGACCATATGGTTGGTGAATACTTGCAAACTTACAGTCATGGCAATAAATAGGTACTAACGACAGAAACACGGGGCGGGGGGGGTAGTTGTGTGAGTAACCAGCGTTATGCCCATGGCTGTGTTATATTGTTAGCTAGAGCGATCTCACAATAAACATTAAGTATGTTTGTAGGATCATGGCGTACAACCGTGGCTGTTGTTTTGTTAGCTAGAGCGATCTCACAATAAACTGCAAGTATGTTTGTAGGATCATGGCGTACAACCGTGGCTGTTGTTTTGTTAGCTGAAGCGATCTCACAATAAACTGCAAGTATGTTTGTATGATCATGGCGTACAACCGTGGCTGTTGTTTTGTTAGCTGAAGCAATCTCACAATAAACTGCAAGTATGTGTGTAGGATGAATTACCTGTCCAGCAGAAAACAAGCAACTTGAGCGTCACTTTGAAACCCCTTGTCCTCCTTTAGGGATTTCCATCGCGTGAACGCTGTGCCGATGTTGACTCGTGTTTTTTGCCGTTTCTTGTCACGCTGGCGTTTAGCCTCCTCGCGTCTCCGCTTCTTAGATGAAGAGGGTTCGCTGTCCACGGCTTTTCCTTCTGGTACAAAGTATGTGTGATCCTCCATTACTCTGAAATTTGGCTTCACAACGCCAAACACTCTGCCAGTAATAACTTCTTCTTCTTCTTCTTCTTGTTTGTAATAACCCGCGTCTGTCGCCATCTTCAACTTCCGTGTTTACGCTGCGGCGTCTACGTAAGAGCGCTATGGGCGTCACAAGAGTCGCTTTTAGCGTATTTTGTCCGCTCTGCGCTGCCGTAGTCAATATGGCGGTGCAAGATGGCGGTTGTCCCCGGAAGGCTACCCGCGCATATGTAACTATAAATGGCGATTTCTAAGGTAAGACAAACATAAAGATGATGACCTTTAGTTGATTGATGATAATAAATAACATACTTAGGAATAATAAATTCCATTTTTGTCCATAAGTCCCCATAAATATTACACACTGTAGCTTTAATATTAGCTGTCTTAATCTGGTGCCAGATCAGGCTATTATCTCTAAACACCCTGCAAAACCTGGTATTCCTGCCTTCTGCACCATAGTATCTATTAGGCTATTCCTTTCAAAGTAGCTAGATAATCTCTGTGCTACTACACTAAAGAAAATCTTCCCCTCTACATTCAAGAGAAAAATCATCCGGAACTGGCTAAGGTCCACGGACGTCTTCTCCTTAGGAATGAGGACACCCCCTGCCCTATGCCATGCTCTTGGGATAATTTGTTTCTCCCAAACTATTCTTAGCCATTTCCACAAAAAAATAAGGGTATCAGATGCACTTTTCTAAACCCAGTAGGGGACTCCATTAGGCCCTGACAAATCTCTACTAACTATCTCCCATTCTTTACTGTCATTTGCCCTAGGCCATCTAACTCTAACCTTTTGCTCCATGGTTCTCTCTGACTGGCCTGCTAACCTCAGAGTCACCTGCATCCCCTCTTATGAACTCCTCCTCAGTGACAGTGTTACTGATATGTAACTGTGGTTTTCTCCCTGTCGTTGGACTTCATCTGACTGACTCGACTGTCTTCTTAGGAAGTACTGTTCACTGCGGCTACTCTGCCCCTCTTTGCCAAACACTTCTTCTTTCCCTGATGAGTTCTGAGGCTTTTTATTGATGTCACAGAGACACCATGAAAAAATTAGGCTTTTGGAGGAACATGCAGGATGTGAAGCACATTATACTGTAGTCACATTTAACAGTGCATAAAGTTCATACAGACCTTCAATAAGTAATCTGTTAATCATGTTTTTACTTCTTATGGGCACTCTATTTTGATTCGTGTATTCAGTACATGGCTATATATTTGGCTGGAAACCTCAACCTTAATGCCACACCAAAAATCACATCATACAGTAGCCTAACGTCACAATAGAGGCCAGTTCATGGCATGCCTTCTTCATTTAGAAAGAAAACCAGTCCGTAAGTTATGGGATGTGATTCATTTACGTGTTATGTTATTTGCTCACAAATAGACAGCCACATGTGAAATCAAATATCATATATATATATATATATATATATATATATCATATTTAATATCAACTTCACTCAGTATGTGAGCTGGTACTACTAGAGGACGGAGAACCCTGGACTTGCTGTGTGCAAATGCCAAGGAGGCATTCAGCTGCTCCCCCCCTCCCCCCTCTGGGTAGGTCAGACCACAACCTGGTGCACCTCAACCCCTGCTATGTATCTCTAGTAAGGAGCCAGCCTGCGACGATTAGGACAGTGCGGAGATCGTCAGAGGAGGCTTATGAGACACTGCAGGGCTGTTTTGAGGTGACAGACTGGCAGGCACTCTGTCAGCTGCATGGGGAGGACATTGATGGGCTCACAGAGTGCATCACGGACTATATCACTTTCTGTGTGGACACCACTGTCCCAGCTAGTCTGATGGTGGTGTCAGAGAGGAGGATGCTGTCTAAGCTGCGAACTATCTTGGACAATGTCTCACACCCACTCCACCATGTGCTGGTTGGGCACAAGAATACTTTCAGTGGGAGACTCAGACCACCAAAATGCACCACTGAGTGCCACAGGAAATCATTCCTGCCTGTGGCCATCAAACTGTACAACTCCTCCCTCTGAGTTGCCCTTGGACTGTTTCACCACTGTCACCAACTCAAAATAAATTATTACATATTTATTCCTCTATAATCCGTGCAATAACTGACTATATTGTTCAGTCTGTATCTAAGGTTCCTGTATATATTTTGTAAATGATGTTGTTAGGTCACTACATATATATTTTGTAAATTATCTTCTTATATTTTCTTATATTTTTTCTTCTTTTTGCATTATATATTCTTTCTACACTTGTTTGAACTATATTTTCTTTCTTTCTACACTTGTAAGGAGCACCTGTAACACAACAATTTCCCCTTGGGGATCAATAAAGTATTCTGATTCTGATTCTGAATGCAATAAATTAGATGATGGCAAGAGGGATGGTGTGAGTGGCAGATGGAATTAAATGCACTCACAAATAATTAATAAAATTAAATGTTAAAAGGAGGTTGCTTGACAACACCACCTTATTTATAAGGGCACAGGTTTAAACAAACACCCAGATGCAGATGTGAAATTTAATACAAATACAATAGTTTTATTAAACATCTCTTCTTTTTAAAGGACAAGTCCAACAGTAAAAATTTAGATTAAACACACACAAATACACTCACTAGTTTGCTGCAGGAAAACATACCAACCACCTTAACACTGCACTAACCCAAATGAATACAGCAATAGTAACTGAGACAGAATTAATATTTGTCCAACACAGCCCACAGTTGAGCCAAAGAAACAGAATTTCTAATGAAATAGACACAAGAAAGGAAATACTCAAGCAAAATAAATCTTAGAAATAAACAAACAAAAACAAGCAATAAAGCAAATCATAATTAACAAATAATTAAAAAAAAAAAAAATACCAGTACATTATATGTAATAGGATGCATCACTGTGGCACATACGGACTGGGCTGCGAGGCTGAACATATGGTAGTGTGGACCAACACAGCAGAAACTTACAGGCAACATTTACTGTTGGGCAATGAAATCCTTTGGAGGCGGGTCCGGAGACAAACTAGCTGTTGTGAGGTTGCAGAGAGCCAATTATAGGCAGGAGCCAGAAATAAAACACTCAGAGACAAAAACCAAAAGTGAAGCTGCATGACACGGACAACTCCAGACCACATGCCATGACCAGCAGACAGCCACGCTGCAGGGCAGAGGGGCAGAGCAGATGTAATGGCCACACACAGAGACCAAAATCCCCACAAAGACAAGCAGCAAGAAGGCACGACTTACAGCTTCAGAGGATCCGAAGAAACACAGTGTACCGCCAGCCACACTGCTTAGGCCAAAGTGTGGACCACACCAAACAATGACACCAGGCTCCAGGAAGAGAGGAGAATGCTGAGCAGCAGGCACCGGCCCAGGTAATAGTTCTGCCAGCCCCGCCCAGCAATCAGGGCACAGGCCATTAATGAGCCACACCAGATGTGCAAGTAACGAAGAGGGGGTGAGAAGGGCAATGATGCCATTCTATCACACATAGAAGAGATTTAAAAAATGCCATTACAGTATCAGCCCCAGGAGATGCTTGAGGTACAAAGAACTGTGACACCGATGTAAGGTTCTTGCTTGCTCTCACATAGTGGGAATAGGGTTAGCAGATATATGTGCCTGTCTCACATACACATTTTAGACTAGCCAGGACTGCACAGATGAATATTATGCTCTAGCAACTCACCATCAGAATTTGTGTCATGGGGTAAACTAAAACTGAAACTAATCCAACACACCATGGTCTTGTTTCATTAGAAGAAAATCAAACATCTCCTCATCAACTTCAGTCTTAAATTCATCATAGACTTTTAAGTCCAAAGTTGGAATGTCAAATTCCTTGGCAGCTGTAAAGACACAATGAGATTGCACAAGTTTATTGATGGCTCTGTTGTGTATTTGAAGAGAAAAACCTGAACAAGACAGTAGCATTAAGTCATGAAGATGCCATTGTGCAGGGTTGTCAGCTGGGAGCCACCCTTCACTGATGTTTTGCTCCTCTAATCCCAGAACATCTCTAGGTGGTGGAGCAGCGACAGGGACTTCTCACTACCACCCCCTGCAGCTAGCCCTAGGATTCCTTGTTTTCTCCACACCTTGCTTCTTCGTGAGAAGCTCTAATAGTCTGCCTCCTTAGCCAGGTCTTTAAGGGCCTTCCTCAGCTTGAAGCCTGTTATTCTGAGACTTCAGAAACCTCTGGGTGATGATCCGGTGTAGCCTCTGCAGCTAACCTCCACTGGATCGGTGAGCTCCCTCCACCCTGCTTGTGAGCACTCAGTGGCCAGCTCTGTGTATTTTTCCTTCTTTCTCTCAAAGGCAGACTCCATTCCTTATTCCCATGGGACAGTCAATTCAGCCATGAGGACAGTCCTAGAGGGGGTGGACTAGAATAAGACATCTGGCCATAGGGAGGTTGTGGTGATCTCTTGTGGAAACGTCAACTGGCAGTAGAGATTAGCTCTCATGTTCCACTCGCCTCCAGGTGCCAGAGGAGACCACATGCTTGTGCTGCTGTGCTGAGTTATCTGCACTCTCACCCCCTTGCCTGACAAACTGAATAAGCTGCTGAGCTGCCACTAGGCTAGCCCTGTTTGCTTCAAGCCTTTGTGCCTCCAGGTTTTTCACTTGCGCAGGACCTGGTCATGATGCCATCTGTACTGGTCCTATGTTAGTCCTATGTTCTTATCTGCTGTGAGGGTCCAAAGGACAGAGGGATGTCATATGCCATAACTGATTGACTGTTCCCTATCCAAAACCAGCCCTTCCTAGCTGCAACAGTTCAATCATTTCCTGGTGCTTCAGGCAATTGATGGCTTGGTGTAGTGTCTGCATTGCATTCCACTTGCGACCTGTGCAAACTTGGGCCTTGATCTTTTGGACAGGTGACTCTCTCAGCTCGAACACAAGCCTCACCTTCTCATGTTGGTACCCAAAGCTAATTGACTTCAGTGAAAGCTGCAGGGTGTTTCTCCCAAACATTGTTATGATGGAAAGACATCTGGGAAGGGCCAGCCATTTATGGATGTAGTTGTTGGCTTTTGAGTCCACCTTCAGAGCCGTTGTCGAAGTGATGTCACATAACTTGAAGGTCTAGGTCAGACATTGGTATAAGGTGAACTGTAACACTAGACCTTGAATATTCCAATTAGGAAGCTTTGTACAATTTTGCTCAGACTGTCCAAGAGCTGGGATGTGACAGAGGCAGCCATATGTTTGCCGGACAGATGGGTTATGTATAGCCTTCTAAGGCTTTGCACAGGTTGGTGCGCCAAAAGCGTGATTTTCTCACTGTTGTTGCTGCTGACTCCTGTCCGGATTGAGAGACTGCGGAACTTCGCTGCTTTTATTTTCATCTGGGCCCATGTTAGCAGCTTCTCAAGCCTTTTAAGGAGTCTGGAGGTGCATGCCACTGACTGAAGGAGGGTGGTGACATCATCCATGTAGCTCTGTAGGACCAGGAGTCGCTGACCTGACTGGAATATGTATCCTTGGACCATCTGCCTTCAACTAATCAGGATGATTTTGAATGCTGCTGTGAAAAGGATCAGAAAGATGGAGCAACCTATTGCTACTCCTTTCTCCAGCTGGTGGCAACCAGTTGAGATCTAATGAGCTGCGTAACAGATATGGAAGTTATTGGAATAGTTTGCTATCAGTGTCTGAATGCATGAGGGTATATGAAAGAAGTTGAGAGCGAAAGTGATGAGCTGGTGGGGGACAGACCCATGGGCATTTGCAGATGTCCAACCAAACTACATGGGAATCTGATGTGCTGCGTTTGGCTGTCTGGATTTGTTCCCAGATCATAGCTGAGTGCTTCACACAGCTGGGAAACCCTGGCATGACTGCCTTCTGACAACTGGTGTCCATGTAGTTGTTTGTCATAGCTGCTCATGTATTTTGCCACCACCGAGAAGAATATCTTCCCCTCCACGTTCAGCAGGGCAATGCCTCTGAACTGGCTGATGTTGTGGGAGTCCTTCTCCTTTAGGAGGTGACCGCTCTCCTCCATGTTGATGGGATGGTTTGGATTTTCCAGGTAGTACCCATTTGCTTCCACAAAAGCTTCAAGAGCCTGGGGCAGTTCCTATATACCCTATGGGGTACGCTATTTGGTCCAGGTTGTTCTCACTCTACCACCTGACCAGGATTTTGATATATTCCATCAGTTCCTGCTCAGTGGTCTGCGGTGTTCCGTTTTTTTTTCTCCAGCAGGCCTTGGGTGTACTTGAAAGGGCAGTGGTAGTAGGTTTCCCTTGCTTTTTCCCTGCGGCTTCTGCATGTCCCGACCCTTTCAGCTTGCCTCAGGTCTGCAAGTCTTACTTTGATCTGATTTCACAGATTCTTCAAGCCCTCCTTTTTAAGGTCCTTGGCTTTCCTCCATGACCTCCGCAATAGGCGTCTTTTTTACTAGCCAAAGGATTTCCCTCTCCTCGCTCCTTTTCTGTTTGGGAGTGATCCTACACTGAGGCATCTCCCTAAATCTCTCTTTACCTTCCTCATAGATTATGTCACCCAAAGTGTTTAGTTTGGAGCGTGTGCTGCCTCTTAGCATATTCTGGAGGGTGAAGTGTATGCTCTAGTCAGAGCTTCTCCATGCATCTTTGTCACTGGCTTTTGGCCATTTGACTTTGGCTTTTCGGATGGGCCTTTCTGGTGCTCTTCTTTTGGGTTCCTTACTTGGTGTGTCCTCGTGATGTTCGGGGTGTGGGCTGTGCTGTTGGTGATGTAATTCCTGCTTGGAAGAGAGGTCTTCGTTCCTCTCACCGGTTGCAATGGCAGGATCAATGGCACTGTCTCCCCTTGTCTGACCTGCTGGTGCAGGGCAAGCTTGCCGTCCCTTGGTGGATTTGCAGTCCTATGTATGTTGTCACTTTGGATCACCCAAAGCCACATTCTTCCAGTACAAAAAGGATCTGACGGTCAGTTGCCTGTCATAACAAATGCACTTGATGATGGCTGTACTTCACTTGCAGAGCCTGCATCCTTGATGACAAGAAAAAAGTCAGTTGAAATTACCACAGATACTCACAGCAATTTAATTTCAATTCAATTTACAATTTTCAGTTTTATGTATAAAGCCCAATATCACAAATCACAATTTGCCTCAGAGGGCTTTACAGCATACGACATCCAAAAAACCCTTTAACAGGGAAAAAAATTGTAGAAACCTCAGGAGGAGCAACTGAGGAGGGATCCCTCTTCCAGGACAGACAGTCGTGCAATAGATGTCGTACAGAACAGATCAACATAATAAATTAACAGTAATCCATATTACACAATGAGACATAAAGAGAGACAGAGACAGAGAGAGAAGTTGAGACAGAGCCAGAGAGAGATGCAGGGCAGACAGCAATGATAATAGCTTACAACGACATTAATTTAGGTAACAATATTATAGTCATAATTACAGTAATTGTGGTACAATATATTGTATGCATATATCAATATATAATATTATATGTATGTGAAAATAATAATCATATGTGTATAACAACAGTACAAGTATGACTAATAGTAACAGCTGCAGTGGGAGGCATCAGGCAGGACCACGGCAGCAGCACAACCACGACACACCATCATATGATGGAGCCTGACCATTTAGAGCTTTGTAAGTTAGGAGTAGGATTTTAAATTCAGTTCTGGATTTTACAGGGAGCCAGGGCAGAGAAGCTAAAACAGGAGAAATGTGATCTTGTCTTTTTTTAGTTCCTGTCAGTACACATGCCGCCACATTCTGGATTAGCTGGAGAGTTTTTTGGCACTTATTAGAGCTACCTGATAATAGAGAATTACAGTAATCCAGCCTAGAGGTAACAAAAGCGTGGACCAATTGGGTGTTGAGTGGCAGGTGTGCCCTCCTGCCCCATGCCTCCTGGGCCGGTCCGGGGTGCCCTGAGGTCGTTGGTTGCTGCCCCCTCTTGGCCTCTGGGTCTGTGTGTCTGTCCGTGGCCCTTGTGGCTCTCTGGGGGATGCCTCCTGGGGTGCCCACGTCCCAGGGTGGGGAGCTTGGCCAGCCTGGCCCTGCTGGGTCATTGTGGATGCTCTGGGCTTCGGTGTCCATCGCACATGCATGTTCGTTCAGGGCTTGCCAGCTCCTGTTGAGTCCCACTGTTGAGCGATGTGGGAACCCGCCAGAATGCGCTGAGTCATTTTTCAGACTTCTCACTTAAATGACGCCTTTTTTGCATTCCTCCCTCACTCATGTCCTCTGGTGGCCTACTCTTTACTATCAGGACTCCCACAATTCTGGTCTTCAATTCCGATTCTTTGTTTGTGGTTTTAGATGGGATATTGATTGTTGAGTTCTTGCATCCTAATAGCACTGCTTAACTTGCCCCTCCCCCATTTGTCTTATCTCACCCTGCCTGGCATCCCCCCCCCTTCACTGTGGTGCAGCACTGCCCCCTCTGGCACATATTAGAACAATCCAATAAAGAATGACACCTTAGCTTCCAGGGGGGTCGGTGATGGTCACACACACACACACACACACAAAGTATCAATATATTTTGTTGCAAGACTAATATATGCATCAAATTTAATAAAAAGTTGACACCCCTTTTGTGGTGTTATATGATGAGAATAAATTCAGACAAAAAAAAAATAATAATAATTTAACATCAGGAAATTGGAGCTTATCCAAGTATTTATATCTTTAAGGCATTTTTGAAGTTTAGTTAGTTTATCCGTTTATTCCTAGCTTTATCGATAAATACAATTGTGTATCATCCGCATAACAAAAATTTTGTGATTTCTAATGATGTTACCTAAGGGAAGCATATATAGAGTAATTAGAATTCGTCCAAGCACAGAACCTTGTGGAACTTTAGTACATAAAGATGATTCATTATGAACATGAACGAATTTAAAATGTTTGGGTAAATAAGATTTACACCAGCTTAGTGCAGAACCTTTAAGGCTAATTGAATGTTCCAGTCTCTGTAGCAGAATTTGATGGTCAATTGTGTCAAATGCGGCACTAAGATCTAGTAAAACAAGTACAGAGATGGGTTCTTTGTCTGAAGCAATCAGAAGATCATTTGTAATTTCAACTAGTGCTGTCTCAGTGCTATGATGCACTCTAAAGCCTGACTAAAATTCCTCAAATAAATTATTATCATGGAGAAAGTCACACAGGTGCTCTGCGACTACTTTATCAAGGATCTTTGAAAGAAAGGGAAGATTAGATATTGGTCTATAGTTGGCTAACACCTCTGGATCCAAGGTGGGCTTTTTTAAAAGAGGTTTAATTACAGCTGCCTTAAAGGACTGTGGTACATAGCCTGTTAATAAAGATATATTGATCATGTCTAATATGTAAGTGTAAACTAAGGGTAAGACTTCCTTAAGTAGCCTAGTTGGGTTGGGGTCTAAGAGACATGTTGATGACTTGGATGAAGAAATCATTGAGGTCAATTGTTGAAGAGAAATTGGGGAGAAGCAATCTAAATAAGTATCAGGTCTTATAGCTGTGTTTAAAGGCAGATTAGTACTGTTTGAGGGCAGGAGGTCATGAATTTTGCCTCTAATAGTTAGAATTTTATCATTAAAAAAGCTCATAAAATCATTACTGCTAAGGGCTAAAGGAATACAAGGCTCAATAGAGCTGTAACTCTCTGTCAGCCTGGCTACAGTGCTGAAAAGAAACCTGGGGTTGTTCTTATTTACTTCTAGTAATGATGAGTAATAGTTTGCTCAGACATTGTGGAGGGCTCTCTTATATGTTTTAAGACTGTCTTCCCAGACTAAACAAGATTCTTCCAGTTTGGTTACTCATCAATTCCTTTCAAATTTTCGCAATGTTTGTTTTAATTTTCGTGTTTGAGAGTTGTACCAAGGAGCGAACTTTCTTTGCTTTGTTAACTTCTTTTTAAGAGGTGCTACAGAGTCGAGTGTTGCTCGCAGTGAGCCTGCAGCGCTATTGACAAGATAATGAATTTGGGAGAGTTTAAAAGTCGGTACAGGAAACCACAGTTACAGAGGGACATGGTATTAAATTTCACACCGATGGAATTATTTCCTTAAATTTTGCCACAGCACTATCAGACAAACACCCAGTATAGTAACTGTAGCTGAGTGGCGTGTAATTGAGTAGACAGAAATCAAAAGTTATTAAGTAATGATCTGAGAGAGGGATAGAGAGGGATTCTGTGGAAACGCAGTAGCAAGGGAGTCATTATCAATGTCCACCTGAATATTAAAATTGCCTACAATAATAACTTTATCTAATTAACTATTCAACTATTAACTACTCAAAACAATCTGGATGAAAACTCTTTCATCTTTCATCCAGATAGTTTGATATTCAGATAAAATTTCTGAATAGGGGCCAGGAGTATAGTACACTAGAACAAATAGAAGTGGCTGTGATATTTTCCAGGTCGGATGCAAAAGTCTAAGGACAAGGCTTTCAAAGGAATTATAATCTAGTTTAGGTTTAAGGCTGATTAATAGACCAGAGTTAAAAATGGCTGCAACTCCCCCTCCTCTGCCGCTGCCTCGAGGAATGTGGATATTATTATGACTGGGAGGAGTGGATTCATTTAGATTGACATATTCATCTTGACACAGCCAGGTTTCAGTGAGGCTGAATTTGTTAACTAATACTGCTTTAGATGATAGAGACCTGATATTTAACAGTCCACATTTAATTCTCCTGTTTTGTCTTTCTGTCACAGAAGAGGTTTTAATTTTTGCACAACTCCTCTTGTTTGACTTTAGATTTAAATAATTTAGGTGGTCGGGGCACAGACACTGTTTGTATAACACTATGGGTGGGTAACTGTGCTAGAAGCTCAAAGAAGTGTTCAAGACTGCGACTCTGATTCCCGTTCTCAACTCTGTGTTGTCAGGGTTTTGAATTACTAATAAACTTGGCCAAGTTTCTAGATAAGAGAGCAGCTCCATCCAAAGTGGGATGAATGCTGGCTCTCCTAATCAGACCAGGTTTTCCCCAGAAAGTTACTGGTACTTTATACATCTCTGCTCATAATTACCCATGATTTAACACACAACAGCAGGGTTGCTCTTCCTGAACATGGCAGCGACACACTGCAGTTGCCTTTGCACAGTATAATGTTATAGCAGTTATCCACAGCTGGACTGGGAGCACCTCGGATTCCCACCAACACACCAGTCCTTGTTCACCATAAAGCACACTCCTCCTCTCCTTCTCTCACCAGAGTCTTCTGCTCTGTCAGATCGACAAATAGAAAAGGAGTCTCCTGGTTGAATGCCAGACAAGGTTCGGTGAATCAAAATATATCAACAGCTCCTGATAAATGTCTGTGCAGTGGCTAGCAGGATGCTAGTTCAGCATTCTCCATCTTTTCCTTTATGTTTACTAATGTTTACATTCAGAAACATCAGTCTGGCTAGCTAGCAGCTAGCAAGCTAGAAGTAAGCAGGAGGAGAGTTTACAGTCTGGTGAGTTGATTTCCTAATCCTGATGATGACCTGCAGCCACACATCACCATTGTCCAACACCAACCACAGAAGTACCACAAACATTTGCAAAATAGACTTAAGAGCCTAAATTTAGCATGAATTTAACAGAGCTGACAGAGAGGCAACTGGAAGCGTCTGTACCTGGTTTTTCCTTGACTTTGCTATTACTTGCTATAAAGCCAGATATCCACTCCCCTCAAAACAATTTTGAGCAGCTTCACTGCCATTTTTTATGTTCAGTCAGAGCAAGAGAAGAAACAGCTGTTTTCTTGTAGAGAGGTGAGATAGATGATGGCGGGAGAGTGAGGAGGATTGATGTCAGAAAGAAAAGAAAAGGAAAGGAAACAAAGAAGGAGTGAAAGGAGAAAAGAGGAAAAGACAATTTTCCATCCAGTTCCCAAGCACCTTAAGGGATGAGTTGATTTACTGTCAAATCTTCTGGTGGATTATCCATAATCTCAGCCAGGCCCCTCAATCTACCCACTCAGTCACTGCTGCATTCTCAGACAGAACCCTGGGCGAGGAGCGGGAGAATAGACATGAATATAAAAGAGAGTGAAACGCAGGAAAGGGTGTGTTTGTTTTGTTTATATATTTTTCCCCAAAATATAGCCAAACAGAGGGCGTTTCTCTGCCCAGAGAATTAGAGGGTAAAAAGGTCTCCAATTTTCCAGTTCAGCAGATTTCAATTTAAACACACATCCCCCATGTCTGACCCCCCCCCCAGTGTTATTGATAGCATTTCGGGTAGCTCTGATAAAAGATCTTTGGCAGGACTCTGACTTATACAGGCCTGTGTCTGTTACAAATCAGCCACAAACCAGTTACAAATCAGCTTCATTGCAAGGGATGTAAACTTTGTATTTGGGGATGAATGCAGCACAGACAGATCTGTGCTCTCTCTGTGCAGTTAATCCAGTAGACTGTGGGAGAATGACTATGGTGGCTGCTAGTGCACCAGCATATTACTCTTTTTTATTTCATACATTACTTATACACTACATATGAACATCATTATGTAGCAGATATTTTGACACTTTTTCTTCATGTTTCAACGTCACTGTGGTAAATGTGTGTTTAGGTTTAGGCACAAAATACCCAGTTTACCCAGCACAATCCCCACTGGAAACAAAGCCTTGTTTCTGTGAAAAACAACTGCCGGTGGCACAGTCCTGGCTGAAAAAAGCAGTAATGTTTCAGTAAAAAACAATTGCTTTTCATGCCGCTATCCCAGCAGGGATAGGGTGGATTGGGTTGGTGGCACAACAAAGTAATTATGGTCAGGGCACTGTAATGGTCAGCAGCGGCCTTGGGTTAGGTTCACACCATCCATTACCCCCTCCACCTTCTGATGGCAAAGTCAGTTCATATACTAAGTCACCTTAGAGATGTTGATATGATATGTTGGAAAGTACAAATGTAATGTGTCCATCATTTGCAAAAGCGGATAATGCTGATATTTTCCTCTGACAGCTGGGCTGCCAACACTGCCCCTGATTTCTGTACTATAAGCAAACATCAACTGCAGACAGAAGCAGGCGTGACATGAACCAGGCGATGTCAGAGAAAGGCTGTTTTCACTAATTAGCTCTGTTGTTAAAAAAGCACAAACATGAATTTATAATACAGTGTTGCCATTACTAATATACTAATATATTTTAGTGAGAAGCCTTCCTGTTTCCTGTCTGCTCTTGTTTGAATTTACTGTTAATGCAAACTCATGTTTCTGTAATGCCTTAATAAACTCTAATGTTGAATCAATCAGCAGATTAAAGGATTTCTTATTCAACAAAAGAAAAAAATGTGATAATCAATTAATAGTGTCAGTCATTTATTTATTTGTGTTTTTTTAGTTCATTCATTTGGGGTGATAGCCGCCAGTCTACGAAAAGTTACAGTTGTCTATGTGAAATGTAGAACAGAATAGAACAGAAATAAAACAACAACAACAACAACTGCACTTCCCCTCATCAACAACACAGTAATATTAAAATAGACATAAAATAAAATAAGTTAAGAATAAGTGCCTAAAGACAAATGAAATTAAAATAAAATTGCCCATTCCGCAGTCCAGTCCAGTAATGTGATATGTGTAAGTGTGTGTGTGACTGGATTCAAAAGGTGTTAAACAGTTTTATTGCCGTGGGGATGAAGGATCTCCTGAATCGCTCCGTTCTGCAATGCAGTGTGATGAGCAGACTGCTGCAGCTGCTCCTCTGTCGCTCTAGGAGGCTATGGAGAGTGTGTCTGCTATTCTCCATTAGAGCTTTCAGTTTGTTCAATGTGCCTCTCTCCACCACAGCTCTTCGTGGGTCCAGTCTCCTGCTGAGCACTGAGCCAGCTTTTTTGATCAGCTTGTCTAAACGCTTTGTGTTTTTGTCTGTCAAGCTGCTTCCCCAGCACACTGCAGTGTAGAAAAGTGCACTGCCCACCACTGTGTGACAGAACATGGTCAACAATTAGAGGACCAGTCCAGCTTATCATCCAAGAAGGCCCCCAGATATTTGTAGGTGTGCACCACTTCTATGTCCTCCCCCTGTATGGAACCTGGCTGATGGGGTGACCTCTTCCTTCTAAAATCCACCACCATCTCCTTGGTTTTGGCTGGGTTCAGGTGGAGACAGCATTTACTGCACCACTCCCTGAAGGCATCCACAAGGTCCCTGTACTCCCACTCCTGATTGCTCCTGATACAAGCCACAATGGCTGTATCGTCAGAGTATTTTTGTATGTGGCAGGACTCTGAGTTGTCCGCTGTGTTGAGTGTGAACAGAAACAGTGCTAGAACAGTTCCCTGTGGAGCACCACTGCTGCTCCTGACCATCTTGGAGACACAGCTTTCAAGCCTAACATACTCCAACCGGTCTCTCAGTATGGGGGCTGGATAGGATTAAACACACTTGAAAAGTCAAGGAATAGGATCGTCACACAACATCCCGGCTCCTCCAAGTAGGTGTAGGCCCGATGCATGTAAAGAACCACAGCTTCCACTCCCATGTGCTCCTGATAGGTAAACTGGAAGGAGTCTATGGCATCAGTGACCTCTGACTTCAGGAAATGGAGAACCAGGCACTCCAGGGTCTTCATAATGTGTGATGTTAAGGCCACCGGTCTGTAGTCATGTAACTCGGCTAGGCGCCAAACTTTGGGCACCGGTGCGAGACACAATGTTTCCCACTGCACTGGGACATTGCCTGTTTGGAGACTCCTGACTTCTGCATTAAAATGATTTATATTATTGAATTGTAAAAAAGTGTCCTCTACTAATGATAAAAAAAAAAAAAATGTAATTATGAATTAAATATTTTTATATGTTTGCCATTGTTCATAATACAAGAAAACTACAGGCAACAGTTTTTCAATATGTAGATTAGTCTTTTGGAAGTGTTTGGTCACTACATATTTCATCTAGACAGGGTCATAATTATACATCAGTGAATACCACACCAGTAGTTTACCAACTAGGACACATATTGTTAAACAACTTGCATATGTAGTGTAAGTGTACTGTATGCTTGCTAAGTTATATCATTGGTTATCAATAAGTCTCAAATTTTAATCATAAACATTTAACCATTTTATGTATTCCAGATAGCTATACTCATTTTAACCATTAATGGGTGAGAGTTAGGTGCCATAATGTTCACGAAATTCTGATTACTGACAAAAATAATTTTTAAAAAAATCACCAAAGTATAATGAAGAGACTATCAGGGTGTGTCGCAAGTACTTATGTGGACATGTTTTGGAGTTTTGGTCTGTTTATGTGCTTAGCAATGTCCTTTTTAAAAGTTTAATGTGAAATATCAAAAAAATGCAATGAGATATCAACAAGCTTTTGATAACTTTATATAGGCTTGATCCAGTAATGATTTACAAAACAACTGCCAGCAATTGCAGCAATGGTCATAAATGCCGTGTATATCCACCCGCGAGCTAATGCTAACGTAGCTATGAGCAGGCTGCATGACAGTATCACCAGGCAACAGAAGAAACACCAAGAGGGCTTCTTCATCGTGGCTGGAGACTTTAATCACACCAACTTAAAGACTGTGCTCCCCAGATTTTACAAGAATGTTGGCATTCAAACAAGGAAGGGCAGAACACTAGACCAGGTCTACACCAACATCTCTGGAGCCTACAGAGCCCAGCACTCCCCCAACCTCAGACACTCAGACCATCTTTCCCTGTTCCTGACACCAGCTTACAAGCCCCTCATCTGCGGGTCTAAGCCACAGTACAAGTCAGTGCAGTGCTGGACTGAGGAGGCCACACTATCCTTGCAGGACTGTTTTGAGGACACCATATGGGAGCTCTTTGAAGACTCAGACATTGAACTCCACACCTCCTCTGTACTATCATACATCAGTTTCTGCATGGATAATGTAACATCAAGGAAACAGGTGAAAACATTTCCCAACCAAAAACCCTGGTTTAACGCCAATATCAGAGCACTACTCCAGGCCAGGGATTCAGCACTGAGGTCAAGGGACAGCGAGGCCTACAGGAAAGCTAGACAGACTGAACAGAGGCATCAAGGCTGCTAAAACAAAGTACAGAGAGCAGATAGAGGCCTTCAGGGAGAACAACCCCCGCTCCATGTGGAAAGGCATACAGCATATAACTGATTACAGACAATGCCACAACACCCCCCTTCCACACACTTCTTTCCCTGACCAGCTTAACACCTTTTTCTCCCGCTTTGAAGAGGACAACAGACAGGCAGAGGACACACAGCTGACATCATCAGAGCACGACCAGCCCCCCACCATCCAACAACATCAGGTACTGCGAGTCCTGCGTGGCATTGACACCAGGAAAGCACCAGGACCGGATGGAGTACCAGGGAGGGTGCTGAAATCATGTGCTCATCAGCTTGCTGCAGTATCCACTAACATCTTCAACCATTCACTGCAGCAAGCCACAGTCCCCACCTGCCTGAAAACTGCCACCATAATCCCTGTGCACAAATCCTCTGCCATCACAGGGTTGAATGATTACCGGCCTGTGGCCCTGACACCGGTGATCATGAAATGTATGGAAAGACTGGTGTTACAGCATGTCAAGGCCCACATCCCACCTGGCTTTGATCAACATCAGTTCGCCTACAGGTCCAACAGATCCACAGACGATGCCATCTCCATCGCTCTCCACACCGCTCTCAGCCACATTGAAAGCCCCAACACATATATCAGGATGCTGTTTGTTGACTTCAGCTCGGCATTTAACTCCATCAGCCCCAGCAGACTCATCAACAAACTGCAGACACTACAACTTGGAACCTCCCTCTGTCTGTGGATCAAGGACTTCCTGACTAACAGACCCCAGCATGTCAGAATGGGCACCTCCACATCCTCCACCATCATCCTGAATACTGGTGTTCCTCAGGGCTGCGTGCTGAGTCCAGTCTTGTACACACTGTACACTTATGACTGTGTCTCTACTCATGGCTCCCACACCCTCATCAAATTTGCAGATGATACAACCGTTGTGGGGCTCATCAACAACGGTTATGAGACACCATACAGGGAGGAGGTCCAAGCACTGGTGGCCTGGTGCAGTGACAACCGCCTCAACCTCAACACCAAGAAGACAAAAGAAGTCATTATTGACTTCCGGAAGTCGAGGACCACCTGCACTCTGGCCTGAGCATAAATGGGGAGGAAGTGGAACGGGTCACCAGCTTTAAGTTTCTTGGCCTGCACATGTCGGAGGACCTGGGCTGGACTGTGAACACCACCCACATCACCAAAAATGCCCAGCAGCGTCTCTTCTTTCTGAGAACACTGAGGAGGAACAAACTCCCTGCACCTCTGCTGAAAAACTTCTACCACTGCACAATAGAGAGTGTCCTCACCTATGACTGTACGGTGTGGTATGCCAGCTGCTCTGCATCTGAAAAGAAACAACTGCAGCAGGTCATCAAGATGGCTGAGTGGATCATCGGCTCCCCACTTCCACGCCAAGAGGAGATCTATTCCAGCCGTCTCCTCCGACGGGCCACAAAGATTCGGGATGACCCCGCCCACCCACGACACTCTCTATTCACCAGCCTTCCCTCTGGCAGACTCAGAGTCATGAGAGCCCGCACCAACAGACTGAAACACAACTTCTTCCCCATGGCTGTGAAGAGACTGCTGCAAGAACCATGACCGCCCCCACAGTATATTTTATGACAAGGACATTGTAGCTGCTACAAGAGAGCGCCGAACGAAATTTCACTGTGTTTATTGCAGTGACAATAAAGCTTCTTCTTCCTCTAAATGCCATGAATGTGTTTTTCAACAAAATTCAGAATGACTGAAAATCTTATCAGGTGTACTTTTATGGTTCTTGAAGCTTTTCTGTAGAGCATGTTGAGCTGGACTTGTGTGACTAATTTCAAGTCAATTGGACTTACAACATGATGGATATGGCCTTTCCAAAATTTTTCCAAGTTAGATATTAGTTCCTGAATGGAGTGTGTGGTGCTGTAAATGACCTTTTGCAAAGTTTGTGGCAATTCCTGTGTCCACGCTAGAGAACATGTACACACATTATGTTAATGTATGTCAAGTGTGGACCACTAACATAAAATTCATGCATATCGAATGATGTTTGTCACTCAAGGTCTACTTCCTGTTGCCATTAGGTGGTGTAATTACTTTTACTCAATATTGGCATGTAGATGTCCTCAAGCCTGAATTCTTAAAAAGAATTAAAGAAAAAAATTGGACCATGTACATTAAAGTTACAACAACTTCCTAATTATAGCCGTTAGGGGGTGCACTGTCGCCTCACAGCAAGAGTTCCTGGTTCGATCCTGGGTGTGGGAGCCCCTCTGTGCAGAGTTTGCATGTTCTCCCAGTATGGGTTTTCTCTGGGTACTCCGGCTTCCTCCAAAGACATCCAGGTTGGGGGATAGGTCAATTAGAGACTACATTGCCCATAGGTGTGAATGTTGTCTGTCTCTATATGTCAACCCTGTGATAGTCTGGCAATCTGTCCAGGGCCCCCCCCCCCCCACATCATCTCTTGTTTTTTGTCAGGTGTTAATCTATAAATTAAAGACCTGTAAATTGAATTGAGTGGTGGATTTTCATGATGTGCTGAATCACTGTCATATGGTCAATCTCATTCTCAATAGACAGGGTTTTAAATATATCTAAGCATGAATGAAATAATAATGTTGAAATAATTTTCAAAACTGTGCGTCACATTTATCCTGAGAACACTAATAACTTTTTTTTTTTAGATTTTTGCTTGTGTGATGAGGAAAATGAAAAAGCAGCTTATTGTTTCAACCATTGTTAATCCCCACTTTATTTAAAATGTAACCAGAAGTACTTGGTTAAGTGGGAGGAGTAGCTTTGATAATACCAAAATAGAAGCATAATTATAACACTATCCTTGCTCCATCACAGGTGGTGTATAAAAACAATGACATTCGACTTGAGTTGTCCCGCCTGGCTCGTATTGTGGACCCTAAGATGAAAATCCAGGGTGAGGTGTCCTACAAGTGTGAGAATGTGGCTACTCTGGACCCCATTTCTTTTGAGACTCCAGAGGCCTACATCAGCCTCCCAAAGTGGAACACCAAACGGATGGGATCCATCTCTTTTGATTTCCGCACAACTGAGCCCAACGGGCTCATCCTCTTCACCCATGGCAAACCTCAGGAGCGCAAAGATGCTGCCCGCAGCCAGAAGAACACCAAGGTCAGTCTGTTATCTCCAAGATTACATGTTAATTTCAAGTCTGCTTTAAGAAATGCCATCCTAATGATATTGGGGAATATTAGGTCAAACTGATTAATCCTCTTGACTGAAATTTGTTTAGGGGAGTGGTTCCCAAATGTTTTTGGCTTGTGGCCTATCGCAGTAAAGTAATATTTACTCATGACAGGTTGCATATGTCAATAAGTCACACGCAAGTTAACTACAGAGTAGTCTGGCTCACAGGATTTAGAATGTGGGTATAAACCTGTCATTGGCTGGTAACACTCTTCCTGCATTTTATTGTTTTGATAATCCACATTGCTACATGACCACTCCACACTTTTTCTTACTGGTGGGGTTAAGAAAACAACAGCAACCTCTGAACAAGCGATCCACATGCTAAAATATCCTTTTGCTTAAGATGGCATTTTCTGTTGTGGGGATTTAGCCATGTTAATGTGAGGGCTCACCTTCCAAATACAAATGTTCCACCAAAACAAGTTCTCTTCCAACACTATTTTGCAAGGGCAACATCACTGTATCCTGGATTTGGTGCCACTCATAATGATTATGATTGGTTTAAAGACATACAAATAACCCAGAGCATTTTTTCCTTTGGTGCAGAATTACAATGGGTTTAGTCAGACCTTTCTTCACCCCTGGCACAGTGCAAGATAAGGTCTGTCTTTGTGAGACTAACCACAAAGGGATGTTCCCCTGTCAGATTGTTTCTTTCTTAGGGTCTCGGTTTGCATTGCCACTTTCCTGCAAATCAATTATTCACAGGCAAGAACCACATCTTGCATTGTTTTTTTTTCCAAACAACAAAACTTTAAACCTTTATTGATTGCTAATCTTTTGTTGATATGTTCTTTTGACCTTGTCCAGGTGGATTTCTTTGCAGTAGAGCTGCTGGACGGCAGCCTTTACCTTCTTTTGGACATGGGCTCAGGGACTATCAAGGTGAAAGCCACGCAGACAAAGGTCAATGATGGTGCCTGGTATCATGTGGATATTCAGAGAGACGGACGCTCAGGTCAGTTGTGTTGGTGAATCAGTGAGGTGTACTAGCTCTAATACAGTTTAAATTACCCTTTTCTATACATTGTAAAAATCACACATTGTTTTTTTTTTAACCCTAGCCCTACCCTTAACCCTACAAAAAGTTTAACCAAAATCTTGACTTATAAATAATAATTCAGCACTTCCAGAATTTTATGGAGAATACCTCACTTATGAAGCTGATGCTGAAGATTTGTTGACTTTTTTGAATTGGCAGAAATGTTAATAGACTGAACTCATTCTAAAACACATTTAAGTAATACATTTACAGCAACCACTGTTGGTATCAATGCAGCCCTGAACCTGATCTCTACTCCTGCTATTCCCACCACAGGAACCATCTCTGTAAACAGCAGGAGGACCCCATTCACAGCCAGTGGTGAGAGCGAGATTCTGGACTTGGAGGGTGACATGTACTTGGGTGGGCTTCCCAATGACCGCACCAACCTCATCCTGCCCACAGAGCTCTGGACGGCGATGCTCAACTATGGCTATGTGGGCTGTATCCGTGACCTTTTCATTGATGGCCGAAGCAAAGACATCCGTCAGATTGCTGAGGCACAAAATGGCGCTGGGATCAAACCCTCATGCAACAAGCAACCAGGCAAGCAGTGTGAGAGTTACCCGTGTAAGAACCGAGGTGTCTGCAAAGAAGGCTGGAATCGATTCATCTGCGACTGCACTGGCACTGGCTACTGGTCACGCACCTGTGAGAGGGGTAAGTGCTTTCTTCTCTAGCATAAACCATATTGCAAACTATCTTCAAGGCAGAGGTCATAGTGTCTAAAACAACAGACACACTAGATGACTGGAGCAGCAAGGGAGAAACAAAACAGTTATTGCAATGATAATAAAGCTGTTGTGGTTTCATAAAACATATGAAGAAACGTGGGTTTAGTGAACACAGACTTTTAATGAGGTCTGCAGCGGAGCATGTAATGTACACACAGCATCATGTGTAGTCCTCCCATATGACTGTATGAAATGTAGTTGACAAGGTGAACATTAGCCTTTGCTGACACCTAGTTGCTGAAAGTATTAATGAGTGTCTCCCACTACACAGAGACACTATCCATGTAGCAACCTTAAACTGAAATCTAGCAATTTTATGGTGTAATACAGTATTACTAAACATGAACAACTTGTTTCTGTTAAAACAGTATAAAATATAAGTACAGTAGTTTGATATCAGTTCTTTTTTCCAGTTCAGTTCCTTTGTTTTAAAGATTCAGTCTATCGGGTGCAGGTTTTTTCAGCACAGGTGATATGTGTATCTGCTCAGCTGATCCGTTGTTATCTG
Source organism: Cephalopholis sonnerati (assembly GCA_019142605.1). Lineage (NCBI taxonomy): Eukaryota > Metazoa > Chordata > Actinopteri > Perciformes > Serranidae > Cephalopholis > Cephalopholis sonnerati. The sequence continues at coordinate 379,462 of JAGQAX010000015.1, read as the reverse complement.
GCACAGTGGGTGGTGGCTCAGCTAATGCTGTGACAGCTGAATCTTCTCCATCTGGGCGCTCTTGCAAAGTCTCTTGTGTTTTTAACAAACTCCTATGATTCCACCTCTGGATTTGACCATCCTCTGTTTTGACAGTGTGGGTTCGCGGACTTGTTTCCTCCAGAACCGTAGCTTTTTTACTCCAGATGTGTCATGCCTGGCCAGTAGAACTTAATTTCTTAAAGGATAAGTCCGGTATTTTGCACTTTTGCACTCCTGGGTTGCTTATGATGAAATAGAGTGGTTAAGACTGAAATCTTGACGATTGCTCCTTCTCTGACAATTTTAGAGAATTTGGCTTTCCCCTGCCTGGCTTAACAATGCTGTCTATGGCCATGTGTAAATCTGTCCTAAAACCACCTTAAACGTTCATTTTCAAAGCCATGAAACTCACCAAGTGGTCAGTGGTGTTCCTTGATGTTTTGTTGGACAAAATGTCAAATAAATCATCACGGAAACCACAGTTTGCTACAATTTTTATGTCGGAACATCAACGAACACCACTGACCACTCAGTGAGTTTCATGGCTTTGAAAACGAACATTTAAGATGGTTTTAGGACAGATTTACACATGGCCATAGACAGCCTGGTTAAGCCAGGCAGGGGAAAGTGAAATTCTCATAAATTCCTCAGAGTAGGAGCAATCGTCAAGATTTCGGTCTTAACCACTCTATTTCATCATAAACAACCCAGGAATGGGGCTCAAAGTGCAAAATACCGGACTTCTCCTTTAATGACTTGATATAGTCATGTTTTTTGTCTCTTTTGAAGATGTTTTAGTTTCTGTCTCACCTTTTTATGTGTCCTTTTTGTGCTGTGTAGGGGAGAGTGGTGTGTAGCTTACATCAGAAGCTCAGCAGAAGACTTGCCATGTTATAGTGGTGAGGCTCGGTAACTCAGTGGAGCTAGATATGGCTCTAAGCTACTGTCTTGTTTTATTTTTGAGTAATTGTTTGACTATGTGAATGCCGTTTTCTGCTTTACCATTTGACTGGGCATACAAGGGCCTTGATGTCACGTATCAATAGTAATACTCCTCAGCAAGTCCTAGAACTCTCTGCTGCTTTGGCAGGGTTGTTACTAAGGACAACCTGAGGGATTCTGTGTCTTGCAAATATTGACTTAATGAGTCTGATAACATAGGTAGCAGAAATGCTGGAAAGTATTGCCATCTCTTGATAGTTTGAAAGATAGTCAGTCACCAGTAAGTAATTTTTATCTACCAGGTGGAACAGGTCAGTCCCAGCTTTCTGCTAGGGCTTGTCTGGTAAGTCTGTTGTTGTCATAGACCCTTTTGGCTGTTTTGCCTGATGCTTCAGACGGGTCTCACAGCTTGAGACTACCTTGTTGATGTCTACATTTTTTCCTGGCCAAAAAACAACTGTTCTTGCTTCTCTCTTGCATTTTTCATGCTGAGGTGCCCCTGGTGCAGTCTTTTCAGCATCTCTAGTCTCAGTGACTGAGGAATGACAACACTTCACACTCCTAAGCAGAAGCCTGTTGACGACACTCTGCTCTGATGTCATAGTGCTGTTGACATTCACCTGTAGGCCAGCCCTCATTCAGATTCTTAATGATTCTCTGTAGGTATGTGTCTGTCTCTCTTTCAGCTGTGTTCTGCTTGGATTGCATATCAGATACAGGTAGTGATTTAGTAATCAGGGTCACATAGAGATTCACATCAGTCTCTGTGGAGCTCTTGCTGTGTGCTTCACTGTGTGTTGTAGCTTGGGACAGAGCATCAGCAAGCACAATGTGCTTACTTAGTGTGTAGATCAGGTTGAAGTCATAACACTGTAGCTTTGTCAACAGTCTTTGGATTAACAGTGACATCTCGCTGAGATTTTTCTTGATGATGGATATTAATAGCTTGTGGTCCGTCTCTGTTGGTAAGCAATAGACAGCTGTGGAATTTCTCAAATCTATACACAAACACACTACACAATTTGAGTGTAGTGACATTCAGCTGCTGTCATCGTTCTTGATGCGTAGTGATGAATGAGCAATTTTGGTGAGTCAGTGGATATCTTTGTTTTTTTGGATGGATTGTAGTATGCCTGCATTGGCTTCATTGTGAATGTAGTTTTAAGCTGCAAACATTCTTTTTCATAACTTTCAGTCCAGTTGAACTCAAATCCATCATGCAACAGCTGTCACAGATAAACTGTTTTTGAACAGAGGTTTGGAATGAATTTGCCAATTAAATGTATTATTCCCAGCACTCTTAACACGACATTTATATCTTTAGGCTCCCGGAAATGTGATTTAAGTCACACCAAAGAGACACTGTGCTCTGTTCGGCTTTAGTCCATACTTTAAGATGTGCTGCAACACTTTGGTTAGCCTGTCATTGTGCTGCTCCAGAGTGGATCTTCCAAAGCACAATGTCATGCACATACACCCAGACCCCATCAATGCCTTCAATGATGTGCTCCATGGTCTTGTGAAAGACCTCGGGAGTAGAGGAGTTTCCAAAAGGCATCCTCTGGAAGGAGTAATGGCCAAATGAAGTATTGAATATGCAGTATTTTGTGCTGTGTTTGTACAGCCTCAGCTGCCAAAATCACTTGGATGCATGCAATTTACTGAAAAACCTTGCACCTGCCATTTAACTTATTTCATCCCTGGTAGGAATGTGGAAATGCTCTCTCTTTATGTTGGCACTTGAGTCTTTTGGACCCATACATGCACGTAGATTATTAGTCTGTTTCTTGACGCATACCATCGAGTCAACCCTTTTGTGGACTCCTCCACTTTCTTTAGTACTCCCAGTGATATCATTTAGTTGAGTTCCTCCTTCAGCTTGTCTTGTAGTAGTGCTGGAACCTGTCGCAAAGCATGAGCTTTGGGCTGGGCATCCTCTTTTTGCTGTATCTTAGATGAACGGCAAGACACCAAACCCTTTAAAGATGTCTGGATACTGGTTCACTATTGACATTATGCTGTTCGTTGCATTACTGTTGATGTGGTGAATCCTCTTCACACATCACCTAGCAGTGCCTCTGGAAACATGACAAAGATGAGGTTGTGCCCTTTTCCTGTAACTTCAAGCCTGGACTTGACAGGACTGTGTAATGGACAATTTTATTTTAATTTAATCTCTATTTGTGCACATATTTTGATGTATTTTATTTTGTCTTTTTGTCTTTTATGAGCTGCTAGACAGCTGAATTTCCTTTTGGGATAAATAAAGTTCTTTCTATTCTATTCTATTCTATTCTATTCTATTCTATTCTATTCTATTCTAAAGTGTTAATGGGATGTCCACTGTAGGCTTTGAGTGGCTTACAAATTGGATGAATGTGTAGCTTTACCTTGTAGCGGCTGTGGCTCAGAGGTAGAGCGGGTCGTCCACCAATCGGAAGATAAGCGATTCGATCCCCGGCTCCTCCGCATGTCGAAGTATCCTTGAGCAAGATACTGAACCCCAAACTGCTCCCGATGATGCTTCCATCGGTGTGTGAGTGTGTTAAAAAAAAAAAAAAAAAACTGAGTAGCAGGTGGCACCTTGTATGGTAGCCTCAGCCACTAGTGTATGAATGTGTGTGTGAATGGGTGAATGTGACTCGTAGTGTAAAAAGCGCTTTGAGTGGTCAGACGACTAGAAAGGCGCTACACAAATGCAGGTCCATTTACCATTTACCATTGATAGCTTTGTTGTCACACTCATTCAACAAATTAGCCTTTACTCCTGTGTCCAGATGGAAAGTGACAACAGCTCTGTTGACATGCAGTGGCTCAGTCCACTTGTCCAACTCTGTTCACACTTGACTGTTCAATCTCTATAGTCTTGTATTCTTCCAGGGTCACCCCATCCACAAAGATGGACCACAGTCTGTACATGTTCACTTTTGCTTTGTTTCCTTTTTGAAAAGCATTGTTTTGCATAATGATATTGCCTTTTACACTTGTTGCAGATCCCACCATCGGCCAGGCATTGTTTTGGTACATGTCTCATGCCACGTCCTTTGCACTTAAAAGTCTCTGATTCTTTTTTCTTTTAGCCTGTGCTGCTCTTGGCTTCTGGGTCCAACTCAACACTCTGGCGACTGCTGTGCTATCTTTGTCTGGTAACTCAGGGTTTTACTGAATGTTTTAGCACACTGCAGGGCTAATTCACTAGTGTGGCATATCCTGGCATGTCGTCACACCACCAGCTGAGGTTTGGGCAGTCTCTCAAAGCATCTCATAGTAACTTCTCTCTCACCGATTTGTCCTTAACTCCAACACAATCTGGTCACGGATCATTGAATCTTGCAGCACTCTAAAATTGCATGTTCTAGCTTTCAATTTTAAGTCAGTCAAAAAAAGCATCAAAGCTCTCAACAGGCTGCTTCATGCATAAGTAAAACACATACCGTTTAAACGTTTAAAGTGAGCAGTGCTTATCAAACTTTTGCACAGCTGTGTCGAACTTCTTTTTTCCTCAGCGCTGGTGCACACAAACACGTTGACATACATTGAATACCTCCATTACTTGCAGTCCCACAATGATAAGAAGCAGTGCAATCTTCCGTGTGTCTGGTTTGCCATCCAGCCTGGGAGCTTGCAGGTACAGCATGAAACGTTACTTGAAAGTTCCCTACTCACAGTCAACATTTCCTGTCCAATTACTTAACAGCATTGGAAGGCTTCACACTTCCCATGACTTCTGTAACTGGACCACTCCTGGTATGTTTTCAGTAAACAAATAAAGGCACATAAGTTTAGTGAACACAGAATTTTCGTAACATACATACAGCATCATGTGTAGTCTTTTTAGGACTGTATGAATGTAGCTGACAAATAGAATGCTTGCCTTTGCTGCCACCTAGTGGCTGGACAGGATTGGACATGATTAATGACTCCTATCACTACAAAAGTGAGTCCTGACTGCAGACTGCACAAAGCCTTCCTTTACTCATTGCATCCAAAAAGTTCTATTTTAACTTCATCGGTCCACAGGACTTGTTTCCCAAAAGCATCATGGTTATTTAGATGTTCCTTTGCAAATGTCTGCCACTAAATTTTGTGGTGAGGACACTGAAAAGGTTGTCTTCTGATGACTCTTCCATGAAAGTCATATTTGTGCATGTGTCACTGCACAGTAGAACAGTGCACCACCACTTCAGAGTCTGATAAATCTTCCTGCAGGTCTTTTGCAGGTCCCGTTGAAGGACATCAGGCCCTCATGCCACCCTCATGGAGTCTCTTTCTGACAGTCTGGTTAGAAAGTAGCTGGAGGTCATTATGTAGGGTTTGGCAGTGCTCCCCCTTGTTCCTCCTCACACAAAGGAGCAGATACCGGCCCTGCTGCTGAGTTGATGCCCTCCTACGACCCTGTCCAGCTCTCCTCCTGTAACGGCCGGTCTTCTGGTATCTCCTCCATGCTCTTGAGACTGTACAGGGAGACACAGCAAACCTTCTTGCACCCACATGTATGGATGTGCCACCCTGGAGGAGCTGGACTACCTGTGCAACCTGATTAGGCTACAGGTACCACCTCATGCTACCAGTAGTGACAAGGACACTAACAGAACACAAAACTAGAGAAGAATCTGTCAGGAGGCATAAGGAGAAAGCAACTGTCTGTGGCAACCATGTGTGAAACCATTCTCTTTTTGGGGATTGCTTTGCCTCTCCATTGCACCTGTTGTCACTTTACTTGCACCAAGGCAGGTGAAGCTGATTGTAGGCTTTGAGTGGCTTACAAATTGGATGAATGTGTAGCTTTACCTTGATAGCTTTGTTGTCACACTCATTCAACAAATTAGCCTTTACTCATGTGTCCAGATGGAAAGTGACAACAGCTCTGTTGACATGCAGTGGCTCAGTCCACTTGTCCAACTCTGTTCACACTTGACTGTTCAATCTCTATAGTCTTGTATTCTTCCAGTGTCATCCCATCCACAAAGATAGACCACAGAGGGCACTGTCTTTCACAGTCTGTACATGTTCACTTTTGCTTTGTTTCCTTTTTGAAAAGCATTGTTTTGCATAATGATATTGCCTTTTACACTTGTTGCAGATCTCACCATCGGCCAGGCATTGTTTTGGTGCATGTCTCATGCCACGTCCTTTGCACTCTGATGAAGCTGATGAAGGTGAAGCTGATTGTGCTTCCTAGGTGGATAGATTGATATCTCTGAAGTTTAAATGACTTAGTGTTATACTGTGAAAATTAAGTGCTCCTTTAATTTTTGAGCAGTGTAATATCTGACCCATCTCAGAGTTCCAGCTATTACCATCTCTTAGAAGATTTAAGGATCCCCAGAGCAGGCCGAACCGTTTGAAATATTAGTTTCTGCACACATTCATTAAGGTTCTAAATGCCAGCAGGTAATGTAGGATAATGACCACCAGGTTGTACATAGGTAGCCAATGTCAGAAGATGCAAATTGTTATATGAACCTATGTGTTGTCTTCTGTGGAATCAGTCCAGGACAAATTTCTATGTGGTGACATTAAGGTATATCTCATTTCATCTCATCTCATCTCATCTCATCTCATTTCATCATTTGGTTACTATCAACAGTGGTTTGGTAATATTGGCAGATGCTTAAGAAGCACTAAGCTAGAGAATCAGATCATAAGTCAGCAGTCCACAAAGAAGAACTGCAGACTTAAACTACAATTTAATAATATGGCACTCTTACATTTTATTCAAGGTTATCGGTGTATATACCAAATGACTGATACAATACAGACTTGTATCACTTGTACAGAAAGATGCCTATGCAATGTCTTATTCATACTACTGTAGTCTGTGTGTTTACTGTTGAGCTTACACTGACTGACCTTGTCTTGACTAAATCTGTCAGGGTGTCCTCCAGAAACCTTTTGTTGGGTAACACATTAAATCAAATCAAGTTTATCATCATCTCACCATACATTTCTGTGTAGGGCAGAGTTAGAGAACATTTCTCTGGGATTAAGGTGCAACATAACAATACATTCTCACTCTGACCTTGTCACATAGTGATGTTTGGTCAAGGACTTTCCATGTCAAGATATGATGTGCAAAGTGCCCTAGGTGTCGTGGTTGTTGTCAATCTGGTATGCCGTGTCAACTTCAGCCTGTTACATGCATTATCTGTTTTCAAAATACACTTCTGTTTTCACAGGAAATGTACTATTGCATACAGTCTCTTTCAAAATAAACACACTACGTCATTACAACACCTTGAACTGACTTTTTTTTCCTTCAATAACAAACGCATGTGGTCATATTTAGCCAACACACATGCATAGTTTGGTTTAGGCAACAAAAGCATGTGGTTGGGTTTAGGAGAAAAGAACAGGGTTTGGCTTTACAATCTTACTGCAAGCGGACACTGGCCTCCCAGGTCAAAGTCTGTAGTTGTTGTCCTCTGCCTTACATAAGGGAATGAGTTTTTCCTCACATATCCCCACCCAGCTGTGATTGACTTTACTGTTTGCCTTGACCTTTGCCAACCTGTAAAACCTTACAAACTTGTAAAACATTTATCTCTGACATTGTGACTTGCTGTTCTGATAAATAACTGCCAGATGAAGGATCAGTCAGTGTTATCCTTTAAGCTGAATCACACCTGCAGTCAAAAATGGCTAAATATGACTTGATGCTTCCGGTGCTTCTTCCTGAAAATTGATAATATATTTCAATAAAGTGTAATTATCGGCTCCAGGTGTAAGCCTCATAATTGTTGTGCAAATTTGTGACTGTATGCTCAAAAATCTCTCGTGTTTGCGGTGATCCATAATTATTATAAAACCTGTTTCACTGACTATTTTATACCGTCACTGACTGCAGACTGTTCACTCCTCTTAACTGGTTAGTAAGGAGTTTTCCAGAAATCATCTTGGCTAAAATAACAATGTTACAGCCACATTTTGGCCATTGTTGTGGCTCAAAAAACCATATCCATGGGAAAGCTTGTCCTTAATTTGAACTGGAGCATCTTGTTTTTCCTTTTTGCGCTGTAAGGGTCCAAAGACAGAGGGATGTCATATGTTGTAAAACCCTCTGAGGCAAATTGCGGTTTGTGATATTGGGCTTTATATATTAAATTAAAATTCAATTGAAATTATCATTTGTACAGAGTTTGGTGCTTAAAGTTGTTTATTCTAGTGAATGTTTGTGTGCTTTGTGTTTACGTCCGTGTGCGCGTAGTTCAATGTCTACATTGCTCACAAAATACAGTCGCCACTGCCTTCTGGATATAAGAAACAAGTCAAAACATCACAATTTGGACCAGAAAGTCACAGAGGAACTTTTGGGCCTGGGACTTCTCCGCCGGACTGCTACTTCACTGGATTCTCCTGCTACCTTAAACCCAGAGAGGAGGCGCCAGAAGCAGTGTGAAAGAAAGCAGAAGCAGGGCAAGCTTGGAGGCATCCAGGCTAGGCTAGCAACTAGCCCACACTTACCAGCGATACCATCCCTCAATATGGCCAATGTACGCTCACTAGACAACAAAACAGACCACATACAGCTCCTGACATCTGCGCAGTGTGATATAAGGAACTGCTGTGTTTTCATTTTCCTAGAGACATGGCTCAATGACAACATCCCGGACTCTGCTATCCAGCTAGCTGGGCTAACTTCCGACTGCACCGACCGAGTCTTTGTGGAATTTGTGTTTACATCAGCGATGCCTGGTGCCAGAATGCTGCTGTCGCTTACAAACACTGAGGAGCTCAAAGATGTCCTCACAGACATCTTCAACATCTCTTTGAGCCAAGCAATTGTCCACAATGCATAATGAACTCCACCAGCAGAAAGCAGTGTTTGTAATGTTTGGCACAGAAGACAACCCCTCCCCTGGGCGAGCAGGCTGTGTGTCTGTCCACAGCCAGTGTGAAGAGGACCCTCTCCAGTATCAACCTATGCAAGGCAGCTGGACCAGATAACATGCCTGGTCGTGCATTAAAGGACTGCACTGAGGAGCTCAAAGATGTCCTCACAGACATCTTCAACATCTCTTTGAGCCAAGCAATTGTCCATGTGTTTCAAAGCCACCCCAATAATACCAGTTCATAAGAAGCCCCACCTATCCAGCTACAATGACTTCCACCATCATGAAATGCTTCGAGCAGCTGGTCATGCAGGACATAAAGTCCACCCTTCCGCCCTCCCACGACCTGTTTCAGTTTGCATACAGGTCAAACAGGTCCATAGAGGATGCTATTTCCGCTGCTCTCCATCCAGCCCTCACCCACCTGGACTCAAAGAACTCATACATGCAAATGCTGTTCCTGGACTTCAGTTCAGCAATCAACACAATCATTCCCCAGTAGCTCAAACAAAAACTCAGACACTTAGGACTCAAAACCTCTCTCTGTAACTGGGCACTGGTCTTTCTAACGGGGAGGACACAAAATGTGCGGGTCGGCAGCAACGCCTCCAAGATCATCATGCTGTGCACAGTGGCCCTGCGGGGGGGTTAGCAGTGTTAAGAGCACTGCTGACCTACGACTGTGTGCCAACCAACAGCACCAACCACATCGTCAAGTTTGCAGATGACATGACTGTGGTGGGTCTCATTTCCAACAATGATGAAGCCAACTACAGGAGTGAGGTGAGCCGACTGGTCCAGTGGTGTAAGGACACCAATCTCCTCCTCAATGTGGGGAAGACCAAAGAGATTGTTGTGGACTTCAGAAGACTTTCACAGCATCCCCCACTGACCATTGACAGTGCTGCTGTGGAGAGGGTGAGTGGCACCAAGTTCCTGGGGGTGCATATCTCCGAGGACCTCTCCTGGACCAACATCACCACATCGCTGGCTACGAAGGCTCAAACACACCTCTATTTCCTCCGCAAACTGAGGTGAACAAGAGTCCCACCCCCGGAGGCTGCACTGCCTCCTGCCAAAAGATTCTGCAATGCATAGTGAATACAGCCAGCAAGATCACTGGTACCCCTCTGCCCTCCCTCACAGACATCTTCAACACCCGCTTCACCCATCAATCAATCAGCATTGCTGGTGACACCTCCCGATCCGCACACAGTCACTTCAGCCTCCTGGTACCAGAGCCTCCAGGGCCACTTCACAAGATTCACAAGCAGCTTTATCCACCAGGCTGTCAGAATGTTGAACTCTGTCCGCTGCCTCCTATACCTATATATATATATGTACATATTATATTATATTATATTACAAACTGCTGCTGACTGTCTGTCTCTGCACTGTGCACTTTACCAACCATTTGCACTACATCTGCTGCTGTTGGTCATTTGCACTACATGTAGAGTGTCTTATCTGTTAGGATTCTGCTTTATTTCATTTTTACTTGTATTATTTTAATTTAGCTTCCTTTTAGCTGGGCGGCTGTGGCTCAGGGGCAGAGTGGGTCGTCCACCAATCGGAAGATCAACGGTTCAATCTCCAGCTCCCGATGATGTTTCCATTGATGTATGAGTGTGTTAAAAAAAACTGAGTAGCAGGTGACACCTTGTACGGTAGCCTCGGCCATCAGTGTATGAATGTGTGTGTGAATGGGTGAATGTGACTCGTAGTATAACAAGCACTTTGAGTGGTCAGATGCCTAGAAAGGTGCTATACAAATGCAGGTCCATTTAAAATTGTATAGCATTATACTAGGTGAGAGGGAAACATCATTTCTATTTTTCTGTATATCCTGCACATATAGTGAATTGTCAGTTAACTTGAAACTTTAAACTTGAACGTGAACTTTGACTGACTTGCCTTAATTTCATACCTGATATATTATGATCCACTAAAACTAGGCATGTTATAAGATGAATTAGTTCTCTTTTTTGTTATGGTCACCACCATCTTGACTGTAAGGGAGCTGGGAGGGACAATTACACCAGGCGCAGCTGCAACCCAGTTTTGTTATGTCTCCCGCACGGCATTATACCACTTGGGAGTGTTTCCGCAGCAGAGCGTTTGCCTGCCCAATTTTGTAGACCTGCAGATCATGCAGGTGCACAGATACACCACAGGTGGTACTCAAGTACCTGCTCTTCGGTCCTCAAACCAGATAAGTGCCCCTTTTGAAAGACATTTTTTCTACCTCTTTTGATAATTTAATGTTTTGGTTAATAAATTTGGCCCATGGCATCAATTTCAATTAAATGTGTGTTGTATGCCTGAAAAGTTTTGAGTCAAGCCTCTGCCCATACCTCTTCAACCTTCCCTGTCGTTACAGCCACCACAGTTAACGGATACAAGTCAAGCACCCTGCAGAGCAGCATCCATATCTCCCTTACCTCCAGATAGGTGTATCAGTAGTGTTTTATTTGCTTATTTATTTATTGAATGTTAACTTAACCAGAAAGTCCCACTGAGATTGAAAATCTCTCTCACAACACATTTAAAATGCAACAAATAACATTTAATACAAAAATTCACAATAAAACAACAACGATTTAAACATAAAGGCCTCTCAAGGAAAAAAAACAAACGAGCAGTTGTCTCTGTCACCACATTCTTTATGATGCTGTTAAATTCATTGATGTATAGAAGTAGTTCTAATTTTAGATCTTTTTGGAGATTGTTCCATGACCAAGCACTGAAGAAAAATACAGTTTTCCCCAAATCTGCTAAAACCCAGGGTACATTGAAAAGCAACCACATTGTAACTACCGGAGCTGACACACAGAAGGGTGCAGAAGTAGAGGAAGTTTGCCCAATATTGCTTTATAGATAAAAAATATTCCGATGTTGTTGTCTGCAAATGGTCAGTGATGTCCAACCCACCAAATCATAAAGAATGAAGTGATGAGTATGTGACTTTGCTTTTGTTATAAAATGTAGAGATGCATGGTACACTGAATCACTTGCTCTTGCACCGCCTGCATTATGGAGGGCACATCCGTGTAAATGACAGTGTCATCTGCATATAAATGTATTTCGCAGGAATGTCTTGACAGGAAACAAAATAGGCTTAAAGATGAAACCCTGAGGGACATCTTTAGTTATTTGAAGAAATTCCAAATTTCGGCCTTTTGCATAAACACACTGAGTACAATGTTAGAATATTTTGTAACCAGGATACAGCATTAGGACAGAAATCAGCATTCCTTAGCTTGTTCAGGAGTACTCTGTGGTCCACTGAGTCAAATGCCTTAGAAAGATCCACAAACAAAGCAGCACAATGCTGTTGTCTGTCCAAGGCACCAATAATATAATTTGTCACAGCCGTAGCAGCAGTGATGGTGTTGTGCCCAGTTCTAAAACCAGACTAAAAATACTTTAAAGTATTTCTATCAAATAAAAATAGTTTCAACTGTATATTTACCTGACATTTAAGGATCTTGGCCAAAACTGAAAGTTTAGAAATTGTACGGTAATTGTCCAGCTCTGGGGGGTCTCCACCTTTAAGGGAGAACATAGGCAGCTCCAAATTTTAAGTATGGAATTGGAGAGAAGGCTCAAATTAAAAATATGAGTGATGGGCTCGGCAATAATATCTGCCACCACCTTTCAGAGATAAAGATCCAGATTGTCTGGACCTGCAGACTTTCTGTGGTCAATGTCTCTCAGAGCTTTATGAAATTGTCACACTGAAATAGGTTTAAAATCAAACAGATCTAGCTTTCCATCAGCTGTATTGGAAGAACATAGGACAGCTGTATTTATATTAAAGCTATCAAATTCACCCGTCCCACCCCAAATAAAATGTTTATTATACTGGCTGACCATAGCAACTTTGTCCTTTATTTCATCTGAGCCAACCAGAATTTGATCCGGGGGGCTTGAGGCAACAGGTGTACCGGATAAAGATTTAATTGATTTCCAGAATTTTGAGGAGTTATTTCGGTTTTCTGTAACTGGCTTCAGATAAAACTGATTTGGATTTTCTAATCATAAAGGTACACTTGTTCCTTAGGGTTCTAAACGTGGTCCAGTCAGTAGAGGACTTCAGAAAATCTAGCTTGGGCCCAAGATATATTTCTTAAACAAAGCAGTCCTGAGAGGCTGAACCAAGGATTGTCCCTACTGCTGACAATAAATCTTTTAGGAACATGTTTATCCGAGATAGAGAGAAAAAAATGAATGAAAGTATTCCCATGCCAGTTCACATCCGGAATCAGAGTAATTTGGCTAAAATCACTGTAGTAATGCAAGAAAGCATGCGCTTCAAAACTTTTAAAACATCTTTTAAAAATGAAATGAGGTTTTACCTGGAGGATTTTTGTATTCCTGACACAAGCAATTGCACAATGATCAGACTGTTTAGCTTAAGTAATTGACAGAGTTGCAGAGCTAATGAGCTTAGATTTTACAGTTCAACCCCACCCCCTTTACCTACCCAATCAGTTCTATAGACTTTGTAACCCTCAATAGAAATCAATTCATCTGGTACAGATTTCTTGAGCCAAGTTTCAGATAGAATCATCACATCAGTGTTGGTCATATTTGCCCAGATCTTGACCATATCTTAGGTACAAGACCTCTCATATTCAAATGTATAAAACCAAAGCCTGTTTTACCTGTCTGAGTGAGGGAGTGGGTAAACATTGCACAGAGGTAGTAGGCCCAGGATTGGGCTGAACATTACCAGTCAACATCAATAAAAGCATAACCATACATCGTAATTTTAGACTGACAGAAAATGATTTATCAACACCACTGTCACCTAAAAACTGAAAAAGTGTCCTTTGAGGTGATAAAATAGTAATTTAACAGCATGAAATTCTGAAGACACAGGATCTTTAATTACATCTGTAAATTCACTCTCCCTGTTGTGCCTACTGAGTTCATTTAATCCAGGGTTGCATTGGGCAAGTATCAGTAATATAAAGAAATACATTATGCTAACTTAAATGCTGCAGCTATTAAGTCAATATGCTACTAGACCATAAAATTGCACTTCTAACAGCAGAATCAAGTTCCTTATTCACATCTGAAAATAAAGCAGGCATGGCTATTAAAGCAAATCTATGCAGAAAATAGCAGAATAGTAAAAAGAATATATAGCAACCACTGTACCACTTAATGCTTTCGTAGAAGGGCTAGCAAGCAGGGCCAAGTGCAGGGTGATAGCAGGCGGGGCTGAAGCTGAAGGCTGTTAAACAGGGCTGAAGTCTGGAGGTCAGCAGAGCCTGCTGAAAGTTGGAGGCTGCTAGGCAGGGCCAACACCTGGTATACCTGGTCACAGCCTGCATTCTGCTCCCCTTCTGTCCTTCACCTGCTCTTGGTAAATTTCCATTCACCTGCACCCTGCCAGCCAGCCACGCCCCCCCTCATCAAGCCATCTCCACTCACCCCTGTGCTCTCAGCTGCTGCTCATCAACACTCCCTGCAGTAAAACAGGTCCTGCCTTTCCCTCAGTGCCAGATTGTTTCTACACCTCATGCAAGACATTCCAGTATTCACTCTTGATTCCCTGGGACCGACCCTGCTTGTTCCTGACCTGTCTACACCATCTGTTTCCAGGTAAACTCACCAGCCTTCTGTCCCTGAACATAGGTTCTGCCTCAGCGTCTCTGGTTTCAGTCTGCCTGTGGCTGTGTGTGTTTTTCTGCCACGTCTGCCGCATCTCAGTGTGTGTTCCCACCTGTTTGTTATCTCTGCCTGCTGTTTGGACTGTACTGTTCGGATCTGAGGACTCACATCCTTGTTCTCTGTCCCACTTCCGAGTTCAGCCCGGCCCATTCCCTGGACCTTGATCCCACAGACTTGCGTGTGTGGGCCGTGAGCCTGAAGAATTAACTATTTCCTGAATACCTTCTTCAGCTCAATTTTCTGTTTATTCTGTGTTTAAATTAAAATCATTACCAACTGTCTGCCTGCCTCAGAGTGCTGCATTTGGGTTCAATCTCACCCATGATAGAGGCTAGCAGACAGAGCCAAAAGGTGGAGGGTTGGAAGCTAGCAGGCAGAGCAGAAGGCTGCAGGCTGGCAGAGTGCTGTTCTGTCCCCTTAGGTGCCCTACTCCAGCAGGTGGATTCTGGGTAGGCCTAGGCCTCAAACAGTCCAGATAAGCCACAAACAGTCCAGATTTACAGTTCTGTGGCAATCCAATAACATCTGATAAAAATTTAGCATCCAAAGATTCCACACTGCAAGAAATATGTTGGTTTTTAAGAGTACCACTCGTTTAGGCTTAAATGACATAGAACATCACACATTAAAACATAAAAACTCAGATCTCAGGTACTGAGACCCACACAAAGGACTGACTAGGCTGCCATCTTGGATTGCAGACGTTCCCCACCTCAGCATTGTTTGCCTCAGCATTGTTTGTCACTGTTGTGAAATTAAACAACTATGAAATCATCTTAGCCAGTCTAAACAATGTAAATGTAAATGTGCTTTTTTATACAGCCCTTTACAACCACCCACAGGTGAACCAAAGTGCTTTACAATAAATAATAAATAAAAGCAATAATAAAACAATAAATAAAAACATTAGAAATAATAATAATAACAACAATAAAAGTAATAAAATGGAATAAAAGTGTCACCACAGGTATTAAAAGCCATCCTAAGTAAATAAGTTTTCAGTTTAGATTTAAAAAGGCCCAGGTCAGAGATGAGACGCATTTCTGCAGGGAGCTTGTTCCAGAGCCTGGGTGCCGCAACTGAAAAGGCTCAGTCACCCCAGTGTTTGTATTTTGACCTGGGCACTTCCAACAAAAGTTGGTTTGAAGACCTCAAAGTATTAGCATGTTCACAAACAGTTAAAAGCTCTGATAAATAAGAGGGGGCCAAGCCGAGCTTTAAAAACAAACATTAAAAGTTTAAAATCAATCCTAAAATGAACTGGAAGCCAATGGAGGGAGTTAAGAGCAGGAGTGATGTGCTCTCGTCTCTTAGTGTTTGTTAAAAAATGGGCAGCAGCATTTTGCACAAGTTGGAGGTGACTAAGTGAAGAATGGGAGAAGCCAACATAAAGTGCATTGCAGTAATCCAATCTTGAGCTAATAAGAGCGTGGATGGCATTCTCAAGGTGATAGCTTTAAAAAGTTTTCACTTTGGCCAGGAGACGTAATTGAAAAAAGCTAGTCTTAACAACATTGTTGATTTATTTATCAAATTTCAGACAATTGTTGAAAATCACCCCCAGATTTCTGACAGTTGGACTGAGCTTTGAAGACAAGGTGCCAAAGCCAGCCATCACAGTGTCCCCAAAAACAATACATTGCGCTTTGTTGTCGTTTAAATGAAGACATTTTGGGCCAACCACTGCTTAATGTCAGTATACAATCAAATGAAGAGCTTTGTGCATTATCACTATTTGGCTTCACCGGCAGGTATATTTGTAAATTATCTGCATAACAATGAAAAGAGAAATTGTGCCTGGCTATAATTGACCCAAGTGGCAACATATACAGTAAAAGGAGAATAGGGCCAAGAATAGAGCCTTGTGGGACCCCACAGGAGAGAGGAGCACTGGAGGAGGACAGGTCACCGACCATAACAGAAAAGGTTCTACTGGACAAGAAAGACGTAAACCACTTCAGTGCAGTGCCCTGGATTCCAACATAATTACTCAGGCGTGACAGGAGGACTGAATGGTCCACCGTGTCAAAGGCTGCTGTGAGGTCGAGCAGCACTAGGACTACAGGGGACTTGGCATCAACAGCCAGTGCAATATCATTGTGCACTTTTAACAGTGCAGACTCAGTGCTGTGGCAACATCTAAATGTCATATCTCCATTCTCCCTGCCTCCCTCCTGTCCTCAGTAATTTTCCACTCACCTGCCAACCACACCCATCTCATCAGCTCACTCTACTCACCTGTCAACGCAGCTCCAGCTCATTCCAATCAGCCCAGCATATAAGCCTCTCCAGCTCACTCACTCATTGTTCTTCAGCGTCATGCGAGACTTTCCAGTGTTCCTGACCCGTCTGATCACCCGGTACCGACTCTGCCTGTCCCCAACCTGCTCTCCTCGTCTGCCTGCTGGTAAACCCACCTGCCTTCTGTCCCTGACCACGTTCTCTGCCTCAGCGTCTCTGGCGTCTGTCTGCTCTCCCGGCTTCGACTCATCCGCCTGGCCCCGGCTCTCTTTCTGCCTGCTCCCTATCGGTACCTCTGTCTACGCGGACTGCTCACCTGGCTTCGACCCCGTCGCCCGTCACCGACTGTTCCCCAGCTCTCTCCTCAACGGCACCTCTGCACAACTGGCTGGATCTTCAGGCTTCAGATCCCTCTCTCCATCATCAGCGGCTGAAGTAAGCTTCCTCTTTTCACCGTATGTTGGGAGAAAACTGAACTGTTCGGATCCGGGGGCTCTGGTGCTTCCCCTCGGTTCCGTGGCTGGATTCGGCTGCCTCGCCGTTCCTCATCTGTGCTTCAGAGACTTTGTACGGGTGCTCCGCCTGAAGATTGAACTGTACGCGGTGTTAGCTCTCGCTGTTCCGCTGCCTGTTAGCCGTTGTGACATTTTCCACCTGTTCCTGTTTACACGAGTGCTGCATTTGGGTTCCACACACACCCGTTACAGTACAATCTGGCCAGACATGGACCCAGCGCACTCGTCATCACCTCAGGCTCGCTTGGAGCGGGTGGAGGGAATGCTCCAGCACCACGAGGCGCAGCTAGCCTCCAACGCAGCGGAGGCTCGGCAGACGGCGTCGGCTCTGGAACAAGTGCTAACTTCCTTAGCCACCCAGGTGCAACAGTTGGCGGCCTCGCTGTCACCACCGGCCGCTCTTGTTCCAGCTCCAGCTCCCCACTCACCGGTTCCATCTCCCCTGCCCGGCTCCGCCCCCGAACCGCGGGTAGGAACGCCGGAGCGTTATTCTGGGGATCCCGAGGGCTGCAACCCATTCTTGACAAACTGTTCCATTTTGTGTGCTCTGCAGCCCCACACCTTTGCCTCAGAGGCCGCGAAGGTTGCTTTCACTGTTAATCACCTGACTGGCAGAGCACGTCTGTGGGGAACAGCAGAGTGGGAGAGAGGCACGCCGGCCTGCTCCTCCTTCCAGGCCTTCGCTGCAGAACTGCGCAAAGTTTTCGGACCTGTTTCTCTGGGCCCTGATGCCACTGGGGGACTCATGGGTATGAAACAGGGGAACCAGACTGTCGCTGACTACGCCATTGATTTCCGCACCCGAGCCCGTCTCAGCGACTGGAACCCAGCGGCCCAGTGTGACGCTTTCCTCCACGGCCTGGCACCCTACATCAAGGATGAGCTGGTTTCCTTTGACCTTCCATCCTCCCTTGACGGCCTCATCAAGCTGACTTCCAGGCTGGACAGATGCATCCAGGCAAGGAGAAGGGAGCTGCGCCAGGCAGGGGCGGACCGCCAGCCATCCGCCCGTCCACGGGGCCCCCCAACCGCCTTCAACCTGCTCTCTGAAACTCCATCCAGGGGGGCCGAACCCACGCAGGTGGGACGCACCAGCCTCACACCAGAAGAGCGAGAGCGACGTCGCTGAGGGAACCTCTGCCTGTACTGCGGCCAGGCTGGACACTTCGTCTCCCGCTGTCCAGCAAAAGGGAGGGCTCAGCAGTAAACAGGGACGTCCTGCTGAGCTGAACCCAAGACCCTGTCCCTGACTCCCGACCTCTGTTTCACGTCCGGCTCCTGTTGGCAGGGGGCTCCCACAGGCTTGCCACCTTTATCGACTCCGGAGCTGATGTCAGTCTGATGGACGAGGAGCTCGCCTTCCAGCTGGGGATCGACCAGACTCCTCTGCCACGTCTGGCTCCTGCCAGCGCCCTGGACAGCCATCTCCTGGGGACCGTCACCCACCAGACCACGCCCCTCCACATGCTCCTGTCCGGCAATCATCACGAGACGATCCAGTTTTACGTCCTGAAGTCACCTCATCTCCCGCTGATCCTTGGCTACCCCTGGCTCCGCCGTCACAACCCCCATATTGACTGGTCGACGGGGTCCATCTTGGGCTGGAGTTCCATGTGCCACCAGGTCTGTCTCAAGCAGGCATCAGCACCTCAACCGTCTGCCCAGCGTGCCTGCAGAATACCACGATTTCCGGGAGGTATTCAGCAAATCCAAGGCGACCTCCCTGCCCCCTCATCGACCATACGACTGTGCCATAGACCTCCTGCCTGGCTCCTCGCCCCCCAAGGGTCGTCTCTACTCCCTGTCTGCACCCGAAAGAGAGGCTATGGAGCTCTATATCAATGACGCTTTGGCTGCGGGGATCATTCGTCCCTCCTCGTCACCTGCTGGAGCCGGCTTCTCCTTCGTTGAGAAGAAAGACAAGTCCCTGAGACCCTGCATCGACTAAAGGAGCCTTAACGACATCACGGTCAAGAACCGCTACCCCCTGCCCCTCATCGCCTCTGCATTTGAGTTGCTCCGGGGGGCCGTGGTCTTCACTAAGCTGGATCTCCGCAACACCTACCATCTTGTTCGGATCTGGGAGGGAGACGAGTGGAAGACGGCCTTCAACACGCCCACAGGACATTACGAGTATCTGTGCTCCAACGTCTGCTCGAAAACTCGCTGTTTGTTAAGGCTGAGAAGTGCGAGTTCCACGCCACCTCCGTCTCATTCCTGGGGTACATCATTGGCCAAGGCTGCGTGGAAATGGACCCCTCCAAGGTTTCTGCCATCACCTCCTGGCCCGTTCCTGAGTCCTGGAAGCAGCTGCAACGGTTCGCCAACTTCTACAGAAGGTTCATCCGGGGGTACAGCACCGTGGCTGCTCCACTCACCGCCGAGAACTGTTGGCGGTGAAGCTGGCATTGGAAGAATGGCGCCACTGGTTGGAAGGAACAAAGTTGCCCTTCCTGGTCTGGACTAACCATAAGAATCTGGAGTACATCCGTTCGGCCAAAAGACTGAACTCCTGTCAAGCCCAGTGGTCACTGTTTTTCACCAGATTCGACTTCTCCCTCTCCTATCGGCCGGGTTCCCGCAACGTCAAGCCTGACGCCCTGTCTCGCCAGTTCGTGGGGGAGGAGGACACCGCCCCAAACTGCGATACCATCCTCCCTGCTCCCCGCCTGGTGGCTTCCCTTTCCTGGGAAGTGGAGGAGCGGGTCCAAGCCGCCTTGGAGGGTCACCTGGGTCCCAGCTCCTGTCCTCCTGACCTCCTGTTTGTTCCCCAGGATTTAAGGTCAGACGTCCTGCAGTGGGCCCATGGCTCCCGACTCACCTGTCACCCAGGGATTCAGCGTACCAAAGAGGTCCTGCAGCGACGGTTCTGGTGGCCCACCTTGGAAGAGGACACGAGGGACTTCGTCAACGCCTGTCTGGTCTGCAGTCAGCACAAGTCCTCCCGTCGGGCCCCTGCCGGCTACCTGCAACCATTGCCAGTACCACATCGGCCCTGGTCCCACATCTCTTTGGACTTTGTCACCGGTCTGCCACTGTCAGATGGAAACACTACCATCCTGACGGTGGTGGACTGGTTCAGCAAGATGGCTCACTTCGTGCCCCTACCCAAGCTCCCGTCGGCCAAGGAGACCACCGGACATGTTCTCCAGCATGTTTTCCGGCTCCACGGTCTCCCATCTGATGTGGTTTCTGATCGTGGCCCCTAGTTCACATCTGTATTCTGGCGAGAGTTCTGCACCCTCATCGGGGCCACCACCAGCCTGTCCTCCGGCTACCACCCCCAATCAAACGGCCAGTCGGAGAGGATGAATCAGGAGATGGAGACGGCACTCCGCTGCATGGCTTCTAAACATCCCTCAACTTGGTCCAAACAGCTGCTGTGGGTCGAGTATGCCCACAACACCCTGACCAGCTCCGCCACAGGTCTGTCACCCCTCCAGTGCGCCTACGGCTTCCAGCCGCCGCTGTTCCCAGGTCTGGAAAAAAGAGGTCTCCTGCCCATCCGTTGAGGCTTTCATCCGCCCTTGCCACCAGACTTGGACCCAGGCTAGAGCAGCCCTCCTTAGAGCAGCGGACCGGTACTCCACAGCCGCCAACCGCCGTCGTTCCAGGGCACCCACTTACCTGGTGGGCCAGAAGGTGTGGCTCTCGACCCGGAACCTTCCCCTGAGGGTGGAGTCCAAAAAGCTGGCTCCTAAGTTCATTGGGTCATTTGCCATCGAGAAGATCATCAACCCTGCAGCCGTCAGACTTAAGCTGCCCCGCAACATGCGGATTCATCCCACCTTCCACGTCTCTAAGATCAAGCCGGTGAGAGAGAGCCCCTTGATGCCTGCTTCCCAGCCACCACCTCCCCCCCGGATCATTGACGGGGGTCCTGCCTTCTCAGTTCGCCGCCTGCTGCATTCCCGTCGCCGAGGGAGGGGTCTCCAGTACCTCGTCGACTGGGAGGGATACGGTCCTGAGGAGAGGTCGTGGGTTCCGGCTCGCCACATCCTGGATGCTCAGCTCATCCGTGAGTTTCATCGCCGCCACCCCGACCAGCCCTCCTACTGGCAAAATTACATGTCTTCCTATGATTTGAGGGATATGACGTGTAAGTCCTTTGTGAGGGGTCTGCCTTCGACAGGAATGAACGGCGGCGTGAGCCGGCGTCCTGCCAGCGCCCTCGAGTTGCGTGAAGGTGCGAGGGCCCATTCAATGCTGCTTGCAGCTTTAATTAGGGCCCGAGCACGTACCGTGCGAGGATCCTATTGAAATTGGAGGAATTATTACTATTAAGGCCCGAGCACCTAGCGGTGCGAGGACCCTATTGAAACTGAAGGAGTTATTATTATTATTATTTTTCTGCCTAATGAATTGGCTTTTTGAGGGCTTTATCATATTCAAAAACTCACCAAACTTCACAGACTCATCAGAAGTGGTGGAAAATTTGATATTTTTGGGGTTTCGTGATAATGTGCAAAAAAATGGCTCAACAGCGCCCCCCACTCATTTTCAACGAAGCAGCCCCCCAAGCTGGTTTAACCTACGTGGACGAAACTTGGTAGGCATATGTAACACACCAAGACGTACAAAAAAGCCTCTTGGGCCCATGCCCTAAACCCAACAGGAAGTCGGCCATTTTGAATTGAATGTGCAATTTTCATGCATTTTTGGCCATTTGCAGGGGTCATAAATGAACGAAGTCCTCCTAGAGATTTTGTCAGATCGACTTCAAACTTGGTCTGTCCCACCTACACAAATTGAAAACGAAAAGTTATCAACAGCTTGCGATTTCGTCACACCGTGTGACTGTTCAGGGACCTCAAACTTTGTTACAAACATGAAGTAGTATTATAACGCAGGAAGTAGTTTATTACTCCAACATACATGCTCCAATCTTCCCCAAACTTCACTGGATTGATGACAGTCCCGCTCTGAAGAGATCTACATGTCAATAATTTGTGATTAATATAGTGCCCCCTACTGGTAGTAGAAAATGTCATGTTTTACACTTTGAAGCACATCATCAAAGTTGAACACATCAACCTCATACTTGGTGAAATGATGCATAAAACGTTGATGATGCCTTCTATGGAAAACTGTGAGTTTTCGTCAAAGGGCAAGACCTTGGCATGGCGGTGAACTTTGATGTTTCGCCATGATGACAAAAGTAGCTGTAACTTGACTCTACGTGGACATATCTTTCCAAAACTTCACAGATATGATAACTGTCCAGCCCTGAAAACATCTATACAGAAAATTTGAATCAGCGTCATAGCGCCACCTACTGGCGGCAGAAAGTTACTTTTTTCATTCTTTCATGTCCCTCTTCTACCAGGTTCCCCCGAACCACCTCAATTTTGCGAATACATACTCCCAAGACCTTGATGATGATCAAAGCAGAAGCCTTTAAGGTTTCGTCCAACGCTGTCACTGTGGCGCCACCTTATTCACCATAAAACACGAGGTTATTTTTGAGGGGCAAGGGACACTCGAAAACTCACACAACTTGGCACACATATCAGACGGCCCAAATTGTGTTGTCTGATGTGATTTTTGTGTTTTCATGTACCAAGATGGCTCAACAGCGCCTCCAGACGCACAAAAAAGTCTTTTGGAGCCATAGGCCAAACCCAACAGGAAGTCGGCCATTTTGAATTTAGCGGCCATTTTTGGCGTTTTCCACGTTTTGTATTTTAACGAACTCCTCCTACAGGATTAATCAGAACGGCTTCAAAATCGCTGTGTATCATCTACACTACTTTGTGATCAAAAGTTATTAAAAGATCAGTTACCCGTTGAGGGGGGAATCGACTTTTTGGAGGCGAAGTTTGACGTCTCGCCATGAAAAACAAAATTGCTATAACTTTGGGGTAAATGGTCCGATCTGCACCAAACTTCACAGGATATATAATAGTCCCGCCCTGAACACGTCTACATGCAGAAATTTTGTATTTGTCATAGAGCCCCCTGCTGGAAACAGAAAATGCCATGTTTTAGACTTTGAGGTGCAGCTCTGAGCCCGTTAAGCATATCCAACTCAAATTTGGTCAGAGAGGCCTCATGACCGTGGTAATACTACATTATGAAGATTGTGACGTATTGTCAAACGGCGTTGCGCCCAGAGCGCGGCAAAGTCGATGTTTCGCCAAAACGCATAAAAGTGGCCTTAACTTCAGGGTCATTGGTCATATCTGCCTGAAACTTGATATGTGTGTTAACGGTCCAGGCCTGAACATGTGATATGAGTTTCGTTGATTGGCGTGGCCAAATGGCTTGACCACGCCCTTTAAACATCAGCCCCTGCCGCATGTTTCACCGACATGCACGAAAATTGGTAAACACATGTATGACACCCAGACACAAAAAAAAGTCTCTTGGACCCATTGGCCACACCCAACAGGAAGTTGGCTACTTTGAATTTCATGGTGATTTTTGGCATTTTGCATGTGTTGTATTTTAACGAACTCCTACAGGATTAATCGGAATAACTTGAAAATCACTGTGTGTGATCTAGACAAAGTTGTGATCAAAAGTTATTAAAAGATTTTTCCATAGATAAACGGTTTGGCCGTCAGGTGGCGGCGAAGGTTGAGGTTTCGCCAAAAATCAGAAATTCCCATTAACTTTAGTGTACTTGGTCCAATCTGACTGAAATTTAACACGTTTGTTAACAGTCCAGGCCTGAACATATGGTATGAGTTTCATCAATGAGGGTGGCCGTATGGCTTGGCCACGCCCTTTAAAGTGCAGCATCCCCCATAGCAAGTTTCGCCGACATGCACAAAAATCGGTATGCACATGTATCATCCCTAGAGGCGCAAAAAAGCCTCCTTAACGCATAGGTCAAACCCAACAGGAAGTCCGCCATTTTGAATTTACTTGTGCCACTTTTGTGCATTTTTGGCAATTTCCAGTAGACGTAAATGAACGAACTTGTCCTAGAGTTTTTATCCAATCCCCTTCAAACTTGGTCTGTCCCACCCCAAGATCTTGAAGACGAAAAGTTATCACAGCCTTGAGGTTTCGTAAAAGGCTGTCACCGTGGCTCCGCCTTCTACGCCATAAAACACGAACTTATAACTACTACTACAGATTTTATCCCATCGACTTCAAACTTGGTCTGTCCCACCTCCAGACATTGAGGAAGAAAAGCTATCAACAGCTGGACTTGTCACACCATGTGACCGTGGCAGGGCCTCAAACTTTGAGGTCTCGCCACAAAACAGGAAGTAGTGTAGGAAACAGGAAAAGTTACATGTTTTATATTTTGAAGTATACCTCCCACAACTTGGCCGGATCCACCTCAATCTTGGTCAGTCTATCCATCACATGTGGAAGATGCTTTAATGTGAACACTGTAAGTTTTCGTCAAAGGGCGTGGCCATGACATGCCGGCA
Source organism: Cephalopholis sonnerati (assembly GCA_019142605.1). Classification (NCBI taxonomy): domain Eukaryota; kingdom Metazoa; phylum Chordata; class Actinopteri; order Perciformes; family Serranidae; genus Cephalopholis; species Cephalopholis sonnerati. The sequence goes on along the minus strand of JAGQAX010000015.1, from coordinate 354,841 downwards.
AACTTTGATGTTTCGCCATGACAACAAAAGTTGTGTAACTTGACTCTACGTAGACATATCTTTCCAAAACTTCACACATATGATAAAAGTCCAGCCCTGAAAACATCTTCAGAAACATTTTTAGTCAGCATCATATCGCCACCGACTGGTGGCAGAAAGATATTGCTTTCATTCTTTCATGTCTCTCTTCTACCAAGTTAACCGCAACCACCTCAATTTTGCTGAGACATAATCCCAAGACCTTGATAATGATCACATCAGAAGCTTTTGAGGTTTCGTCAAACGCTGTCACTGTGGCAATGCCTTATTCACCATCAAACACGAAATTGTTTTTGAGGGGTAAGGGATGCTTGTAAAGGCATGAAACCCAGCACACATATGATAGGACCCGATATGTGTTGTCTGATGAGATTTTTGTGCTTTCATTTGCCAACATGGCTCAACAGCGCCCCCTACAAATTTTCAACGAAGCAGCCCCCGAAGCTGGTTTGACCTACATGTATGAAACTTGGTAGGCACATACAACACTGAAAGACGTACAAAAAAGCCTCTTGCAGCCATGTGCCAAACCCAACAGGAAGTCGGCCATTTTGAATTTGCTTGTAACTGGTTCACAACTTCACCATACATGTTCCAAACTTTCCCAAATTTCACAGGATTGATGAAAATCCTGCCCTGAACACATCTACACACCAATACTTGGTTGTTGGTACGGCACCACCTACTGGCAAAATTACATGTCTTCATGTGATTTGAGGGATATGATGTGTAACTCCTGCCTGCGGTGTCTGCCTTCGACGGGAATGAACGGCCGCGTCGGCCGGCGTCCTGCCAGCTCCCTCGAGTTGCGTGAAGGTGCGAGGGCCCGTTCATCGCTGCTTGCAGCTTTAATTCGGGCCCGAGCACCTAGCGGTGCGAGGACCCTATTGAAACTGAAGGAGTTATTAGGGCCCGAGCACCGAGGCGCGCACCGTGAAACGGTGCGCACCGAACACGGTGCGAGGCCCCTATTGTTTTCCTTAGGATTATTATTATTTATTTTTTTTTTTTTCGCTTAATCGCATTTTTGGGGGCTTTAACATATTCAAAAACTCACCAAATTTGACGTGCACATTCGTCTAGGGGACATTTATGTGTACGCAAAATCTCAACGATGCCAGTTGCAAAATAGCGAAATGGCGCCCCCTAGAATGGTTCAATCGGCTCCCACCGCCAGCCCGTTTGACCAAATTTCTCGAAATTCGGGGGGGTCGTGTATCATCCCAAGACGCACGAAAATGCGCACTTGGACTTTTTTCTAAAACCAACAGGAAGCCGGCTATTTTGATTTGAATATTCCATTTTTTACCGATTTTGGCGATTTGCTAGTGTGCTCTCAGAGCTATCTCCTCCTAGACGGTTCATTGGATCGGCTTCAAATTTGCCGTGCTGCAACTAGACCACATGATGATCAAAAGTTATTAAAAGATCTTTACCACGTTAAACGGTTTGACCGTCAGGTGGCGGCGAAGTTTGATGTCTCAAAAAAAAAAACCCAAAAACCCAGAATTGCTATTACTTGGGCGTGAAAGGTCCAATCGGCACAAAACTTGCTGGGTATGATCGTAGTCCCGCCCTGAACACGTCTACATCAAAAAATTCCCCCGTTCTCAAAGCGCCCCCTGCTGGCGACAGGAAAAGTGATTTTTTACACTTTGAGGTGCAGCTCTGAGCACGTTCAGCATATCCAACTCAAATTTGGTCAGAAAGGCCTCAACACGTTGTTAATGCTACATGATGAAGATTGTGACGTATCGTCAAACGGCGTTGCGCCCAGAGGGCGGCGAAGTCGATGCTTCGCCAAAACGTAGGAAAGTGGCCTTAACTTCAGTGTCCTTGGGCATATCTGCCTGAAACTTCACATGTGTGTTAAGAGTCCAGCCCTGACAATGTCATGTGAATTTCGTTGATGGGCGTGGTCAAATGGCTTGGCCACGCCCTTTAAACATCAGCCCCTGCGGCACGTTTCACTGACATGCATGAAAATTGGTACACCTATGTATCACATCCAGATGCACAAAAAAGTCTCTTGGACCCATTGGCCAAACCCAACAGGAAGTCGGCCATTTTGAATGTAATGGTCATTTTTGGCGTTTTCCACGTGTTGTCTTTTAATGAACTCCACCTACAGGATGCATCAGAACAACTTCAAAATCATTTTGTGCCATCTAGACAAAGGTGTAATCAAAACTTATTAGCAGATTTTTGCATCGTGAAACGGTTTGGCCGTCAGGTGGCGGCGAAGTTTGATGTCTCGCCATAAAACACAAAATTAGTATAACTTTGGCATACATTGTCCATTCTTCACCAAACTTCACATGTTTGTTAACAGTCCAGACCTGAATGTATAGTATGAGTTTCATCAATAAGCGTGGCCGTATGGCTTGACCACGCCCCTTAAAGTGCAGCGTCCCCCATAACAACTTTCACAGACGTACACGAAAATCAGTATGCACATGTATCGTGTCCAGATGCACAAAAAAGCCTCTCGCACATATAGGCCACACCCGACAGGAAGTCGGCCATTTTGAAATTTACAGTCATTTTTGGCGTTCCACGTGTTGTATTTTAATGATCTCCTCCTCCAGAAATGAATCAATTAACTCCAAAACTGGTGTGTACCATCTACACAAGTGTGTGATCAAAACATATTAAGAGAATTGCTCAGCATGGAACGGTGTGGCTGTGACATGGCGTCGACACTTGATGTCTCACCATGAAACACGATATTGCTATAACATGGGATCTAATGGTCGAATCTGCTCCAAACTTCACATGTATGATAATAGTCCTGGCATGAACACACCCACATGACGCTCAGGAGTCAGAGTCATAGCGCCACCCAGTGGAGACGGGAAGTCGCAACGCATTGGTTCCTACACTGTCCGACGGAGGCGAACATTCAGCACCTCGTCTGCCGGTCGACCTCTGGCGACACGGTGGCGGCCGCGCCAGGCCCCGAGTTGCGTGGGGTGCAAGGGCCCGCTCAACGCTGCTTGCAGCTTTAATTATTATTATTATTATTTTTTTTTTTTTTTTCCGCGACTTTAAACGCATTTTTGGGGGCTTTAACATATACAAAAACTCACCAAATTTGGCATGCCCATTCGTCTTGGCGAAAATTTATGTGTACCCAAAATTTTAAAGATGCCCATTGCAAAATGGCGCCCCCTAGAAAATTTCAATCGGCTCCCACCGGCAGCCTGTTTGACCAAATTCCACGAAATTCAGGGAGGTCGTGTATCATCCCAAGACGCACGAAAATGCGCAGTTGGACTTTTTTCTAAAACCAACAGGAAGCCGGCTATTTTGATTTGAATATTCATTTTTTTACCGATTTTGGCGATTTCCAAGAAATCTCTCAGAGCTATCTCCTCCTACACAGTTCATTGGATCGGCTTCAAATTTGGCGTGCTGGAAATAGACCACTTGATGATCAAAAGTTATCATACGATTTTCCCTACGTTAAACGGTTTGGCCGTCAGGTGGCGGCGAAGTTTGACGTCTCGCCAAAAAAAACCCAAAAAAACAAAAGTGCTATTACTTGGGCATGAAAAGTCCGATCGGCACAAAACTTGCTGGGTATGATCGTAGTCCGGCCTTCATCACGCCAACATCAAAAAATTCCCCCGTTCTCAAAGCGCCCCCTGCTGGCGACAGGAAAAGCGATGTTTTACACTTTGAGGTGCTACTCTCAGCACGTTCAGTATATCCAACTCAAAATTGGTCAGAAAGGCCTCAACACGTTGGTAATGCTACATGATGAAGATTTGTGACGTTTCGCCGAACGGCGTTCCGCCCACAGGGCGGCGAAATCAACGGTTCGCCAAAACGCAGTTAAGTGGCCTTAACTTCAGTGTCCTTGGTCATATCTGCCTGAAACTTCACATGTGTGTTAACAGTCCAGCCCTGAACATGTGATATGAATTTCGTTGATGGGCGTGGCCAAATGGCTTGGCCACACCCTTTAAACATCAGCCCCTACGGCACGTTTCACCGACATGCATGAAAATTGGTACACATATGTATCACATCCAGACGCACAAAAAAGCCTCTTGGACCCATTGGCTACACCCAACAGGAAGTCAGCCATTTTGAAATTGACGCCAGATTGGGCGATTCGCACTCCTCGTACTTTTTCTATCTCCTCCTACACGATTCATCGGATCGGCTTCAAATTTGGCGTGCATCAACTAGACCACTTGATGATCAAAAGTTATCATACGATTTTCCCTATGTTAAACGGTTTGGCTGTCAGGTGCCGGCGAAGTTTGACGTCTCGCCAAAAAAAACCCAAAAAACAAAAGTGCTATTACTTGGGTATGATAAGTCCGATCAGCACAAAACTTGCTGGGTATGATCGTAGTCCGGCCTTCATCACGCCAACATCAAAAAATTCCCCCGTTCTCAAAGCGCCCCCTGCTGGCGACAGGAAAAGCGATGTTTTACACTTTGAGGTGCTACTCTCAGCACGTTCAGTATATCCAACTCAAAATTGGTCAGAAAGGCCTCAACACGTTGGTAATGCTACATGATGAAGATTTGTGACGTATCGCCGAACGGCGTTCCGCCCACAGGGCGGCGAAGTCAACGGTTCGCCAAAACGCAGTTAAGTGGCCTTAACTTCAGTGTCCTTGGTCATATCTGCCTGAAACTTTACATGTGTGTTAACAGTCCAGCCCTGAACATGTGATATGATGGGCGTGGCCAAATGGCTTGGCCACACCCACACGTTTCACTGACATGCATGAAAATTGGTACACATATGTATCACATCCAGACGCACAAAAAAGTCTCTTGGACCCATTGGCCAAACCCAACAGGAAGTCGGCCATTTTGAATTTAATGGTCATTTTTGGCGTTTTCCACGTGTTGTATTTTAATGAACTCCACCTACAGGATGCATCAGAACAACTTCAAAATCATTGTGTGCCATCTAGACAAAGGTGTAATCAAAACTTAGGAGCAGATTTTTGCATCGTGAAACGGTTTGTCCGTCAGGTGGCGGCGAAGTTTGATGTCTCGCCATAAAACACGAAATTAGTATAACTTTGGCATACATTGTCCATTCTTCACCAAACTTCACATGTTTGTTAACAGTCCAGACCTGAATGTATAGTATGAGGTTCATCAATAAGCGTGGCCGTATGGCTTGGCCACGCCCCTTAAAGTGCAGCGTCCCCCATAACAACTTTCACCGACGTGCACGAAAATCAGTATGCACATGTATCGTGTCCAGACGCACAAAAAAGCCTCTTGCACATATAGGCCACACCCGACAGGAAGTCGGCCATTTTGAAATTTACAGTCATTTTTGGCGTTTTCCACGTGTTGTATTTTAATGATCTCCTCCTCCAGAAATGAATCAATTAACTCCAAAACTGGTGTGTACCATCTACACAAGTGTGTGATCAAAACAGATTAAGAGAATTGCTCAGCATGGAACGGTGTGGCTGTGACATGGCGTCGACACTTGATGTCTCACCATGAAACGCGATATTGCTATAACATGGGATCTAATGGTCGAATCTGCTCCAAACTTCACATGTATGATAATAGTCCTGGCATGAACACACCCACATGACGCTCAGGAGTCAGAGTCATAGCGCCACCCAGTGGAGACGGGAAGTCGCAACGCATTGGTTCCTACACTGTCCGAAGGAGGCGAACATTCAGCACCTCGTCTGCCGTTCGACCTCTGGCGACACGGTGGCGGCCGCGCCAGGTCCCGAGTTGCGTGGGGTGCGAGGGCCCGCTCAACGCTGCTTGCAGCTTTAATTAGGTCCCTAGCACGTACCGTGCGAGGACCCTATTGTTTTCCTTAGGATTATTATTATTATTATTAGGGCCCGAGCACGTACCGGGCGAGGACCCTATTGTTTTCCTTAGGATTATTATTATTATTATTATTTTTTTTTTTTTTCGCTTAATCGCATTTTTGGGGGCTTTACCATATTCAAAAACTCACCAAATTTGACGTGCACATTCGTCTAGGGGACATTTATGTGTACGCAAAATTTAAACGATGCCCATTGCAAAATGGCGAAATGGCGCCCCCTAGAAAATTTCAATCGGCTCCCACCGGCAGCCCGTTTGACCAAATTCCACAAAATTCGGGGAGGTCGTGTATCATCCCAAGACGCACGAAAATGCGCAGTTGGACTTTTTTCTAAAACCAACAGGAAGCCGGCTATTTTGATTTGAATATTCCATTTTTTACCGATTTTGGCGATTTGCTAGTGTGCTCTCAGAGCTATCTCCTCCTAGACGGTTCATTGGATCGGCTTCAAATTTGCCGTGCTGCAACTAGACCACATGATGATCAAAAGTTATTAAAAGATCTTTCCCTCGTTAAACGGTTTGGCCGTCAGGTGGCGGCGAAGTTTGATGTCTCAAAAAAAAAAAACCCAAAAACCCAGAATTGCTATTACTTGGGCGTGAAAGGTCCAATCGGCACAAAACTTGCTGGGTATGATCGTAGTCCCGCCCTGAACACGTCTACATCAAAAAATTTCCCTGTTCTCAAAGCGCCCCCTGCTGGCGACAGGAAAAGTGATTTTTTACACTTTGAGGTGCAGCTCTGAGCACGTTCAGCATATCCAACTCAAATTTGGTCAGAAAGGCCTCAACACGTTGTTAATGCTACATGATGAAGATTGTGACGTATCGTCAAACGGCGTTGCGCCCAGAGGGCGGCGAAGTCGATGCTTCGCCAAAACGTAGGAAAGTGGCCTTAACTTCAGTGTCCTTGGGCATATCTGCCTGAAACTTCACATGTGTGTTAAGAGTCCAGCCCTGACAATGTCATGTGAATTTCGTTGATGGGCGTGGTCAAATGGCTTGGCCACGCCCTTTAAACATCAGCCCCTGCGGCACGTTTCACTGACATGCACGAAAATTGGTACACATATGTATCACATCCAGACGCACAAAAAAGCCTCTTGGACTCAATGGCCACACCCAACAGGAAGTCGGCCATTTTGAATTTAACCACCAGATTGGGCGATTCGCACTCCTTGTACTTTTTCTATCTCCTCCTACATGATTCATCGGATCGGCTTCAAATTTGGCGTGCATCAACTAGACCACTTGATGATCAAAAGTTATCATACGATTTTCCCTATGTTAAACGATTTGGCCGTCAGGTGGCGGCGAAGTTTGATGTCTCGCCATAAAACACGAAATTAGTATAACTTTGGCATACATTGTCCATTCTTCACCAAACTTCACATGTTTGTTAACAGTCCAGACCTGAATGTATAGTATGACTTTCATCAATAAGCGTGGCCATATGGCTTAGCCACGCCCCTTAAAGTGCAGCGTCGCCCATAACAACTTTCACAGACGTGCACGAAAATCAGTATGCACATGTATCGTGTCCAGACGCACAAAAAAGCCTCTTGCACATATAGGCCACACCTGACAGGAAGTCGGCCATTTTGAAATTTACAGTCATTTTTGGCGTTTTCCACGTGTTGTATTTTAATGATCTCCTCCTCCAGAAATGAATCAATTAACTCCAAAACTGGTGTGTACCATCTACACAAGTGTGTGATCAAAACACATTAAGAGAATTGCTCAGCATGGAACGGTGTGGCTGTGACATGGCGTCGACACTTGATGTCTCACCATGAAACACGATATTGCTATAACATGGGATCTAATGGTCGAATCTGCTCCAAACTTCACATGTATGATAATAGTCCTGGCATGAACACACCCACATGACGCTCAGGAGTCAGAGTCATAGCGCCACCCAGTGGAGACGGGAAGTCGCAACGCATTGGTTCCTACACTGTCCGAAGGAGGCGAACATTCAGCGCCTCGTCTGCCGGTCGACCTCTGGCGACACGGTGGCGGCCGCGCCAGGCCCCGAGTTGCGTGGGGTGCGAGGGCCCGTTCAACGCTGCTTGCAGCTTTAATTAGGGCCCGAGCACGAACCGTGCGAGAGCCCTATTGAAATCATAAAAATTATTCTTATTATTTTTCTTTTAAACCTTTGATCGCATTTTTGAGGGCCTGAACATGCCCAAAAAGTCAGGAAAATTTGCACACTCGTCACGTCTGGTGAAAATTTCGATATTTTATGGTCGTTACAAAGGGGCGTGGCAAAATGGCTCAATGGCGCCCCCTAACAGTTTTCAAAATCGAAGCCCCCTGCTTTAACTTTGCCCTAGGCGTATGAAATTTGGTACACATATGTATCATCCCGGGACGCACAAAAAAGCCTCTTGGAGCGACACCCTAAACCAAACAGGAAGTCGGCCATTTTGAATTGTTTTTTCAAAATAAGGTCATTTTTGGCCATTTCCACACGTTGTACTTGAGCGAACTCCTCCTACAGATTTTATCGGATTGACTTAAAAATTTACCTGTGCGTGCTCGACTACAGTGGGATCAATTTATTATTAAAAGATCTTCGTCACGTCGAAGGGCGCGGTCGCTGCGGAAGGGTCAATTTGGATATCTCACCAAAAAACACGAAATTATACTACAACTACTACAACTTTGGTGTAGATGATCCTATCTGCACCAAACTTCACATGATGGATAATAGTCCCGCCCTGAACACATCTACATCAAAAAATTCAGTAATTGTCATAGCGCCCCCTGCTGGCAACAGGAAATACCATGTTTTACACTTTGAGGTGCTGCTCTGACCACATTTACCATATTCAACTCAAATTTGGTCAGAAAGGCCTTAACATGTTGGTAATGCTCCATGATGAAGAATTTTGACTGTCGTCAAACGGCGTTCCATCCGGAGGGCGGCGAAGTCGACCCTTCGCCAAAATGCATAAAAATGGCCTTAACTTTGGTGTTTTTGATGATATCCACCTGAAACTTCATATGTGTGTCAACAGTCCAGCCCTGAATATGTGATATGAATTTCGTCAATGGGCGTGGCCATATGGCTTGGCCACGCCCATTCATATGAATTACTTCCATAGGACGTCTCACCGATATGCACAAAAATTGGTACACATCTCCATCACCCCCAGACAAACAAAAAAGTCTCTTGGACCCCTAGGCTAAATTCAACAGGAAGTCGGCCATTTTGAATGTCATGGTCATTTTTGGTGTCGCGCACGCATCGTATTTTAACGAACTCCTCCTACAGAATTCATCAGAACGGCTTCAAAATTACCGATTACCATCTAGAACACTTCCTGATCAAAAGTTATTAAAAGGTCTCGCAGAATCTAAAGAGCACGCCAGTTGTGGGAGGTTGAATTTTGACGTCTCGCCATGAAAAAGGAAGTGGCAATAACTTCACTGTACTTGGTCAGATCTGTGTGAAACTTCACAGGTATATTGACAGTCCAACCCAGAACATATGTTATGAATTTCGTTAATAGGCGTGGCTAAATGGATTGGCCACGCCCATTCACACAAATAACCACCATAGGACGTCTCACTGATATGCACGAAACTTGGTAGACACATGTATAACATCCACACGCACAAAAAAGCCTCTTGCACGGATAGGCCACACCCGACAGGAAGTCGGCCATTTTTAAATTTACAGTCATTTTTGGCGTTTTCCACGTGTTGTATTTTAATGATCTCCTCCTCCAGAAATGAATCAATTAACTCCAAAACTGGTGTGTACCATCTACACAAGTGTGTGATCAAAACACATTAAGAGAATTGCTCAGCATGGAACGGTGTGGCTGTGACATGGCGTCGACACTTGATGTCTCACCATGAAACACGATATTGCTATAACATGGGATCTAATGGTCGAATCTGCTCCAAACTTCACATGTATGATAATAGTCCTGGCATGAACACACCCACATGACGCTCAGGAGTCAGAGTCATAGCGCCACCCAGTGGAGACGGGAAGTCGCAACGCATTGGTTCCTACACTGTCCGAAGGAGGCGAACATTCAGCGCCTCGTCTGCCGGTCGACCTCTGGCGACACGGTGGCGGCCGCGCCAGGCCCCGAGTTGCGTGGGGTGCGAGGGCCCGTTCAACGCTGCTTGCAGCTTTAATTATTATTATTATTATTATTAATTTTTTTTTTTTTCGCTTGATCGCATTTTTGGGGGCTTTAACATATTCAAAAACTCACCAAATTTGACGTGCACATTCGTCTAGGGGACATTTATGTGTACGCAAAATTTAAACGATGCCCATTGCAAAATGGCGAAATGGCGCCCCCTAGAAAATTTCAATCGGCTCCCACCGGCAGCCCGTTTGACCAAATTCCACAAAATTCGGGGAGGTCGTGTATCATCCCAAGACGCACGAAAATGCGCAGTTGGACTTTTTTCTAAAACCAACAGGAAGCCGGCTATTTTGATTTGAATATTCCATTTTTTACCGATTTTGGCGATTTGCTAGTGTGCTCTCAGAGCTATCTCCTCCTAGACGGTTCATTGGATCGGCTTCAAATTTGCCGTGCTGCAACTAGACCACATGATGATCAAAAGTTATTAAAAGATCTTTCCCTCGTTAAACGGTTTGGCCGTCAGGTGGCGGCGAAGTTTGATGTCTCAAAAAAAAAAACCCAAAAACCCAGAATTGCTATTACTTGGGCGTGAAAGGTCCAATCGGCACAAAACTTGCTGGGTATGATCGTAGTCCCGCCCTGAACACGTCTACATCAAAAAATTCCCCTGTTCTCAAAGCGCCCCCTGCTGGCGACAGGAAAAGTGATTTTTTACACTTTGAGGTGCAGCTCTGAGCACGTTCAGCATATCCAACTCAAAATTGGTCAGAAAGGCCTCAACACGTTGTTAATGCTACATGATGAAGATTGTGACGTATCGTCAAACGGCGTTGCGCCCAGAGGGCGGCGAAGTCGATGCTTCGCCAAAACGTAGGAAAGTGGCCTTAACTTCAGTGTCCTTGGGCATATCTGCCTGAAACTTCACATGTGTTTTAAGAGTCCAGCCCTGACAATGTCATGTGAATTTCGTTGATGGGCGTGGCCAAATGGCTTGGCCACACCCTTTAAACATCAGCCCCTGCGGCACGTTTCACCGACATGCATGAAAATTGGTACACATATGTATCACATCCAGACGCACAAAAAACCCTCTTGGACCCATTGGCTACACCCAACAGGAAGTCAGCCATTTTGAATTTGACGCCAGATTGGGCGATTTGCACTCCTCATACTTTTTCTATCTCCTCCTACATGATTCATCGGATCGGCTTCAAATTTGGCGTGCATCAACTAGACCACTTGATGATCAAAAGTTATCATACGATTTTCCCTATGTTAAACGCTTTGGCTGTCAGGTGGCGGCGAAGTTTGATGTCTCGCCATAAAACACGAAATTAGTATAACTTTGGCATACATTGTCCATTCTTCACCAAACTTCACATGTTTGTTAACAGTCCAGACCTGAATGTATAGTATGACTTTCATCAATAAGCGTGGCCGTATGGCTTGGCCACGCCCCTTAAAGTGCAGCGTCCCCCATAACAACTTTCACCGACGTGCACGAAAATCAGTATGCACATGTATCGTGTCCAGACGCACAAAAAAGCCTCTTGCACATATAGGCCACACCCGACAGGAAGTCGGCCATTTTGAAATTTACAGTCATTTTTGGCGTTTTCCACGTGTTGTATTTTAATGATCTCCTCCTCCAGAAATGAATCAATTACCTCCAAAACTGGTGTGTACCATCTACACAAGTGTGTGATCAAAACATATTAAGAGAATTGCTCAGCATGGAACGGTGTGGCTGTGACATGGCGTCGACACTTGATGTCTCACCATGAAACACGATATTGCTATAACATGGGATCTAATGGTCGAATCTGCTCCAAACTTCACATGTATGATAATAGTCCTGGCATGAACACACCCACATGACGCTCAGGAGTCAGAGTCATAGCGCCACCCAGTGGAGACGGGAAGTCGCAACGCATTGGTTCCTACACTGTCCGAAGGAGGCGAACATTCAGCGCCTCGTCTGCCGGTCGACCTCTGCCGAGACGGTGGCGGCCGCGCCAGGCCCCGAGTTGCGTGGGGTGCGAGGGCCCATTCAACGCTGCTTGCAGCTTTAATTAGGGCCCGAGCACGAACCGTGCTAGGACCCTATTGTTTTCCTTAGGATTATTATTATTAGGGCCCGAGCACGTACTGTGCGAGGACCCTATTGAAATTGAAGGAATTATTATTATTATTACGACAAAAGTAAATCGCTTATTTGGAGGTTTTAACATGCTCAAAAACTCCTGAAATTTGGCGGTCGCATCAGTCGCGGTGTAAATTTACGTATTTTAGGGTTCGCGGCAATGGACGGGTCAAAATGGCTAGGCCACGCCCATTAAAGGGCAATCTCCTTATAAACAGCGCCCTCCTCATCAATTTTCACGGATCTGCACGAAAATCGGTACACATGTAGATCATGCCGAGCCGCACAAAAAAGTCTCTTACTATTGAAATTGAAGGAATTATTATTATTATTACGACAAAAGTAAATCGCTTATTTGGAGGTTTTAACATGCTCAAAAACTCCTGAAATTTGGCGGTCGCATCAGTCGCGGTGTAAATTTACGTATTTTAGGGTTCGCGGCAATGGACGGGTCAAAATGGCTAGGCCACGCCCATTAAAGAGCAATCTCCTTATAAACAGCGCCCTCCTCATCAATTTTCACGGATCTGCACGAAAATCGGTACACATGTAGATCATGCCGAGCCGCACAAAAAAGTCTCTTGGAGCCATAGGCCACGCCCAACAGGAAGTTGGCTATTTTGAATTTAGCGGCCATTTTTGGCGTTTTACCACGTGTCATATTTTGACGAACTCCTCCTACACGATTAATCAAAACGGCTTCAAAATCGCCGTGTACCAACTAGATAAGTTTGTGATCAAAAGTTATTCAAAGATCCGCTACCCGTCGAACACGGAATCGGCTTTTTGGCGGCAAAGTTTGAAGTTTGAAGTTTGTCTCGCCATGAAAAACGAAATTGCTATAACTTTGGCATTAATCGTCCGATCTGCACCAAACTTCACATGATTCATAATATTCCCGCCCTGAACACGTCTACATGCAGAAATTTTGTAATTACCCTAGCGCCTCCTGCTGGCGACAGGAAAAGCGATGTTTTTAGACTTTGACGTGCAGCTCTGACCACGTTCACCATATGCAACTCAAATTTGGTCAGACAGACCTCAAGACGTTGGTAATGCTACATTATGAAGATTGTGACTAGGCGTCAAACGGTGTTCCGCCCAGAGGGCGGCGAAGTCGAAAATTCGCCAAAACGCGTTGAAAATGGCTTTAATGACATTAACTTCTGTGTCCTTGGTCATATCTGCCTGAAACTTCACGTGTGTTAACAGTCCAGGCTTGAACATGTGATATGAGTTTCGTTGATGGGCGTGGCCAAATGACTTGACCACGCCCTTTAAACATCAGCCCCTGCCGCACGTGTCACCGACATGCACGAAAATTGGTACACGCATGTATCACACCGAGACGCACAAAAAAGTCTCTTGGACCCACTGGCCATACCCAACAGGAAGTCGGCCATTTTGAATTTTGATGCTATTTTTGGCGTTTTCCACATGTTGTATTTTAACGAACTCCTCCTACAGGATTAATCAGAATGACTTCAAAATCACTGTGTGTGATCTAGACAAGGTTGTGATCAAAAGTTATTAAAAGATTTTTCCACAGTTAAACGGTTTGGCCGTCAGGTGGCGGCGAAGTTTGATGTCTCGCCATGAAACACGAAATTGCTATAATTTTGGGACACATTGTCCAATCTTCACCAAACTTCACATGATTCATAATAGTCCCACACTGAACACGTCTACATGACAAAGTTCTGTGATAGTCATAACGCCCCCTAGTTATTAGTCTTCTTCTTCTTATCCGAAATCAACTGCCTTTTTGGGGGCCGTAACATACTCGAAAACTCATGAAACTTCACAGACTCGTCAGAAGTGGTGAAAATTTACATATGGTAGGGGTTTCATGACAAAGGGGGAAAAAAAATGGCTCAGTAGCGCCCCCTACTCATTTTCAATGTATTTTGGGCTATAACTCCCAGATCATGTGTCGCACATTCAAAAACCTCATATCACCACATTCCCTGAATAGCGCTGAATCACCTGGAAGGGGCCACGCCCATTTCCGCCTAAAATTTTTTTTGCAAATGCGCAAAACCTGGAAAACGTACTTTTTCGAACTCCTCCTTAGGGTTTTGTCCGTTCAGCGTGAAACTTGGCAGGTACAGTCTTTGACTGGACCTGATCTAAAGTTATCACAGGAATTTTGATTGGTCAAAATATGCGCAAATTATTAACAAACAAATTTTTCTAGCTAGCTACAAAAAGGCGAACTGTGGTATATCTCGGTCAAAATACATGCTAACAACACCAAATCTCAGATCCTTGCTTGACCTGTGCCTGTGAGCATGTGAGCCAAATGTGGCTAATGTTGGCCACTAGGGGGCGCTGCAAATATGGAAAATTAATATCATGTAAATGGCTTCACCGAGTTTTACGAAATTTGGTGGGTATGATGCTGGGCCACTCCTGAGGCCATGTCTTGAGGTTCATCACGACTGGTCAAAGTTGGCGTGGCTTATTACAAGATAAACAACAAACATTTATTTCAGCTCAAGTATTATGCTGAGGGCTATGAAATTGATAGGCTATATATAGAACAGCATACAGACCACCCATAGAAACAATTGTGTGTCTACTACACTAGGTGGCGCTATAACAGCTGCAAACGCATTTTGGCCTGTAACTTCCACATTTTAAATCACATCTTCATAAACTTCATATCCACGTGTTCCCTAAATAGCGTCGCATCTTCTGACATAGGCCACGCCCACTCCCACTGCACATTTCTCTTTGTAAGTCACTATACATCAAAAACCTACTTTTTCGAACTCCTCCTAGCGTTTAAGGTCCATCTTCACGAAAGTTTGCACATACAATCTCCAGACTTGCCTGACCAGAAGTTATCAAAAGAATTTTGCTACTACAAAAACTGCGCTAGCTAAAAATAAACATTTTTTTTCTGCTAGCTAAAAAACACATACCATTGCATATTTTTGTCAAAGTAAAAGCTATCCATGTCAAACTCAATTCACTTCTTTCAGACATCATCCAGACACTCTGTGCTAAATTTGGCAGAAATTGGCAAATAGGGGGCGCTATAATCAGAGAAAAATCAAGTGACATGAAAATTCATATATTTGCACGAAATTTGGTGAGCATGATGTGGAGTCACTCCTGACGCCAGCTGTAAAGCTTAGTGATGTTTGGTCACCGTGGCGACGCCTTATTCGCCATAAAAGACGAAGTTGTTTTTGAGGGGTAAGGGATGCTTGTAAAGTCATGAAACTTGACACACACATGAAAGGATCCGATGTGGGTTGTCTGATGTGATTTTTTGGCTCTGATGTGCCAACATGGCTCAACAGCGCCCCCTACAAATTTTCTACGAAGCAGCCCCCGAAGCTGGTTTGACCTACATCTATGAAACTTGGTACGCACATGCATCACTGAAAGACGTATAAAAAAGCCTCTTGCAGCCATGTGCCAAAACCAACAGGAAGTCCGCCATTTTGAATTTGCTTGTAACTGGTTCGCAACTTCACCATACATGTTCCAATCTTCCCCAAACTTCACAGGATTGCTGACAGTCCTGCCCTGCACACATCTATACGCCAATACTTGGTTATTAGTATGGCGCCACCTACTGGCAAAATTACACGTGTTCTATGATTTGAGGGATATGACGTGTAAGTCCTGCGTGAGGAGTCTGCCTTCGACAGTGATGAACGGCGGCGTGAAGGTGCGAGGGCCCGTTCAATGCATTAATTAGGGCCCGAGCACGTACCGTGCGAGGACCCTATTGTTTTCCTTTGGATTATTATTATTATTATTATTATTATTTATTTATTTATTTTATTTTTTTTTTTTCCGCGACTTTAAACGCATTTTTGGGGGCTTTAACATATTCGAAAACTCACCAAATTTGGCATGCACATTCGTCTTGGCGAAAATTTATGTGTACGCAAAATTTAAAAGATGCCCGTTGCAAAATGGCGAAATGGCGCCCCCTAGAAAATTTCAATCGGCTCCCACCGGCAGCCCGTTTGACCAAATTCCACGAAATACGGGGAGGTCGTGTATCATCCCAAGACGCACGAAAATGCGCACTTGGACTTTTTTCTAAAACCAACAGGAAGCCGGCTATTTTGATTTGAATATTCATTTTTTTACCGATTTTGGCGATTTCCAAGAAATCTCTCAGAGCTATCTCCTCCTACACGCTTCATTGGATCGGCTTCAAATTTGGCGTGATGGAACTAGACCACTTGATGATCAAAAGTTATCATAGGATTTTCCCTACGTTAAACGGTTTGGCCGTCAGGTGGCGGCGAAGTTTGACGTCTCGCCAAAAAAAACCCCCAAAAAACAAAAGTGCTATTACTTGGGCATGAAAAGTCCGATCGGCACAAAACTTGCTGGGTATGGTCGTAGTCTGGCCTTCATCACGCCAACATCAAAAAATTCCCCTGTTCTCAAAAAGCCCCCTGCTGGCGACAGGAAAAGCGATGTTTTAGACTTTGAGGTGCTACTCTCAGCACGTTCAGTATATCCAACTCAAAATTGGTCAGAAAGGCCTCAACACGTTGGTAATGCTACATGATGAAGATTTGTGACGTTTCGCCGAACGGCGTTCCGCCCACAGGGCGGCGAAGTCAACGGTTCGCCAAAACGCAGTTAAGTGGCCTTAACTTCAGTGTCCTTGGTCATATCTGCCTGAAACTTCACATGTGTGTTAACAGTCCAGCCCTGAACATGTGATATGAATTTCGTTGATGAAACACGAAATTAGTATAACTTTGGCATACATTGTCCATTCTTCACCAAACTTCACATGTTTGTTAACAGTCCAGACCTGAATGTATAGCATGAGTTTCATCAATAAGCGTGGCCGTATGGCTTGGCCACGCCCCTTAAAGTGCAGCTTCCCCCATAACAACTTTCACCGACGTGCACGAAAATCAGTATGCACATGTATCGTGTCCAGACGCACAAAAAAGCCTCTTGCACATATAGGCCACACCCGACAGGAAGTCGGCCATTTTGAAATTTACAGTCATTTTTGGCGTTTTCCACATGTTGTATTTTAATGATCTCCTCCTCCAGAAATGAATCAATTAACTCCAAAACTGGTGTGTACCATCTACACAAGTGTGTGATCAAAACAGATTAAGAGAATTGCTCAGCATGGAACGGTGTGGCTGTGACATGGCGTCGACACTTGATGTCTCACCATGAAACACGATATTGCTATAACATGGGATCTAATGGTCGAATCTGCTCCAAACTTCACATGTATGATAATAGTCCTGGCATGAACACACCCACATGACGCTCAGGAGTCAGAGTCATACCGCCACCCAGTGGAGACGGGAAGTCGCAACGCATTGGTTCCTACACTGTCCGAAGGAGGCGAACATTCAGGGCCTCGTCTGCCGGTCGACCTCTGGCGACACGGTGGCGGCCGCGCCAGGCCCCGAGTTGCGTGGGGTGCGAGGGCCCGCTCAACGCTGCTTGCAGCTTTAATTATTATTATTCTTCTTCTTAACCGAAATCAACTGCCTTTGTGGGGGCCGTAACTTGCTCGAAAACTCATGAAACTTCACAGACTCGTCAGAAGTGGTGAAAATTTACATATGGTAGGGGTTTCATGAAAATTTTCTAAAAAAATGGCTCAGTAGCGCCCCCTACTAATTTTCAACATATTTTGGGCTATAAGTCCCAGACCATATGTAGCACATTCACAAACCTCATACCAACAGATTCCTTGAATAGTGCTGAATCACCTGGGCGGGCCCACGCCCATTTCCGCCTACAAATTTTTTGCGCAAAATCGCGACAACTTGAAAACCTACTTTTTCGAACTCCTCCTTGGGGTTTTGTTCATTCAGCGTGAAACTTGGCAGGTAGAGTCTGCGGCTGGACCTGATCAAAAGTTATCAAAGGAATTTTGATTGGTCAAAATTTGCGCAAATTATTAACGAATAAGTTTTTCTAGCTAGCTATAAAAAGGCGAACTGTGGCATATTTCGGTCATAAAACATGCTAACAACACCAAATCGCAAATCCTTGCTTGCCATGTGGCTGTGAAAGGCTGAGCCAAATTTGGCTAATGTTGACCACTAGGGGGCGCTGCAAATATGGGAAATTTATATCTCGTAAATGGCTGCACCGATTTTTACGCAATTTGGTGGGTATGATGCTGGGTCACTCCTGAGCCCATAACTTGAAGTAAGTCATGACTGGTCAAAGTGGGCGTGGCTTATTACAAGATAAACAACAAACATTTATTTCAGCTCAAGTATTATGCTGAGGACTGTGAAATTTACAGGGTATATAGAGAATAGCACACAGACCAACCCTAAAAAAAATTATGTGTGTACTCCACCAGGTGGCGCTATAACAGATGCAAATGCATTTTGGCCTGTAACTTCCACATTTTAAATCACATCTTCATCAATTTTATATCCACGTGTTCCCTAAATAGACTTGCATCTTCTGACAGAGGCCACGCTCACTTCCACTGCATATTTGTATTTGTAAGTCAGTATACATCCAAAACCTACTTTTTCGAACTCCTCCTAGCGTTTAAGGTCCATCTTCACGAAACTTTGCACATACAATCTCCAGACGTGCGTGACCAAAAGTTATCAAAAGAATTTTGCTACTCCAAAAAATAGGCTAGCTAAAAATAAACAGTTTTTTTCTGCTAGCTAAAAAACACATACCATTGCATATTTTTGTTTAACTAAAAGCTATTAATGTCAAACTCAATTCACTTCTTACAGACGTCATCCAGACGCTCTGTGCCAAATTTGGCAGAAATTAACCAATAGGGGGCGCTATAAACAGAGAAAAATCAAGTGACATGAAAATTGATCGATTCGCATGAAATTTGGCGAGCGTGATGTGGAGTCACTCCCGAGGCCAGGTGTAAAGCTTAGTGATGTTTGGTCACCGTGACCACGCCTTATTTGCCATAAAAGACGAAGTTGTTTTTGAGGGGTAATGGATGCTTGTAAAGTCATGACACTTGGCACACATATGACAGGATCAGATTTGTGTTGTCTGATGTCATTTTTCTGCTCTGATGTGCCTACATGGCTCAACAGCACCCCCTACAAATTTTCAACGAAACAGCCCCCGAAGCTGGTTTGACCTACATCTATGAAACTTGGTACGCACATGCATCACTGAAAGACGTATAATAAAGCCTCTTGCAGCCATGTGCCAAACCCAACAGTAAGTCCGCCATTTTGAATTTGCTTGTAACTGGTGTGCATCTTCACCATACATGTTCCAATCTTCCCCAAACTTCACAGGATTGATGACAGTCCTGCCCTGAATACATGTATACGCCAATACTTGGTTATTAGTACAGCGCCACCTACTGGCAAAATTATATGTCTTCATATGATTTGAGGGATATGACGTGTAACTCCTGTGTGAGGGGTCTGCTGTCGACAGGAATGAAGGGCGACGTCAGCCGGCGTCCTGCCAGCGCCCTCGAGTTGCATGAAGGTGCGAGGGCCCGTTCAATGCTGCTTGCAGCTTTAATTATTATTATTCTTCTTCTTATCCGAAATCAACTGCCTTTTTGGGGCCCGTAACATACCCGAAAACTCATGAAACTTCACAGACTCGTCAGAAGTGGTGAAAATTTACATATGGTAGGGGTTTCATGACAACGTGCACAAAAATGGCTCAATAGCGCCCCCTACTCATTTTCAACGTATTTTGGGCTATAACTCCCAGACCATGTGTCGCACGTTCAAAAACCTCATATCCACAGATTCCCTGAATAGTGCTGAATCACCTGGATATGGCCACGCCCATTTCCGCCTAAATATTTTTTTGCAAAATCGCGAAAACTGGAAAACCTACTTTTTCGAACTCCTCCTTGGCGATTTGTCCGTTCAGCGTGAAACTTGGCACGTCCAGTCTTCGGCTAGACCTCATCTAAAGTTATCAAAGGAATTTTGTTCAGTCAAAATATGCGCAAGTTATTAACGAATAAATTTTTCTAGCTAGCTATAAAAAGGCGAACTGCTGCATATCTCAGTCAAAATAAATGCTAACAACACCAAATCTGGGATCCTTAATTGAAATGTCACTGTGAAGGAATGAGCCAAATTTAGCTAATTTTGGCCACTAGGGGGCGCTGCAAATATGGTAAATTTATATCTCGTAACTGGCTTCACCGATATTTATGAAATTTGGTGAGTATGATGCTGGTCCCCTCCTGAGGCCATACTTTGAAGTTAGTCACGACTGGTAAAAGTGGGCGTGGCTAATTACAAGATAAAAAACAAACATTGATTTCAGCTCAAGTATTACGCTGAGGGCTGTGAAATTGACAGGGTATATAGAGAATAGCATACAGACCAACCCTAGCAAAAATTGTGTGTCTTCTCCACTAGGTGGCGCTATAACAGATGCAAACGCATTTTGCCCTGTAACTTCCACATTTTCAATCACATCTTCATAAGTTTACATCCACGTGTTCCCTATATAGAGTTGCATCTTCTGATATAGGCCACGCCCACTCCCACTGCATATTTCTCTTTGTAAGTCACTACACATCAAAAACCTACTTTTTCGAACTCCTCCTAGCGTTTAAGCTCCATCTTCATGAAACTTTGCACATACAATCTCCAGACTGACGTGACCAAAAGTTATCAAAAGAATTTTGCTACTCCAAAAAATGCGCTAGCTAAAAATAAACAGTTTTTTTCTGCTATTTAAAAAACACATACTGTTGCATATTTTTGTCAAAGTAAAAGATAACAATGTCAAACGCAATTCACTTCTTTCAGACGTCATCCATATGCCCTGTGCCAAATTTGGCAGAAATTGGCCAATAGGGGGCGCTATAATCAGAGAAAAATCAAGTGACATAAAAATTCATCGTTTCGCACGAAATTTGGCAAGGGTGATGGGGAGTCACTCCTGAGGCCAGCTGTAAAGCTTAGTGATGTTTGGTAACCATGGCCACGCCTTATTCGCCATGAAAGACGAAGTTGTTTTTGAGAGGTAAAGGATGCTTGAAAAGTCATGAAAATTGACACACATATGACAGGATCGGATATGAGTTGTCTGATGTGATTTTTTGGCTCTGATGTGCCAACATGGCTCAACAGCGCCCCCTACAAATTTTCTACGAAGCAGCCCCCGAAGCTGGTTTGAGCTACATCTATGAAACTTGGTACGCACATGCATCACCGAAAGAGGTATAAAAAAGTATCTTTCAGCCATGTGCCAAATCCGACAGGAAGTCCGCCATTTTGAATTTGCTTGTAACTGGTTAGCAACTTCACCATACATGTTCCAATCTTCCCCAAATTTCACAGGATTGATGACAGTCCTGCCCTGAATACACCTATATGCCAATACTTGGTTATTAGCACAGCGCCACCTACTGGCAAAATTATATGTCGTCATATGATTTGAGGGATATGAGGTGTAAGTCCTGCGTGAGGGGTCTACCGTCGACAGGAATGAAGGGCGCCATAAGCCGGCTTCCAGCCAGCGCCCTCGAGTTGCGTGAAGGTGCGAGGGCCCGTTCAATGCTGCTTGCAGCTTTAATTAGGGCCCGAGCACGAACCGTGCGAGAGCCCTATTGAAATCATAAAAATTATTCTTATTATTTTTCTTTTAAACCTTTGATCGCATTTTTGAGGGCCTGAACATGCCCAAAAAGTCAGGAAAATTTGCACACTCGTCACGTCTGGTGAAAATTTCGATATTTTATGGTCGTTACAAAGGGGCGTGGCAAAATGGCTCAATGGCGCCCCCTAACAGTTTTCAAAATCGAAGCCCCCTGCTTTAACTTTGCCCTAGGCGTATGAAATTTGGTACACATATGTATCATCCCGGGACGCACAAAAAAGCCTCTTGGAGCGACACCCTAAACCAAACAGGAAGTCGGCCATTTTGAATTGTTTTTTCAAAATAAGGTCATTTTTGGCCATTTCCACACGTTGTACTTGAGCGAACTCCTCCTACAGATTTTATCGGATTGACTTAAAAATTTACCTGTGCGTGCTCGACTACAGTGGGATCAAAAGTTATTAAAAGATCTTCGTCACGTCGAAGGGCGCGGTCGCTGCGGAAGGGTCAATTTGGATATCTCGCCAAAAAACACGAAATTATACTACAACTACTACAACTTTGGTGTAGATGATCCTATCTGCACCAAACTTCACATGATGGATAATAGTCCCGCCCTGAACACGTCTACATCAAAAAATTCAGTAATTGTCATAGCGCCCCCTGCTGGCAACAGGAAATACCATGTTTTACACTTTGAGGTGCTGCTCTGACCACATTTACCATATTCAACTCAAATTTGGTCAGAAAGGCCTTAACATGTTGGCCATGCTATATTGTGAAGATCATAATGTCTCGTCAAACGGTTTCGCCGTGACGGAGTGGCGAAGGTTGACGTTTCGCCGAAACCCATGAAGTGGCTCTAACTTTGGTGTACTTGGTCGGATCTGCCTGAAACTTCACATGTACGTCACTGGTCTCGCCCTGAGCATATGATATTAATTTCATAAGGGGCGTGGCTAAATGACATGGCCACGCCCTTTAAACACCAGCCCCCGTAGCACGTTTCACCGACATGCATGAAAATTGGTACACACATGTATCACACCCAGACGCACAAAAAAGCATCTTGGACCCATAGGCCACACCCAACAGGAAGTCAGCCATTTTGAATTTAATGGTCATTTTTGGCGTTTTCCACGTGTTGTATTTTAATGAACTCCACCTACAGGATGCATCAGAACAACTTCAAAATCATTGATGATGCTTTCTATTGAATACTGTGAGTTTTCATCAAAGGGCGTGACCATGGCGTGGCGGCAAACTTTGATGTTTCGCCATGGTGACAAAAGTTGCTGTAACTTGACTCTACGTGGACATATCTTTCCAAAACTTCACACATATGATAACAGTCCACCACTGAAAAAATCTACAGAGAAATTTTGAATCAGCATCATAGCGCCACCTACTAGCGGCAGAAAGTTACTTTTTTCATTCTTTCATGTCCCTCTTCTACCAGGTTCCCCCGAACCACCTCAATTTTGCGGATGCATAGTCCCAAGACCTTGATGATGATCAAACCAGAACCTCAAAGGTAAATGTTTTTCTTTTGTTCAGACAGTGAGGTAAGGAGATGTAATTTACCTTGACATGTTTCGACCGTCACTCCGGTCTTCATCAAAAACGTCCTATCTGACGTGAGTCATGACGTGTCCTTTAGCTGGTGATTCCTTGAAGGCGTGACCGGCCTGGCAATCTGACAGATCTGCCAGGCCGGCCATGCCCCCGCCGCCTGATGGTCTCTGGAGGAGAGAGTCCCAGGTGTGTGACAGCACACATCCCGGTTGATGGTGTCCCTGGCCCCCCTCCTGATCTCTATTGCCTCCTTGATCCAACGTTTGAACTTCAAAGATCTGTCAGATTGCCAGGCCGGTCACGCCTTCAAGGAATCACCAGCTAAAGGACACGTCATGACTCACGTCAGATAGGACGTTTCTGATGAAGACCGGAGTGACGGTCGAAACATGTCAAGGTAAATTACATCTCCTTACCTCACTGTCTGAGCAAAAGAAAAACATTTACCTTTGAGATAGATAGATTGGATTACAGATTGGAACCTGCTTCATTACCTGGTTAACTGTACTTGAGGTCCTGTTTTGAGTGTCAAATCCAGTTTTAATACCTTCAGTTTCTAAGTCTTGTGTTTATGTCTTGCATACCTCTAAATGATGTGTCTCCGTTACCACACTGCAAACCAAGGCGTACTGCCTACCACAATAGGAACACATGCGTGGGGGTTTAAAGGGGTTTAAAACACATGCCTGGGAGTTTAAAAGAGCCCCCAGTAGGTTAATCCAGTCATGGTCAGGATCAAAGTGGTGGACCAAGTCAACAACATTGTCAGCTCTAAAGACACTAGCATGACTAAATGAATATGTGCACAGATTGTCAAGTACCAGCTGACATACACTGACATAAAATATGGCTAACATCTCTTTATGCTTCTGACTTTCTCACACAGAGGCTTCCATCCTCTCCTATGATGGCAGTATGTATATGAAGGTGGTGATGCCAACCATCATGCACACTGAAGCTGAGGATGTCTCCCTGCGTTTTCGCTCACAGCGGGCCTATGGCCTCCTCATGGCAACCACCTCACGAGACTCAGCCGACACACTCAGGCTAGAGTTAGATGGGGGTCGCGTCAAACTCACAGTCAACTTAGGTATCGTATGCCCCCCCACATCTGCCTCCACATCTCCACCTTTACTGTTGAGCAGTGAATTCTCCTCTCCTTTCATTTCTATCTTTTTGTGTAGTCTTTTCATAAGTTATGCATCACTATGATCCCTTAAAGGTTTCTATGAACTTTAGAACATATATAAGAGAGTTTTATCTTTTTTGCATGGGTGTTAATGCAGTTTGTGCACACAGCTAACCATGGACTGCTTACTGAATACAACTATTTAGTATAACAGCTTAGGCTACACTATCATAATTTCTCTTTTTCACTGATATACATGTTTGGCCCATCTTTGAAACAGACAAACCATAGTCATATCCATATCTATCTTTATGGAACTTTTGAGACAGTCACAGCACAATAAGCAGAATATACATTATAATGTACAGATACTGGGCTTTGAAGTTTTGTTCCTAATAAAGTCTTTTTAAAGAACAAAGTGTGCTGAGACTCTCTAAGAGGTGACTTTCACCAAATATGCCCAGTGATCTTCAGTCCATCATTCAACAGGACATTATAAGAAACTATTCTTGTCTTTCTCACTAACCTCATTTTTCTGTCTGACATCAAGTCATTTCTCTGTGATGTTCCTGTTGTTCTGGGTGGTTGTGTTCTTAGCTAATGATAGTATCTTTTCTGTGAGTCTATATTTTCCAGTGTTTTGTTTTTATGTTTACCTGTCAACTCCATTTTCATCATGCTTTGTCAAAAGATGGTATTCACCCCTTCAAAGGCCTTAAGCCTGCGGCCCGTCAGGCGAACAGCCCGAGAACAGAGCCCAGCAAAACCTACAGCTGGCTGCAACCCCAAATACTTTCAAACACGCGTAATCATAATATGTCAAGTATTAAAAATGAGTCACACCTCAATTTATATTTTGTATAAACTGTTTGCCTCGTAAAAATCATAAAATATAATATTAATATTGATATAGACTGGTTTGACAAGCCACATGTAGATAATTTATTCACTGAATACATAAATTCATGTTAGTTATATTCTAGAGTTCAGTCAACATGCTCATATTGTACAGTTGTTATTCTTTTAGCCTGTCTGTGTTATCTTCTACAGAACATTTGTAAAAGTCTTCATATTTTTAGATCCACCCTCTGGTGTAGCTCAGTGACAGCTGTAGGCATAGGATAGTACTCGAGATGTGATGATTGGGGTTCCTGTGCCTCTGCATGGTACTGGTGCTGATTGGATCGTGGCTGTTTGCTCCCACTTTTCTGTTGCGGTTGACGACACATGAAACCACCAGCCACATGGTGACCAACCTTCACTGTCTTCACAGCTGCCTACAGCAGTTATTCTGGTCTCAGTGGGACTGTTCAGATACTTCAGATTCTGATTGTCTATCACACTATTGTCTTAAATGTATTAAACTGTTTGCTGTTTAAATGATGAATAAAATTGAATCAGTTTGTTTTTCTTGACATTTCAAAGATCCGTGGCTCTAATATTGATGGCTACTACCACCTTGCTGGTGCAGCGGTTTTGGAGCCAGAGACTTTGACTATTTTTATCTGCATATTTGAACCTAGGGTGGAACAGTCAGTGTTTGGTTGGAAAACTCATGTAGCTGGTACCATAAGCGGCCATTTTACTGTTAATACTGTGCCTAAACAATCAATCAAT
Source organism: Cephalopholis sonnerati (assembly GCA_019142605.1). Taxonomy (NCBI): domain Eukaryota; kingdom Metazoa; phylum Chordata; class Actinopteri; order Perciformes; family Serranidae; genus Cephalopholis; species Cephalopholis sonnerati. The sequence continues at coordinate 328,827 of JAGQAX010000015.1, read as the reverse complement.
ATAAACTCTGGTAACAAAAGAGCACAAGCTCTAGAAAAGCAGCTTTTTATTAACCAGCAAATTTTTATGACAAATCCTTATATTCTTTTAATTATCCTTTTATTTTGAAATGATACTTCTGGAAATCTGAAAAATCTATATTCTATTTTATGGTAATTTAATTAGATTTGTTATAAAGTTAACTATAGACACTGAAAAAAATGGCTGCCTTCCTGCATGTGTACGTCCCCGGAAGGGTGGACTTTTTGTTTTTGGATGTCTGCAGCAGTAACCTTGAAGGATGCAATTTCATCTGTCATTTATTCTTCCCCATCTAGACTGTATCAGGATAAACTGTAACTCCAGTAAGTTAACACTCAAGTTTCATTTTGCTTTCTATATTGATGATATGTTGATGTTAGTTTTTTTTTTTGTTTGTTTGTTTGTTTTTTGTTGTTGTTTTTTGTTTGTTTGTTTTTGTTTTTTGAGTTTAAGGAAATGTGTTTTCTGAAATGGGAGCCCTGCTTTGCCCTGCACTTTCTCTTAATCCTATCATGTGGAGGATGAGTTTGTTCTCTTTATCTGACCACCCTTAATTGAATGGTAACCAATAGACATACCCACAGTCAGATAAAATGTTTTAATTATCAGATATTTCTTAACTTCTTCATAAATTAACCACTTTATTTTCTCCTGATGGTATAATTGTCCCATTCTCTATTTGATATAAAAAATAAAACTAACAAAATAAAAATAAATATAAAAATACTAACAGTAGTAATGATAAAAACATTGTATTTCCTCTTTGCCACAGTTTTTAGGTAAGCATCATAAGTCCCCATTCATTTATATGTGTAAATATAAGACTAAATACAATTAAGATAGGTTTCATAGGCCAAGCTTTGAGGCTACAAAAAGTGCAAAAACAAAGAGTGATTATAAATACATATCATTTATACTGTAACACCTGTTGTATTCGTGACTGAAACTCTAAATTTGAACAGTTTATTGATGATTTTAGTAGTGTAGATGTTGATGTTCAACACTGTCCGCCTAATTGGTGGAGCTCCACTGGCCCTGACCCCATCTTTAATCCTGTAGAGCCCCCCTCCTCTAACATGAACAAGTAACATAATTCCTCCATCCAGCAATGTCAATTGTAAAGAATGAGTAAAGGTTAAATTCCATTAATGCATTAAACAATACTTCATTGCAAGAAGTTCACTCTAACTAAGAACCCATATTCCATTAGACTAAACATCTACTGCAAGAGTACAGAACAATTGTTTAGACAGCTGTTACATTTAGGGCAAAAGGCAACATACAGTATTAAACAGAACTTAGGGAGTATTATAATCCTTTATTAAAACAGCATACATGAAGCCTAGTAAACAGCCTATGTGCATGTGCATGAAGGATATTTTTATCCCAGCTGCAAAACTTTGTTGTAACCTTACCAACATGGCTGCAACGAAACAGATATACCCTGAAGGTAATATTGATATAGTCCCAACAAAGAGAAACATCATCATGAGGACACATTCTGAATAAAAATAAAGGAAAAGTCCCCCATCATTGTTTGGGCATTGCTGAGCTCTAAAAAGATCCTTACAGAAATTAATCATTTGGATCACACAATTTTGTTTGAACAGTTTACTTTGACAACTTTATATATTATTAACATATATATACTGAATATGAGTATGGCTAAGCTGTCAATAACCAGGTCAAAAGAGTAGCGAAAGGTTATTAATCCTTGGCTTTCTGTTCATTAATTGTTCAAACCCAAAGACCTTATCTTGACTTACGGAAGGGATCTAAAACTTTCCAGGCACCAAACACCAGAAAAGTCTTTAAAAATATGTTTAGGACAACATGACTGACAATTTGATTAAATGATAAAGCTTTAAAATATTGCATTTTATGTTAATGCATGTTATGTTAAAACATTATGATCTACATTACATGTGTGGAACTGACACACAGTGTTTATTTGATTTTTGGTTTGTTTGTTTTGTGTGTGTGTGTGTGTGTGTGTGTGTGTGTGTGTGTGTGTGTGTGTGTGTGTGTGTGTGTGCGTGTGTGTGTTTTCAAAATCAAAGAAACGTAATGGGGAAATATAAATCCAAGGAAAATTTTAAGAGATTTATTATTTATAACTGCTGGATTTCTTAGATCATTTCCTGTAACCATAGCCAGTGGCGTGCACAGGTAGACACTAGGTGGTGCTAAAGCACCTGCCCTTTGCCCTCTGGACCAAGCAAGTGCCCTTTTGAAAGTTGTTTTTTTTTTGTTTGTTTTTTTTAACAGCGTATGTGGCCCATGCTGACTTGATCATCTATAAATGCTCGGCGATTAAAAGCGTGTGATAATAATGCCCCAATTAATATTCCCTCCACCCACTCCACCCGCACTCACCTCTCTTCCTCACCTCACCTCTTGCCCCCTCTTGTGCCCTCTGTTGCCAAGCTATTGCATTTATTTGTCTCTGTTGTGAAGTAGCCTGTCATACAGCGCCACACAGCTGAGCATAAATTAGCCGACTGCTCACCTGCTTAACAAGCTAGACGCTAGCCAAAATCAATAATAGATATGACATGATGACCACCGGTAGAGTTTGTCATTGGTACAGCATGTGAATCTATCAGTATACTTAAGCTGAATATTTAGTAGGCTATTGTGTTGGTTTACTTTAGGCTACATAATTAACACTTGCAGTAATTTATTTCCTAAATGACAAACAGGCAATTGCCTGCAGAAAAAGTAGCCTTGTGCCTTGTTGTAATGTAACCAAGCAGTCTTATTCATACTGTTGGTCTGTTTTTATTTACCAATTGCAGCATAATGCCTAGAAAGGACCTCTCCTTCAAGACTTCAAAATGACACTTTGTACACTTCTTTTGTTCTGACAGGGAAAAAAAAGTACACTGATCTATCATTGTAGCTGCCTAACTTGCTAAAAAACTCTCCATGTGTGTTTATTCCAGAGAAATAAAACAACAGTGATTGACTGATCAGTACTATAGTGTGAAACTGTACCAGTTCAAAGGTCAAGTAATTTTATTGATATATTGACATAAATAAATATGCAATTACATTCAACATGTGCCTGTAATGTTTATTTATTTATTTTTAAATCTCACACTGCTATAATAAGGCAGCCGGCAGTTCCACATGCTGCACAAAGTGCCCTTATTTTTCACTGAGCACCTGCCCCCCAAAATGTCTGTGCACGCCACTGACCATAGCAAAAAAAAAAAAGTGTTTGATGCTCAAAATGTTCTGACGGAGGACCCCTAAATCCCCCGTTTCCTGTGTCCCACACAGTATTGACATGAATCCTATGTCCTTGTCTGTAACAAAAAGGTGTAATGTTAAAATGTAGGGTTTGATTACTAACCTTAAGCAACATGCATGTTCATGCCCAATAACTGATAATTGATTGATTGTGTACATTGCTATAACAAGGTTTCACACAACTAGATATGTTTGTCAGACTCTTAATGACAAATTTTAGTTGTGTCATAGTCAATATCAAATTGGACTCCACAACTATGCAAAATATGCAGGGTAGTTCTTTACAGTTGGGGAAATTTGACATCAAATGTACTTTGATCTTTCACATTTTACACATTCTAAGTTAAAGATTGATGATTCTGTTTGCACCAACAAGCGCGTCTGCTGCTTTACAACCTAAATGTGTTTGAAGTGTCTCAGTTGGATAGCACCTTTCAGACTGTCACTAATAACTACAAATTGCTTTTACTCATAATGAGGCCATAGAGATCTTTTCCTTAACATCTCTATCTATCGATCAATCGATTGACCGAGCGATCGATCGATCAATCGATAGTGTTGTGAGTCTTTTCTTGAGTTGAACGTGTCTAAAACCAACGACATCATCACTGACTTTACTGAGTTTAGGAGATCAGCATCAGCCAAAAGGCGCAGTGAAAAATTGAAAAATCATAAGTTTCTGGGTACGTGTTTGACTGCTAGTTGAGCTTCCAATCAAATGTTGAGAAAAATAAACCATTTTAATCTATGCATTACAATGATGACTCTGTTCTACAGCTGTTTTATTGAGTCTTTTCTGTCCTTCTGTATTTTGACATGGTTTGGGAACCTGAAGCTGGCAAATAAGAATAGGCTTAGCCGGCTTATCAAAGCGGCCAGAAAAGTTATATGGGTGAGTCAGCTGCAGCTCTCTTACCTTTTGCTATAGGCAAGTCCTAAGGAAGGCCCAGGCCATATTGGACTCTCGTGATCATCCCCTGCACAGGGAATCTGAGCTCCTTTCTTCAAACCGTAGAGAGTTCCTGCTCAGAGAGTCAAAGAGTCTCTTTTGTTTGCACAGCAATTAGTAGCCTGGATTTGCACGTGATCTCAGCACCTAAGCAATTTATGGATTTGGCATTTAGCTGTTGCTTGCAGTCTCTTCATTTGAAGCAATCACACATTTGTAGTGTCAGTCCCTGTGATCTATCTAGATTGTTGCATTATGTGATTATGCTTTTTATGATGAATGAAGTGTAGTACACATGTCTGCAACCAAATTTCTCCTAGTGGAATAATAACTTTGACTTGGCTTGATATAATATAATAACCCAACATCAGAATGTGCGATAAGTATAATAAGTGTGAGATGCCTTGTTTTTTTGTTGTTGTTGTTTTTTGTTGTTGTTTTTACCCTGCATCCATGTCACATGACTGCCAAGTGTCTTTGGTCAAAACAAAACAAAACAAGACAAGACAAGACAAGAGAAAACAAAACAAAACAAATTTATTTTAATGTCAGTGAAAAATGTACTATTTTAAGTTTGTTTCAACATATAATTGTTGTGACATTTCCAGCTTGAAATATGCTTTTTATTTTCATAATCTTTGTTCAGTAAATGTAAATGATCCTCAGTTGTCAATTATTATAAAGATTTTTTTTAGGTCTCACCAGAAAATAGTTGCAATGCAATGTTTTCTATCATTACTATGGTGGCACCAGGAATTTTATAGCCTGTCACTGTAAATTGTTAAGTTGTTGATACCCAATAGTGTGTAGCTTAGGATGTTTCATTTGATTTGAAGTCATATTTCTTAAAACATAGTCTTCCTCACTGAATGTTGAGCCATTGTGCTATCCAACAAAGCACTCCAGTGTGTGTATGTGTGTGTGTGTGTGTGTGTTTCTATCAAATCTTGCACCTTGGACCTATTATCAGGATGCAACTTTATATTTCATTTCCTTCATTCATTAAATACCTTTACTTGTCACTTATTTCATCAGTCTGGATTTTAGATTGTGCATTGCAGTCTGCCTCCACAGTCAATATTTAATTTCAAGTTTTAGGTGTAATTTTACAACTATTACTTTTCCATTCTGTGAGATTTAAACATTTAATTTTAGTTGTACTATCACTTAGTTTCTCTCACCGTTATTTTTCATTTTTACTCTCCTGTGAGCAAACGCCAAAACATTTTTTGTGTACTTGCACTGACTAATGAAACTCTATAGTATTGTTACCTTCTCATATTGTGGTCAATATTTTAACTTAAAAAGAAAAAAAACAACAGACAAACAGCTTAATTTGATCTTGGGCTTTCAAAGAGCTCTATAGCAGGGGGATGACTTGTGTTCAAGTCAAATATATTGTAAAAGTCTCAGCCTGAAGAGTAACATATGTTACTATAACAGTTCTGTGTGGCTCCTGCTTTGAAATACTGAACTCTTAACATTTGAACTTGGTGCATGTTTGAAGGAGTTACAGTTGTGATGCCAACTGTTAAAGAGAGTTTATGACCTCAGCTATCATGTGGGTACAGTCAACGACTGAAAAAAAAAAAGAACTGTTAAAATTAATTGTCAACCATTTAGCAATTATTTAAAATCTGATTACACATATATGTTTACTATCCCCTGTAACTCTCAATTTAGTATATACGTCCACCTACTATAGGAAAAACTGTAAGATTAAAAAACAAAGAAAAAAAGAGCTGTGCACAGTTGTAGTTCTTCCAGTTTGCAAAGAAATGAAGTAATTAAATATATATCTGTGAAATATATGAAATATCTAGTAAAGCCAAACTAGTAATGGCACTGTAGTAAGATGATCTGTGTCAACAAAAGTGATGTTGTAGGTTTATTTCAGATAATTAATAGCATTTCAGAAATGGAGTTTTAGTTTGTTTGTTTTTTTTTTCTTGTTTTGTTTTCAAAGAGGTTGCAGATAAGATTGTAAAGAGACATATCTTCTGATTGTATATAATATTTAGTATAGCAGAACTAGCAGGCCTAATTACACTGCATCTAGATGATCTATGTTAAAAAAAAGTGTAGATGCTGGATGTGTGCACCAATTTGCAGGTAGGGTATAGTGGACTATCTTTGTCTCCATAGCCAGGATGGCTAAGGGTAATGGGTAATGTAGCCTTCTACTATCTAAAAGGAAGGATTTTTTTTTTTTTTTGTTGAGAAATGTGGTGACACAATGCAAAGACAACAATTCAAACAGCATGCCAACTACACAATTTCAGCAGAGTCCATAGCATCCACCATAGAAAACTGCATTGCAACAACTTTCTGGTAAGACCTGGAATAATCCTCATATTAACTAACGAACAAAAGATCATATAACTAAAGTGAACTAAGATTCTAAAAAAAATAAAATGCATATTTCTCGCTAGAAATGTTATTAAAACTCATTCTTAAAATTGAATGTCCGCACTTGGCAGTCACATGGCGTGGACATGAGATCAAGAGATAAGACTAGATCATCGCGTTGACTTATCAAGTCAAGTAAAACTTTATATTCCCAAGTAAAACTTTATGTTCCCTGAGATATATATGTATATATACAGTACAGGCCAAAAGTTTGGACACACCTTCTCATTCAATGTGTTTTCTTTACTTTCATGACTATTTACATTGTAGATTCTCACTGAAGGCATCAAAACTATGAATGAACACATGTGGAGTTATGTACTTAACAAAAAAAGGTGAAATAACTGAAAACGTGTTTTATATTCTAGTTTCTTCAAAATAGCCACCCTTTGCTCTGATTACTGCTTTGCACACTCTTGGCATTCTCTCGATGAGCTTCAAGAGGTAGTCACCTGAAATGGTTTTCCAACAGTCTTGAAGGAGTTCCCAGAGGTGTTTAGCACTTGTTGGCCCCTTTGCCTTCACTCTGCGGTCCAGCTCACCCCAGACCATCTCGACTGGGTTCAGGTGCGGTGACTGTGGAGGCCAGGTCATCTGCCGCAGCACTTCGTCACTCTCCTTCTTGGTCAAATAGCCCTTACACAGCCTGGAGGTGTGTTTGGGGTCATTGTCCGGTTGAAAAATAAATGATCGTCCAACTAAACGCAAACCGGATGGGATGGCATGTCGCTGCAGGGTACTGTGGTAGCCATGCTGGTTCAGTGTGCCTTCAATTTTGAATGAATCCCCAACAGTGTCACCAGCAAAACACCCCCACACCATCACACCTCCTCCTCCATGCTTCACAGTGGGAACCAGGCATCCATCCGTTCACCTTTTCTGCGTCTCACAAAGACACGGCGGTTGGAACCAAAGATCTCAAATTTGGACTCATCAGACCAAAGCACAGATTTCCACTGGTCTAATGTCCATTCCTTGTGTTTCTTGGCCCAAACAAATCTCTTCTGCTTGTTGCCTCTCCTTAGCAGTGGTTTCCTAGCAGCTATTTGACCATGAAGGCCTGATTCACGCAGTCTCCTCTTAACAGTTGTTCTAGAGATGGGTCTGCTGCTAGAACTCTGTGTGGCATTCATCTGGTCTCTGATCTGAGCTGCTGTTAACTTGCGATTTCTGAGGCTGGTGACTCGGATGAACTTATCCTCAGAAGCAGAGGTGACTCTTGGTCTTCCTTTCCTGGGTCGGTCCTCATGTGTGCCAGTTTCGTTGTAGCGCTTGATGGTTTTTGCGACTCCACTTGGGGACACATTTAAAGTTTTTGCAATTTTCCAGACTGACCGACCTTCATTTCTTAAAGTAATGATGGCCACTCGTTTTTCTTTAGTTAGCTGATTGGTTCTTGCCATAATATGAATTTTAACAGTTGTCCAATACGGCTGTCGGCTGTGTATAAACCTGACTTCTGCACAACACAACTGATGGTTCCAACCCCATTGATAAATTAAGAAATTCCACTACTTAACCCTGATAAGGCACACCTGTGAAGTGAAAACCATTTCAGGTGACTACCTCTTGAAGCTCATCGAGAGAATGCCAAGAGTGTGCAAAGCAGTAATCAGAGCAAAGGGTGGCTATTTTGAAGAAACTAGAATATAAAACATGTTTTCAGTTATTTCACCTTTTTTTGTTAAGTACATAACTCCACATGTGTTCATTCATAGTTTTGATGCCTTCAGTGAGAATCTACAATGTAAATAGTCATGAAAATAAAGAAAACGCATTAAATGAGAAGGTGTGTCCAAACTTTTGGCCTGTACTGTATATATAAATATATACATATATATGTGTGTGTGTGTGTGTGTGTGTGTGTGTGTGTGTGTGTGTGTGTGTGTGTGTGTATACAAACATTCCCGACATTACAAACAGGCTAATGACAATTAACATTGGACTGGAGTCTGATGTGGCTCACTTTACTTGGTGCTTTTGGTTTGCATTTCATGGTCGAAAAAAAGATGAGAGAGATAAAAGGAGGGAAGAAAGGGAAGAAGTGAAAGGACAAGGTTTCTATAAGCCTATGATGAGTAAAAGCATTTTATGTCTATCACAGTTGCCCTTTTCCTGTTCAAAATATTTAGGACTTTGTTCTGCAGCAGGTGTGTCCTATGAGTATTAAAGATGTTAAGTACTTCTCTCTCTCTCTCTCTCTCTCTCTCTCTCTCTCTCTCTCTCTCTCTCTCTCTGTGTATTTTATTGACAAAACCAAACCTTTGTTTCCCAAATGTATTATAACTAGTTAAAAAACAGAATGTAAAGGTCGAGTGTGTAGGATTTTGGGGGGTATTTTAGCAGAAATAAAACTCAATATAATCAGTTTATTTTCTTTGTATAACCATCTGATAATAAGAATTGCTGTGATTGTGTTACCTTAGAATGAGTCATTTATATCTTCATGGAAAGCTGGCCCCTATCTACAGAGATCACCAGATTTTTCTTTTCCACATAAAACTACTTTATTCTGGTTTTTACTGGTTCACATCAGTTTGTTTTGGAGAGGAGAGACCTCTGCAGATAATTTGGCTACCGGTAAAAACCTCTTGAACATCTGTATCTTAAATTATCAGAGAAAATAGGTGAGCACAAATTACCAGGTGCTGGTTGAGTGGCCTGTCTGCGACATGCCAAACACAGTCGCAAAACACTGGTGTGTAATGTGAAACTGCTATATTCAGTGTTTTTGCAGGTTTAAACCACCTGGGCCTTTTTGTTGTTGTTGTTTTTTTTTTTGTTTTGTTTTGTTCTTGGAGAGGAAGAGACCTCTGCAGATAATTTAACTCCTGCAAAAAACCTCCAGAACAATGAACACTGACGGAATTCTAACTGGTTTTAGCTGGTTGCACCCTGCACTCCTCAACACCAGATGCCATTGACACCCCCTAAATCTCACACACTGTTCCTTTAAAGCCATTTTTAAGCTACTATGAGCTATTTTTTATCAGTGATCCTAGGCTGACAGGTGGGCAAACAAAGGTTTGGTTGCAGGCTCAGGATGTCTTTAACTTTGTGATTGACCATTGTTCTCAGGCAAGGGACCGGAGACCTTGTATGCTGGGCAAAAGCTCAATGATAATGAATGGCATACAGTGCGAGTGATGCGTCGCGGCAAAACCTACAAGCTAACTGTTGACGATGATGTAGCAGAAGGTACTTACCTGCATCAATTCTTTTTATGCTTGAAGAAATGTGCTTTGTGTTGCCTGGTCAGGGGTATTGCACCACGCTGTGGTGAGTTGCCATAGAGATTGATTGTATCTGTATGTAACAAAAAAGCATGTAGATATGTAAGTTTTAGTGACTGTTTGCATCCATCTAATACTGTTGATGTAATTTTCTCTTTAAATCAGCCCTTTTTTGTTAGTGTCAGACAGTGTTCTCTTTTCTTTTTGTTTTTGTCTTTCTTTTCAACCCATACCCTCCACCCTACCCATCTTCAGGCCAAATGGTGGGTGACCACACTCGCCTAGAATTCCACAACATCGAAACAGGCATCATGACAGAGCGTCGATTTGTTTCCAGCATCCCGTCCAGCTTCATTGGCCATCTGCAGAGCCTTAGGTACTCAGAACTTTATTTTTTAAATGTGTATATATATTTACCATTTCGGTAGCTCTATAGAATGCTATTGCCTCTTTTAGGTAAGTGGGACAGATAATTTTGACATTCTCTGCAGAGACCAAACTGAAGTGTGAAGTTAATGTTGGACTCATACTTGTATAGTGGACATAAAAACAAGATAATCAATGCTAAAATGAATGCTAATATTGCTCCGTGTCAGTTGAATGTAAAAATAGTCAAACATTAAAATTCTGTATTTGTAAGACATATGATTGGTCAGGTAGTGTGTTCACTAGTTTATGTGGAGTCAAAGACTAATGCTTCATTTTCTCAAGAGGCAAATAATGCAGTGACAGGAGATTTATTTAGCTAAGGGTCTCTTTTATCCAAACTCTGAATCTGTACCTTTAATTATCCTCAACTATTATCTATTTTTTTTTTTGCACGTTGAAGAAAAAAATATTTTTAAGACAATTGTGCCTGTTCCCATCCTGTCCTCAGATTTAACGGCATGCTCTACATCGACCTGTGCAAGAATGGTGACATTGATTATTGCGAGCTCAATGCCCGCTTTGGGATTCGTTCAATTATTGCCGACCCTGTCACCTTCAAATCCAAAAGCAGCTATCTGAGCCTGGCCACCCTACAGGCCTACACATCCATGCACCTCTTCTTCCAGTTCAAGACCACCTCCCCAGATGGCTTCATAATCTTCAACTCTGGAGATGGCAATGATTTCATTGCTGTAGAACTGGTTAAAGGGTGAGTGGTATTTTAAAGGACTGCTTGATTTTTAACCTTTTGCACATTGAAACCATAAAGACTTAGTCGTAGCATTATTTGTTTACCAAATTATAATAAAATAAAGATCAAGAGAGCAGTCCAGTTCAAATTGTTAATATTGCCACATGGATGTTTCGGGTAAGACACCCCTCTTCAGCGTGTATTCTGGCAATGCCACAATATAGGTATATTATATTATAGGTAACCACCAACATAACAAATGCATCAAATACATAAGCAAAAAATATATCCACTACATAAAGAACACAGATATATTTACTTCATTAAAAATATTCGCTTCAGAAAGAACAAGCAAATTAAATCTCCTCATTCTTCCCATTAGGGATGAAGTTATCAGTAAAATGTATCCAGTATGTCTCCCTTTGGAGAATGACTTTGTCTCTTTAACAACCCCTCCGTGGCATCTTCACAGTCTCAGCACCATTGTAATGAAGGTCACTCAAGCAGTGGTTCTGACTGTTGAAGAATAAAACACTTATGTTTACAGATCCTGATTTTTAACTCTGGTTTTGTTTTCCCAACATAATCTAACGGTAATGTCAGCACCAGACTTAGTATGAGTGAAATGATAACCCTTGATCATAGAATAGCAGTGCATAGTTAGGACAAGGAAAATTTCCACTGAGGGTTTTGACAGAAAATGAGAGGGCCTCTTAGGCAAATTTGACTTCACTAAGTAATCACACAAGACCTCTTGTAAAAACATTTGGGCAGAGTTTGGAATGAACATGAATTTTGAGGGTCAGTTTTCAATATGGGCAAATATCCACACAGTATTTCTTTTACTGACTTAGATATAGGACGATAAGTGGATACAAATGCAAAACCCTGAGAAAAATTGTCTCTAGAGCTAGGTTTTGGTAAATCAGACCACTGAAATTGGTGTACCTTATGCAGATGGTTGTCTAATAATTAATCTCCACATCTCCTCTATTTAAAGTTGTTACAAAGTATTTTAGCTTGTGTGTCAAAAGATTCACCAGAGTTGCAAATGTGTCTAATCTGCAGTGGCTGATAGGGTAGACTTCTTTTCAGTGCAATAACTACTGAATTGTAGAGAAGTATTTCTGTCAGTTTCCTTTATGATGTACTTCAGTTTTCAGAGAACACCAAATTATTTTTTACCAAATTTTAACCAATATTCCCATAATTTCAGTGTTACAAATGACAACATGAAAAGAGTTGCTCATAATGACACACCTACAGAAAATGATCAGCTGAATCTGCAGCTCCACCCAGCTTTACAGAGCTATGTAATAAGTTTCAGCTCATCGTTTAACTGTCTGCAACTTAACTGTTTTAGTTCATGCTTGCTACTCTCATAGCATCATGCTTGCTATAGCAGGAACCTATGTTTAGTGAAAAAGTACTAAAGACCTGCTCCACACTACCTGCTGAGCCCTAAACAGCGGACAGACACAGTGAGCAACAGAAAACAGAGGTAAAACTAGAGTGAATTATGGATTTACATTCATCAGGTAGACACAAACGCCAATGCACATGAATAATTACATCGCTCTGTGTTGGGAACTCATGGTTCAAAGTATTAATATGGCTGAAAGTGATAGCCAATTAATTAATTCAGTCTCATTAAATATAATAAAATAATAATTTGGAAGTCTGATTAATAATTAAAATACTAACTATTACCAAAAGAATTTTGGAGTTCTTGACACAGTAGTTGATAAGTCACTCAGTCTTGTACAATATTTAACAGACAGCAAGTATGATGCTAAAGATATGCATTCACAATAAAGCAAGCAAAACAAAGCACACAATATATGCTAACCAATAACCTTATACATGTGCGGGTGAGTACATGAGTGTGGGTGTGTATGTACTTGGCACACACATCTTCCAAGTAAAGGTGCACAATCTATTTTGTGCTCTATGAACTGAAATATCCCCTGTCTATGTTGTGATATGCAGGCCATGCGGGCAATCCCCAGGGCCGTTCAATCACTGATAATGAATACGTTCTCCTAATGATTAATGTTAACCCACATTTGTGCTATTCTTTCACCTTTGCATCATACATGTCGTGCTGGGCAAAAAAAAAAGGATAATAAGGAAGCCAGGAAAAAACCAAGCTGTCACATTGCTTGTTCTGCTCTTTGCACTGTTATGAAAATAAGGCTCTAATTATCATAATCTAGGGAATATACTAACTATGAATATTTGAATACCTGTTATTAAGGCTGTGTTCACAAATCAAAACAAATGAGTTTTGAGAAATAATTTCAGTAGTGTTGGATGGCAAACATTTTTAGAGAATTCCATCTGCAGGGAATGACAAGTGCTACAAAGTCATCAAAAACTGACTACAGTTGCACAAATAATCATTTTGTCTGCAGTGACTTAATGACACTCTACGTAATTCTTATCAAGTGTGTTAGTCATAAAAAATCACTCACCTTTTAGTTCAGGGCCGCTGAAGGTATCTCTTTTCTCTTGCAGATACATTCACTATGTTTTTGACCTTGGGAATGGGCCAAACCTAATCAAGGGCAAAAGTGACAGGGCACTGAATGACAACCAGTGGCACAATGTAGCCATCACCCGAGACAACAGCAACACCCACACACTGAAAGTAGATGCTACAGCCACTAGTCAGAGTATCAATGGGGCCAAGAACCTGGACCTGAAAGGTATGCAAAGGACATGACACCTGTTACATCTTTACATATTACTGTGTGTCCAGTGTGATTTTGAACTACTAAAATAGTTGCAATGACTTTCATTGTGCATTAAAATGTGTATTTTTTTATGGCATGGGTTATGCATTCTATTTTCCCAATTCTTATTATGTTTTACTAAGGTTGATTTCAGTAATTCTACAATTTTACTATGGGAATAACTATGGGGACATGTTTGTACACAGTTATTGTGATTGTATTCTGGCATATCATTAAAGGGATAGTTCAAAATGTTTGAGATAAGGTATGGTAAGTGGCACTGAGAGCTTATTCTATGCATCAGGTGGAGCAAGATATCTTGTTAGCTTGTTAGAGAGAAATAACAAACCATTCCCAATTTGGTAGGAGTCTGGTGTTGAAAGCTGCCACCATATGCCACCTGCAACCAGATCAGCCAATACCAAAATTCAATTGTAATAGACAAGGTTCAACCACTAGAGGGCTGTTGAAATGTTTATTTATAACAGTATGTTTAGAATCTACATTCTTTGCTCTAAAATGTCAAAATTTTGACATTAATCTATCAATAAAATTACTAAATACCCATAAACATTGTTTTTCACCTTAAAACAATAACTTCTATTGGAGTTTAGTTACTCTTGAACACTGGTTTTGGGCTGGGTTGGACAGCATAAGTGTCATATGTTCACACTGTGTTGCATTGTACAGTGTAACTACAAACACTTGAGAGTCTGCAGCAGTGTTGGAGGGTAACATGTTACAAAAGTAAAGCATTACCCACAAAAGTAATTTGTCACAGTTATATATTATTTTTAGCAGGAGCAAAGAATTATAGCACATTACTAAAAGGATTTGGGGTAATATTATTACATCTACTATGTAGGTAGCACTTTACCACCTGAAATTAAGTGTTTTATTTTTATTTATTTATCATCACTTCTGCCAGCGTTCCACCAGAGAAAATATCCCCTGAAGGTTTTTGTGTCTTGTCACGGGATTATAGGCTACATCATAAAAGGGTGCTGTTGATTGGCACATCTGAGTATGCTGTCAAATTTACTACATTGTTTACAGCATATCCTGTTCTGCTTCTGCAACAAAAGGCTGCTTGAAAGTAGTGGGGGTCAAGAGTTGACCTCTGATTAGTTTTTGTTATAAAATAGATTAAGTAGCCATTCACTTTTTGAAGCAGATTAGCTATATTTTAATGTTCGATTGTTTGTTTTATATTTAAATGCCTGTTTTCAGTGTCTTGGTGTGTGTCATTCCTGATATACTATACGTTGCCACCATATGTTATGTTGCAGCTGGGTTGCTAGCAGCTTGTTGTCTTCATCACAACTAAATTCTAAAGTGCTTAAGTACTAAATTTTTCTTTTCTTCTTTGAGGAGTCATAGAATAATATTGCATTAATTATGTGAAAAATGTCCAGGTTATTTGATTGTTCTATATCATCACACCATTGTTATGAATACATGAATGGGCCAGATATGCACTCTGTAGGAAAGCCTTTATAAGGTGAAACAATACCTATACCCAATGGATTTGTAATGAACTGCAGTAAACTTGAGCTTTGTGTCCTTTCACTACCTACTACACAACAACGTGACTCTCTTCCATTTTGTAATGCCTGATTGTACTTCTGGGGTTATTTTGGTAAAAGTAATGCAAAATTAGTGTAATAAGTAATAAAAGTTATTCTGCATAGACAGTCATATTGTAAACATACTACTTTCAAATAAAAGTAACACATGATATGTAATACGTTCAATTTTGAAAGTAACTTGCCCCACACTGGTTAGCAGTGCTGAAAAGTAACACCATGCCACTCCAAAAAAATGTGTCCGGGGGTTTGGTTTGGTACTGTGCAGTGTAGTATAATATATAATGTATAATTTACTTCATAAAATACCTCAGAATTTAATTTAGCCACACAACTGAAGATGGCACAGGTCATTAACAAACAAATATATAAAGACAGAATTTATATATAGATATATTTATGATTAAATCCTGTACTTCTCCTACAGTGTCTCTATGTGTTCTATACTCCAGGTGATCTGTTCATCGCAGGACTGGGTCCTGGCATGTATGGTAACCTACCTAAGCTGGTGGCTTCCAGGGAGGGCTTCCAGGGCTGTTTGGCATCAGTAGACCTCAATGGTCGCCTGCCGGATCTCCTCAATGACGCCTTGTTTCGTAGCGGGCAGATTGAGCGTGGATGCGAAGGTACACCTTCCCTCAAATCTGAGCCTGATTTAGATTACTATAACACAAACTTCAACTCCAACTCCAGCTCCAGCAGCCCTTTCTTCCTGCTCAATGCAAACAGTAGCTCCACAGCCCTGCATCCATATGGAAGTCCCTCCATTCTATTAACTGTACTTATTGCCTCACTTATCCGCAGCTAGAGTCAGGCCAAACATCAAAGTCCTCCTCAGCGACACCACCAGATTACCGGCCACATTGGTCACCCACTTACAGTGACGCTGTGCATCAGAGCAGTTTTTGCCAGTGTAGTGACATAAAGTACAGTCAGTTGCTCCATTTTGTCATATGTTTCTGTGAATGTTTGGAATTTAAATCAATAATCTTTAATTTTCAGATATTTACAGTAGAAATACAGCATCAGTTGCTTTTATGGGTTAAATATTTTCAGGCAATATTGTGGCAGTATCTACACAGGATATGTTCAAGTACAGTAAAAAGTGTAGGTCACCCTTGTTTTGGCAGTACTCAGAGCCTTACACACACCTGCTGTAGTTACACATGTAAAACTGGAAAAAAATAGCCCAAATAACATCTTAGATATTTTGTGTTGAGACAAGATTAAAATGCACCTTAACACATAGAGTTTGTTCTTGTTGACACAACAAAAAATTATGCATTAACAAGTCAGGTAGATTTTCTGTGCCTGTCAATGCTGTGGTGTGTTAACATGTTAACAGGTTGCTCCACTGTTGTCAAATTGGAGTGTTGAAAAACTCTGAAGCACAATTATTTTTTTGGTTATATTAGGTTGGCTTTTCCTAGCAGTTAATGGAGCACACAAACCAAAATATTAGCCAAAGCTATGGCTCACCTTGAGCACATGTAATTTTTATCTTGATGATGCATTATATATCCCAATTCAATTTCAATATCAGTCCCAGTCATATCTAAATCAGAGTCTGCTTGTAATTGTTTTCAATTACCGCAGTTTCATGTTTGAGCCATTAACAGTAAAAATAGCCTATGTGACCAGCAAATATAAGCAACCATGTATAATGCTGTATGCCCAACATTTAACATGGAATGTTGATGATGGCATAATGTTTGGTATTTGCTTAGCAGATATGTATCACAAAGTTTCTTTTTTTTTTTTTTTTTTCAGAGAAAAAGGAAATAATTTTGTTAATAGATTATACCATCCCCCTTTTTTAAAACTGTGCCCTGCTGAAAGTTTAATTAAAATTTAAACCACAGCTCCTCCCTCTCATCCACATATGGTCACTTCTTTCACCAAAAATCCAAGATGGCAAAGGCCAAAATACCAAACTTCAGGCTTCAAATGGGAATCCCAAACCAATGGGTGACATCACAGACATCAGTTTGCTTGTACAAATAACTTTCTTTTTGGTGTATGTAGATGCCCATAATGAGTGCCCAGGGGCCCACATCAGTAATTTATATACAGTATGCTCCCTGACATAATTTATGCAACCCTCTTTATGAATATGTAAGAGTGGCTTAATTCAAGGTCCCTCTTTGACTACAACCAGAAGAGGCCCATTAACACATCAATTTTTTGTGTCAACAAAAAAAAGCACGTTCTCATGACCAAACTCGACTAACTAGCATTTTAATGTTGTCTAAACCTGAAAAAGAGTATAAATTTAGATGTGCAGTATGACATAACAACAGCATTGGAAGTCTGTATCAGGCCATACCCAGGCTGCAGTCCATATAATTGGTTCACAAAACTTACAGAAGGTTTTATTTTGTGTTGATTTCAAATTGTTCATGCATATTTTACATAACTACATCACAATAGGCTGTTGAAACTTTGCACGAGCAAGCAAATGTCACTGTGGACAAAATATTTCCATATTTCTGTGCAAGTCGTGCATTATTTTGTAGTTGTTTTGGTCATCCTCTTAAGGTTATGGGCTTCCACAACCTGTTGCATGGAAATCATTTTCTGTCCAACTGTTTATACTTATACCTTCCATATCATTCAGATGGCCATTGAGTGTATTGTGTGTTGCTGATTTTATCAACATACCCCTCAGAGCTCCATGTTAGACAAATACATGTGTTAGTTACTGTTTCTTTTCAAGCAAAAAAGACAATAATGCTGTGTACTTAATGTCCTCTTCACTGTGACGCTGTGAATGGGGTTTGATACAATGCTTGTCACTGTACTGTATGCACTGCCAGAAAGTAATGGTTGACTAATTTATTTAAAAAAAAATAAAATGTCATCAATCACAGTTTGCTGGTCTTGTCCATGGTGTTCTGTCACGTTTTTTGTGTGCTTGTGTGAGTTCTTTATTTATTTTTGCTAATGTAGTCATTTAAGCTGTATTGCCATGTACTGCCTGCTTTTCATTACAAGCTTTCATCACATAAAATTCATTTGTGTTTCTTCAGCCAGTGAGTGCTTACCAAAGCCCATTAATGATTGTTAGGTTGGTTATACATTGTACTGTCACCAGATGGCAATACTGCACTGTGGCAAACATTTAACAGCACTGTATCAGTAGAACATGAATTAGCTTGTCACTGTTGTTACATCATACATTAAACCCTGAGGCAGATCAGTGGATCAGCTGCAAGACATTTCTGCATTGTAAGTCACTGTAAGTTCCAAAACTCCACCCCCTCCTCATCATCCCTTCACTTGGTCCTGAACAGCTCCTTTAGCAGAGCAGCCTGCATCAGTGTACCAGGTAAGCCTCCACCCAACACAGTGACCTGATTAGAGTTAGATGAATTGATGCACACTGAAGATTTTTGTACAATGAAGCAGGTATATTGGGGAAAATAATTTCCTTTCTAGAAATTTCACATAACCACAACACTAGAAGCAGAGTAAAGATTTCAGACACAACTTCAACTAATTTCTGGGTGTGTGGAGAAAGGAAGAAATGTGGAGAGGAAAAACTTTAGCAGCACTTGTACTGAATACTGCATGCTACATTATTGTTAGACTAACAACTTTCAGGTTATGGCCTTCATCTGGGTCATCATACAACGGAATACAATAACAAAAAAATAAAATCTAAACAATCTAAATCTAAACTAAAATAAATCATTTAATAATATAAAACACAGCCAATTATATACACGGACATATGAGCAAAGGGTAACCAATCATATCCACCCACATATCAGTCAATGGAGCACATATAGATGGGCATATTTCTAAACTACTAGAGGGATGAGGTGAGGTGAGTGCTCCATTAAGATCCTGGGTAAATCATATTGTTGTACTTTGACAAAAGAAAGTTTTTTAAGAACTAAGGATAAGAACTCTGCACAGGTCTGAGTGCTGCCCCTTAGATGCCCTTCTCTTCTCTATTCCCCTCTCTAGTTCTTATTAAACTACTGCAATGGTTTAATAAAGGGATATCTCATAAGACCGAAGCAAATAAGCAGTAGCTCTTAACACATTAATTTATGTGGATGTAAAGTAAAATATTATGATGATGTCTTTTAGAGAATCAGTTTAAGCCTCTAGTGTGTTTCTGTAGTATTACACCCAGTTCTCTCTCTCTCTCTCTCTCTCTCTCTCTCTCTCTCTCTCTTGCTCTCTCTCTTGTGTGTGTGTGTGTGTGTGTGTGTGTGTGTTTGGGTGGATGGGTGTCTGATGTCTGGTGTCTGGGTGTGGTTCTGGGGATGGCTGTATTTCTGCAGGTCCCAGCACCACCTGTCAGGAGGACTCCTGTGCCAACATGGGTATTTGTATCCAGCAGTGGGAGAACTACACATGTGACTGCTCCATGACCTCCTACACTGGCACGCAGTGTAATGACCGTGAGTACTGATCTCATGGTAAACATGTCTAATGTCACTGATATACAACAGAGAATGGACAAAATCACAAACTTTGTGCCATCAGTGAGTGCTATTTTATGAATATATGGCAATTTAGGTTAGAGTCACAGTAAAATATCTGTACTAGCAGCAGACTGACAGACAACACAGACTGCACAACCACTCCAGAGGTGAAGCTTACATTATAAATCAGTCAGTTACACTTTAAGTGTAGAATCTCCATGAGGCTTTGTCGCAAAACACTTTAAAACAGAATAAAATATACAAAGGACAAATAGAATGAAAAAAAAGAACAAAAATTCGAATAACATCAGTGTGAAAAGGGGAGGTATAAATCTGATAAATATTAAAGATTGAAATAAAACTACCTTCACAATAATCATATATATATATATATATATATTATATATAATATTTGCACTTGAACTGGTCCAAAGTAAGATCAGCAGAAAACAGAAATACTCAGGTATGAGTAACTCAAATTTGTACCACGTACAGTACCTGAGCAAATGTAATTAGGTATTTCACCACTGAGGATAGCAAAAGAAATCCTTGTTCCTCACGCCATTAGTTAAAAGGTGAGTCATGTTATCATGTATATTAGATAATAAAGTAGATTATAGCTGCATTTGACCCTCATGTTCATCCTTTCCATCACAAGTTTAAAGACATTATATTACAACTTTTTTTCAACGAACGAAATTTGTTTCAGATTCAGCCCGTCCGCGGGAGAACTGTAATGACTTTTCTCTCAAAATCTAAGTTTTGTTTTTTTCGGTATGGCTGTAATCCTCCTTTTTTACAAGCTACATTCAATAAAAGGAGTGGGGAAACAGACAACAGGAAGTATTGTCAGGAGAAAACATGATATTCATGTGTAGATTCAAGCCCCAAACAAACAATCAAAAGGCTTCATCAAACAATACAGCAAAAGCAAAAGTTCACTCAGTACTAGGATGGTACAGTATTTGTTTTTCATATCTTCATACCTTCCTGATACGTCACCCACATATTGCATATGACAATATTTGTGTGCGGTGCTATCTAGGCTTATTTTGTCACTGATACAAGTTTTGTTTGTGTGACATATAGACAGGCAGTGTCATCCTAGACAGTTTGAAGTTAGCCCAAGTATTGTGGTATTGGTAAATTTCCTTTTTGTGAATATCAATACAACTGAAATAGCCAACAATAGCAATTGAAGTTACTGTTCAGTTGATTTAATTTTTAAACATTAAGTAAACAGTTGAAGATTCTATGTGGAAAAACAGTAGATGTGAAGTGACCATTACAGTTTGTGCAGAAGTCCCGTGCAGCAAATAAGCAACTAAATTGAGCAGATAACATTAGAGCAGCTAAATTTATGATATTATTAAAAGATGTTAAGAATTACTATAACAAAATGCAAAAAAAAAATGCAAATCCAGATACTCAGCACTAAGCAGAAATATTATGATCCAAATATGCAATGCTGTTTCTGGGCAACTGAAAAGACAAAAAGAGAAAGTATTAATCTACAAAAAAAACAGGGTTTTATTAATAAAACAGATTGTCTGTATGTGCACTACTACTTATCCAATTCTACTCGCCATATGCTCCCCTCAAACACCCCTAAGTGTTGAATACTTATCTGCATGCAGGTGCACAACAAACTGAGGGACCAGCCACAGAAACAGTACAGCCTGGGTAATATCACTAAATGAATAAAAATCCCAGATAAAAAGGCACAGTAGGTTCATCTCACAAAATGAATACCACTAAATCAGCAAAATATGTACATACACTGAACACCCCCAAAAAACTAGATGAGCAACAGATAAAACAAATAAACAAAAAGGAATAAAACAGGAGGCAAAACAAACACTGTAGGTGAAACAAAACACTGCCAAATAAGACAAAGCAAAAAAAACAATAAGCAAAACAAAACTCAAAAGCAAGACAAAATTATAGGCAAAACACTAAGCAAAATACAGTAAGGTATAATGAGGTGCTCTTCTGTAGCAGCTACAATGTCCTTGTCATAAAATATACTGGGGGGGGGGGTCATGGTTCTTGCAGGAGTCTCTTCACAGCCATGGGGAAGAAGCTGTGTTTCAGTCTGTTGGTGCAGGCTCTCATGACTCTGAGTCTGCCAGAGGGAAGGCTGGTGAATAGAGAGTGTCCTGGGTGGGCGGGGTCATCCCGAATCTTTGTGGCCCGTCGGAGGAGACGGCTGGAATAGATCTCCTCTAGGCGTGGAAGTGGGGAGCCGATGATCCACTGCAGTTGTTTCTTTTCAGATGCAGAGCAGCTGGCATACCACACCGTACAGTCATAGGTGAGGACACTCTGTATTGTGCAGTGGTAGAAGTTTTTCAGCAGAGGTGGAGGGAGTTTGTTCCTCCTCAGTGTTCTCAGAAAGAAGAGACGCTGCTGGGCCTTTTTGATGATGTGGGTGGTGTTCACAGTCCAGCCCAGGTCCTCCGAGATGTGCAGGCCAAGAAACTTAAAGCTGGTGACCCATTCCACTTCCCCCCCATTGATGCTCAGGCCTGAGTGCAGTGTGGTCCTCGACTTCCGGAAGTCAATTGTTACGGCCTTGAGCCGTGGGCACTATTTCTCCCCTCTGCTGTGTGTGTGTTGTTGTAGTGCAGCATCTCCAGCGGGCATGCCTTCCGCTACCTGAGTGGATCCCCGGCGGCTGATTGGTGCGAGGCCCGCCAATCAGAGAGCGACAGCGCGGCGAAAGCTTATAAAAGCCTGGTGTGCCCTGCAGACGCTGGCAGACACCTTAGACATTGTAGTGTGTGATAGGGAGCTATTGAATTGTGTGTGTTACCCAGATTTGGGCCAGGGGTAAGTTTCAATACTGATTTTGGTTGCCTGCACTCACCATTAGGTTTTGTCACATTGTTTAGATTCACTAGGTTTAAGGGGTGCTGATCATTTGTATTTCTGTTTTCACCGCGCACTAGAGTAGTTAGTTAGGATTTTGTTTGGTTTGTTATAATTTATAATCCACATTAGTCATTAGACAGTTAGCTCCATTTTATTTTTGAAGGAGTCCTCTTTTGGTTATATTTGTTTATTGATTTGACAGCAGCTGGCGGCCCTTTTCTGTTGGTTTTGTTATTAATATCCACTTGCCTTTAAAAATAAATACCAAGTTAATTTGCAATCCATCCATCGGGTTGTGTGTGTGTTACTTCCCTTTTCCCTCAACCAGCTGGGTTCGTAACATACGTGGGGGCTCGTCCGGGATCGTTTCCCGTTAAAGGGGGTCCTGGGATTGTGTATTTATTTTTTTTCTTGACATTGTGGTTATTATCGTTCGTGAGTATGGCGACGGGGTTCGATCTAAAAATTTTTCTGGCCAACCCGTCTCATGAGAGCTTCACTAAGTGTAGAAAGGATGAGCTGGTCCAAATTGCTGCCCATTTTGGCCTAAAACATTCAAAACAGATCCTTAAAAGAGATCTTAAAGTGTTGGTACTTGGTGAGTTGGTGGAACAAAGGCTTGTCATGCTGCCGGCGCAAGCAGAGCCGTCTGAGCTGTTGGGCACCCTTAGTGTAGAGGGCAGCCGCGAGCAGGAGAGGACTTCTCCTGCCCGAGAGAGAGAGAAAGATGTACTGGCAGAGCTGTCACCAAAAACTCCATTCACCCTGCCTAAGTACGATCCTCACTCATCGGGGAGCACAGACTCCATGCACGAGGCCAGACTGAAGGTCCGCCTCGCCCGTCTCAAGATTGAGGCGCAAGAAAAAGCTCAGACCCGAGAGGCTCAGCTCACGCTTGACATAAAGCGGCTTGAAATAGAGGCGGAAAAGGCTGTGCGCCTCCGCGAGCTGGAGCTGGCGTCTCAGAGGGAGACGCATGGGCGCTTTGTGACAGATGCAGTTCCTTCCACCTCCTTACCATCCGTACCCTCTCCAACTACGTTTGATATTAGCAAACACATCGCACTTGTTCCGTTGTTCAGAGAAACAGAGGTCGATTCATATTTCGCAGCATTTGAACGCATCGCCTCTGCTCTGCAATGGCCCACTGAAGTTTGGCCATTGCTTTTACAGTGCAAAATATATGGCAAAGCTCAGGATGCCGTGGCTGCGCTCCCGGTGGAGGAGAGCCTAAATTATGAACACGTCAAAGCAGCCATCCTCCGTGCGTACGAGTTAGTACCAGAAGCATATCGGCAAAAATTTCGCAATCATAAAAAAACATCAGGCCAGACCTATGTTGAGTTCGCCAGGGAAAAGGGAACCTTATTTGATAAATGGTGTTCTTCATGTAAAGTGGCTGACTACAAGTCTCTGAGAGAGATGTTGTTAGTGGAGGAGTTTAAGAGGTGTCTGCCCGATCGTATTGTGGTTTATTTGAATGAGCAAAAGGTTTCCTCTCTTTCCTGTGCTGCCGTGCTAGCTGACGAGTACGTGCTCACGCACAAAACTGCATTTGGCCCTCAATCTGTTAGCGTATCTGCTGAGAGGAAGAGTTCTGTCCCGGTTCAGTCCAGTAACACTTCCCAAAAGGAAGAAAGAGAATGTTTCTATTGTCACAAACCTGGTCATGTCATCGCTAACTGTCTCACCCTTAAACACAAAGAACAAGTGAAAACGAAACAGCCTACTCCTCCTAAAGGGATAGGATTAATAAAAGCAGAACAAAACTCACCTCACACTTTCAGTCACAGCGACACCCTCGATGAGTGTTTTAAACCCTTCACTTTCGACGGTTTGGTGTCCCTAGCCTGTGATCCTGCTGACAAGCGTCCGGTGCGTATCCTGCGAGACACAGCTTGTTCACAGTCTGTAATCCTCTCCTCAATTCTGCCGTTTTCCAATGAGTCCGCATGTGGTTATGGTTCTGTGTTGCGTGGTGTGGAAATGGGGTACCTGCTCCGACCCGTCCACCGCATTTATGTCCAGTCCGAACTAGTCACCGGATATTTCCCCGTGTCTGTCTGTCCGGAATTGCCTATCGGAGGTATTGGTTTTCTGATGGGTAACGACATAGCGGGAGGAAGAGTGACCCCTTCGCTGGAAGTGTTAAACTCGCCCCAGCGCACCGAGCCTGGTCAGGTAAATCTCAAAAACACAGGTCGGTATCCTGCTTGTGTGATAACTCGTGCACAGGCACTAAAACAAGCACAAAAGAATGCACTTGAGGATGACGTGTCTTTATCTGATACTGTGCTTATGTCAGTCTTTTCAGATCAAGCTGGGGAGGGTGCTGCTGCTGACACCTGTAGCGACAATGTCACTGAGCCTGTGCGCATCGGTCCCGACGCACCCGTCGGTGACCGCCCGTCTCTCCCAGCGAGCCGGTCTCGGCTATGTGACGCACAGAGGGCTGATACGACGTTGACCGAATGTTTCTCAAGGGTGGTGAGTAACAGCAACGCAAATGATGAGCGAATAGCCTACTATATTGATGATAATCTCCTGATGCGCAGATGGTCCCCCTCTGTAGCCGCTGATGTTGATTGGAGCATTGTGCGTCAGGTAGTTGTGCCGGCTGAGTATCGAACACACGTGCTATCGGTGGCGCACGAAAGTGACTGGGCCGGACATTTGGGCATCACCAAAACATACCAGCTTATATTAAAGCATTTCTTTTGGCCCGGACTTAAGGCTGATGTGGCGAACTATTGTCGCAGCTGTCACGTGTGCCAACTTGCTGGTAAACCGAATCAAGTTGTTCCGCCGGCACCTCTGCACCCAATCCCGGTGATAGGTGAGCCGTTCGAGCGCGTCATAGTGGACTGCGTTGGTCCGTTGCCGAGAACAAAAAGCGGTAACGAGTACCTGTTAACTATAATGTGCGCTGCTACCCGGTTTCCCGAAGCAATCCCGCTGCGTAAAATCACCGCTAGCTCGGTGGCGAAGGCTCTCACAAAGTTCTTCTCCACCTTCGGACTCCCTCGCACAGTCCAAACTGACCAAGGCGCTAATTTTCAGTCCAAACTGTTTAAGCAAGTGCTCCAAACTCTAAACGTTCAGCACGCTGTCTCTAGTGCGTACCATCCGGAGTCGCAGGGCGCACTAGAACGGTGGCATCAAACTTTAAAATCCATGCTTCGTAAATACTGCATGGAAAAACAAAAAAGCTGGGATGAAGGTGTCCCTTTCGTGTTGTTTGCGGCCCGTGAAGCTGTTCAGGAATCTTTAGGGTTCAGTCCTGCGCAGCTTGTCTTCGCCCACACCCCGCGCGGCCCGTTGCAAGCTCTGCATGAGAAGTTTTTATCCTCCGGCGCCGCGTCTGGCACAAACGTGTTAGACTATGTTAGTGAGTTTCGTGAGCGCCGTGCAGCGAGATTTCCACATAGGAGATAAAGTTTTGGCATTGTTACCGGTGGCCGGTTCTTCATTGTCTGCCAAATTCTCCAGCCCGTACGAGGTCCGTGATCGCCTCAGTGAAACTGACTATGTAATCAGTATTTCACTCGCGAACCCGTTACTCCAGGCACAGCATTAGTGGTGACCTCTTCTGCTGAATCCTCTCCTGAGGATGATTTTGTTCACCGTTCATCTGACCCCCAAACTGCTCGCCTGTCAAATTCTGAGATGCTGCAGGCCCTGCCATCTCACCTGGAGCATCTCTCACCTGACCAACAACATGACGTACTTTCCTTAGTGGCTCGTTTCCCTAAACTCTTTGGTGATGTCCCGTCCCAAACATCGGTTCTGTCCCACGATATTGACGTTAAGAACGCACGGCCCATTAAACAACACGCGTATCGCGTCAACTCTGTCAAGCGCGCATTCTTGAAACAAGAGGCAGAGTATTTACTGCGACACGGTTTCGCCCGGCCCAGTTCTAGTCCGTGGAGTTCCCCGTGTCTGGTCGGCACTAAACCAGATGGTTCCCCGCGGTTCCTAACTGATTTCCGTAAGGTGAACAATGTCACTGTCCCCGACTCCTACCCGCTGCCGCGGATGGAAGATTGTATTGATAACTTGGGCACTGCCAAGTTTGTCAGTAAACTGGACCTGTTAAAAGGGTACTGGCAAGTGCCGCTGACGGAGAGAGCGTCCAAAATATCCGCCTTTGTCACCCCCGATCACTTCCTCGAGTACACAGTTATGGCGTTTGGCATGTGTAATGCGCCCGCAACATTTCAGCGTCTCGTGAACCACGTGTTGTCCGGTCTGTCAAACTGTAACGCTTACCTGGATGACCTCATTGTGCACACTCACTCCTGGGAGGAGCATATACAGGTCCTCGAGCAGGTGTTCACTCGTCTCTCAAGCGCCAATCTCACCCTCAACCTGGCCAAATGTGATTTTGGCAGGGCCACTGTCACCTATCTGGGTCGACAGGTGGGACAGGGGCAGGTGCGCCCTGTCGAAGCCAAGGTCTCTGCCATTTCCAAGTGTCCCATTCCCTCTAACAGGAAAGCCCTGCGTAGTTTCCTCGGCATGGCGGGTTATTACCGCAGCTTCTGTCGAAACTTCTCCTCCGTGGTCCATCCCTTAACCAATCTGCTCAGTCCAAAGGTTGAGTTTGTCTGGACATCAGAATGTCAGCACGCGTTTGAGAGTGTAAAATCTCTCCTCACTCACGCCCCTGTGCTCGCTGCACCTGACTTCACGAAACCGTTTAAACTTGAGGTGGATGCCAGTGCGGTGGGCGCAGGAGCCGTCCTTCTGCAGGAGGATGCAGGGGGGGTTGACCATCCGGTGTGTTACTTCTCCAAAAAGTTTAACATTCATCAGGCTAATTATTCCACCATTGAGAAAGAAACTCTTGCCTTGCTGTTAGCTCTCCAACACTTCGAAGTGTATGTCGGGTCTAGTGTTTTACCTATAGTCGTTTATACAGACCACAACCCACTTGTGTTCCTCACCCGCATGTATAATCAGAACCAGCGCCTCATGTGCTGGGCGCTGGCCATGCAGGATTACAATCTCGAAATTCGGCACAAAAAGGGGAGTGAGAATGTTATTGCTGATGCCCTGTCCAGGTTGTAAAAGGGGGGAAAACAAAAAAAAACAAACAAAAAAAAAAAAAACAACCGAGAGTTATTGAGAGAGATATTCTTGTTGTTCGTGATTTCGAATATGTATTTTGATATGCAGTAGCCTGCATTTTAAGTGGGGGGGTGTTACGGCCTTGAGCCGTGGGCACTATTTCTCCCCTCTGCTGTGTGTGTGTTGTTGTAGTGCAGCATCTCCAGCGGGCATGCCTTCCGCTACCTGAGTGGATCCCCGGCGGCTGATTGGTGCGAGGCCCGCCAATCAGAGAGCGACAGCGCGGCGAAAGCTTATAAAAGCCTGGTGTGCCCTGCAGACGCTGGCAGACACCTTAGACATTGTAGTGTGTGATAGGGAGCTATTGAATTGTGTGTGTTACCCAGATTTGGGCCAGGGGTAAGTTTCAATACTGATTTTGGTTGCCTGCACTCACCATTAGGTTTTGTCACATTGTTTAGATTCACTAGGTTTAAGGGGTGCTGATCATTTGTATTTCTGTTTTCACCGCGCACTAGAGTAGTTAGTTAGGATTTTGTTTGGTTTGTTATAATTTATAATCCACATTAGTCATTAGACAGTTAGCTCCATTTTATTTTTGAAGGAGTCCTCTTTTGGTTATATTTGTTTATTGATTTGACAGCACCTGGCGGCCCTTTTCTGTTGGTTTTGTTATTAATATCCACTTGCCTTTAAAAATAAATACCAAGTTAATTTGCAATCCATCCATCGGGTTGTGTGTGTGTTACTTCCCTTTTCCCTCAACGAGCTGGGTTCGTAACATCAATAATGACTTCTTTTGTCTTCTTGGTGTTGAAGTTGAGGTGGTTGTCACTGCACCAGGCCGCCAGTGCTTGGACCTCCTCCCTGTATGGTGTCTCATAACCGTTGTTAATGAGCCCCACAACGGTTGTATCATCTGCAAATTTGATGAGGGTGTTGGAGCCATGAGTAGCGACACAGTCATAAGTGTACAGTGTGTACAAGACTGGACTCAGCACACAGCCCTGAGGAACACCAGTATTGAGGACGATGGTGGAGGATGTGGAGGTGCCCATTCTGACACGCTGGGGTCTGTTAGTCAGGAAGTTCTTGATCCACAGACAGAGGGAGGTTCCAAGCTGTAGTGTCTGCAGTTTGTTGATGAGTCTGCTGGGGCTGATGGAGTTAAATGCAAAGCTGAAGTCAACAAACAGCATCCTGATAAATGTGTTGGGGTTTTCAATGTGGCTGAGAGCGGTGTGGAGGGCGATGGAGATGGCATCGTCTGTGGATCTGTTGGACCTGTAGGCGAACTGATGTTGATCATAGCCAGGTGGGATGTGGGCCTTGACATGCTGTAACACCGGTCTCTCCATAAATTTCATGATCACCGGTGTCAGGGCCACAGGCAGGTAATCATTCAACCCTGTGATGGCAGAGGATTTGGGCACAGGGATTATGGTGGCGGTTATCAGGCAGGTGGGGACTGTGGCTTGCTGCAGTGAACGGTTAAAGATGTTAGTGAATACTGCAGCAAGCTGGTGAGCACATGATTTCAGCACTCTCCCTGGTACTCCATCCGGTCCTGGTGCTTTCGTGGTGTCGATGCCACGCAGGACTCGCAGTACCTGATGTTGTTGGATGGTGGGGGGCTGGTCGTGCTCTGATGATGTCAGCTGTGTGTCCTCTGCCTGTCTGTTGTCCTCTTCAACGCGGGAGAAAAAGGTGTTAAGCTGGTCTGGGAGAGAAGTGTCGGTGGAGAGGGGGGTGTTGTGGCATTGTTTGTAGTCAGTTATATTCTGTATGCCTTTCCACATGGAGCGGGGGTTGTTCTCCCTGAAGTTGGCCTCTATCTGCTCTCTGTACTTTGTTTTAGCAGCCTTGATGCCTCTGTCCAGGTCCGCTCTAGCCTTACTGTAGGCTTCCCTGTCCCTTGACCTCAGTGCTGAATCCCTGGCCTGGAGTAGTGCTCTGATATTGGTGTTAAACCAGGGTTTTTGGTTGGGAAATATTTTCACCTGTTTCCTTGATGTTACATTATCTATGCAGAAACTGATGTATGATAGTACAGAGGAGGTGTGGAGTTCAATGTCTGGGTCTTCAAAGAGCTCCCATATGGTGTCCTCAAAACAGTCCTGCAAGGATAGTGTGGCCTCCTCAGTCCAGCACTGCACTGACTTGTACTGTGGCTTAGACCTGCAGATGAGGGGCTTGTAAGCTGGTGTCAGGAACAGGGAAAGATGGTCTGAGTGTCCAAGGTGGGGGGAGTGGCGGGCTCTGTAGGCTCCAGAGATGTTGGTGTAGACCTGGTCTAGTGTTCTGCCCTTCCTTGTTTGAATGTCAACATTCTTGTAAAATCTGGGGAGCACAGTCTTTAAGTTGGTGTGATTAAAGTCTCCAGCCACGATGCTATCATGCAGCCTGCTCATAGCTACGTTAGCATTAGCTCGCGGGTGGATATACACGGCAGTTACAAACACTTGGGTTATTTTCCTGGGCAAATAAAAAGGTCTGCACTTCAACATTAGAAACCCCAGGTCTGGACAGCAGTGTTTCTCAACAACGGCAGTGTCCGTGCACCAACTGTTGTTAATGTAGACGCACACACCTCCTCCTCTCCTCTTACCAGAGTCCGATGTGCGATCCGCCCAGAAGATTGTACGTCCTGCTAGCTCCACGGCTAGGTCTGGGATGTTTTCATACAGCCAGGTCTCTGTTATCACCATGATACAGCTGTCTATCTGGTTGTTAACGTCTCGTAGTTTCATCTTGTCACGGGTAAGCGGTGTGACTTACAAGAGAAATGCCAAAAGTTGCCACTGGGGAATATTTCTGGCCCAAATCAGCATGCAGACAAGGACTTTGAAAGGATCATAAAACAATTTATTAAAAACACCAGTTAAAAGTAATCTCTTTAAGACAGGGGTAAAAGAGTCTTTGAGTACGAATAAAATGTCACCAAGTCCCAGTCTCTGTAAAAAAAAAAGGGGTCCATGTAGGGCCTAGCCCAGGTGAAGCAGTCCTCCTCTAGCCTCCCGCTGTAGCCCACGCCGGTCTCCAGACCCTTGTTGCTTGGAGGCTCTCTGACTAGTGGAAGCAGAGGAAGACAGACATCAGCAGCTTTGTCTTCCCTCTCAGTACATCAAGGATTTATAAAAGCAGGGCGAAATAAAGCTATAAAAATTATGGAAGGAGCCAAGATATTTCTTAAAACACTGCAATCTAAATAAACACACCATCCAGTTAAAAAGAGCAAACAATTAAAAGCAGGCAGAAAACAATATAAAAGTCTTTCCCTCCCAATCGAGCTTTTAGCTGCTTTAAATCCTGATGCCTCCAAGCCACTGTAAAAACACCAACGCTGCTTTCCACATCCAACAATTCTAGGGGGGTACAATATGTGAGTGAGACTTAACTGAAGGAGGGGTGAAGCGCATGTTCACCCCTCCGCTTTTCCACGAAGCGTG
Source organism: Cephalopholis sonnerati (assembly GCA_019142605.1). Classification (NCBI taxonomy): domain Eukaryota; kingdom Metazoa; phylum Chordata; class Actinopteri; order Perciformes; family Serranidae; genus Cephalopholis; species Cephalopholis sonnerati. The sequence continues at coordinate 297,684 of JAGQAX010000015.1, read as the reverse complement.
TCTCACTCTCCCCCGCAGCTGCAGCGGTGCGTAGGTTCCACGTGCGCGCCGGCCTCTGTCTCCCTCGCCGTCTTGCGGAGGGCTCTTGCGGCGGCGGGCTGTCCTTCCAACGGCGACATGTTCAGACCAGGCCGTAGGCTGGAGATCCTTCTCCGTTGAAGTCCTTGTCATGCACGCTAGTCTTCTTCACCAGCTCTGCTCCGGGTCTCCGCGGGCTCTGTTCTCCTCTGGGCTCTCCCGCACCTGCCCTGCCTCCCCTGATTAGCTGTCGGGACAGGTAAGAGACGCCCACAGGAAGCCCAGTACACCATTCACTGCCCACCACCCACCGTGTCTTTCCGGGGCATTTAAAAGAAATGCCGCAAAAGCCTAGAGAGCTTCACCCAGGTATAGCGCCGCCACCAGAACCAGCCACACACACACCTTCACCACCACCCTGTGACACCCCCCCAACTTTAAGTGTTCTAGTCCCTAGAACAACTCATTCCCTATATCTTAGAGGGCAACGCCTATTTTCCCTCTGGGAACGTCTTAATTTAGGGACCTGACCTTCTCCAGCCGCATCCCTAGGATTGATGGGATTGAAGGGGAGTGCAAAGCCCCAAAGTGGCAGACCTTCGTTGGTTTCCATGGTAGCAGGTTCTGTGTCTTCAGCTGCTCTTGGGGCTAGACAGGGGAGGCAGGAGCGCAAATTATTGCGATGCAGGACACGTTCTGGGCCATCCCTGCCTTCGGGTCTGAGTTTGTAAACTGGGCGGTCAGGGTAGGGTTGGGATATTACCACATGAGGCTGGTTCTCCCATCTATTGCTCAACTTTCCCTTGCCTTGTCTCCTCTGATCTAAAACCAGTACACGTTCCCCCGGGAGCAGTGGGGCATCTTGAGGTGTCTGATCATAAATCCTTTTGTTTCTCTCTGCTGCTTTGTTTAAGTGAGCCGTTGCCTTGCTGTAAGCATAACTTAGTTGCCTGTGATGTTTCCCAACCCACTCGGTTGTCGTAGTGAGTTCTGGACCTGCTGATCCAGTTAACATGTCCATCGGAGTCCTAAGGTGGCGGCCAAACATCAGGAAGGTGCGTAACATGTGGAGCTGTGGATGGTGTTATTATAGAACTGAACAAGCCCAGGCAAATATCCCACCCAGTTACTATGCTGCTCTACTTCTAGGGTCCCTAACAGGTTCAAAAGTGTTTGATTAAACCTTTCACAGGCTCCGTTACCCTGTGGGTGGTAAGGAGTTGTGTGGCTTTTACGGCAACCGTATACTTGGCAGAGTTCTTTAATCAATTTAGACTCAAAATTTGGGCCTTGGTCTGAATGGAGGACCTCTGGGCAACCAAAGGGCTGTATGACATTGGTCCACAATGTGCGAGCTGTAGCTGTTGCTGTTTGGTCTGGGGTGGGGATTGCCCATGCGTACTTGGTAAACAAATCAGTCACTACAAAAATGTTCTGGTATCTGTCTGTTGGGCAGCCCAGCAACAGGAAATCCATAGCTAAAATGTGCATGGGGGCTTTAGCAGTTAGGGGGACAAGAGGAGCCTTAGCATTGGTTTTTGCTTTGTGTAGTACACAGCGAGGGCACTTTTGGGTGTGGACTTGCACTACCAGTTCCATCTGGGGCCAGTAAAAATTCCTAAGCAGCAGGGATAACATCCGTTCTGTCCCTGGATGTCCTGCATGTTTATGGCATGCTTCCAGCAGGGCCTGGATTTTGGATTCAGGGACTACTACCTGCTTTAAAGTTTCAAGAGTCAGTGTATCGTATATTTTTCTACATACAACCCCGTCTCTGAGTTCTAATCTTTTCCACTGGTTCAACAGTGTCTTTACTGATTGTGGGAGCAACAGTCTCTGAGCAGAGTTAGGTAACCCACCTTGCTGTAAGTATCCTCGAATTTGGCAGAGGTTAGGGTGTTCCCCTTGTGCAGTTCTCCAGCGGTCAGGGTCCCATCCCCAGCTGGCAAACCAGTCTCCTCCAGTGTCTGGGGCTTCCACTGTCCTCACCAGCAGGTCCTCTTCGTGTTGCTGATCAGCGGTTGTTGACTATGCGGGGGCAGGTGGGAGCCTGGACAGAATATCAGCATTAGTATGGTCCCTTCCAGGGCGATATTTGATGGTGTAATCAAAACTGGCAAGTTGGGCAACCCAACTTTGTTCTACAGCTCCTAGTTTTGCTGTCTGAAGATGGACCAATGGGCTATTGTCTGTTACAACAGTTATTTTTGCACCCCACAAATAGTCTTTAAATTTTTCCACAATTGCCCATTTCATAGCTAGCAGCTCGAGTTTAAAGGAACTGTAATTGGCATCATTACGCTCAGATGGATGAAGGCTTCTACTAGCATATGCAATAACTCGTTCCAACCCGTCCTGTTCTTGGGCCAAAATGGCTCCTAACCCACAATTACTTGCATCTGTGTAAACAATGAGGGGCTGAGTGTAATCTGCGTAGGCTAAAATAGGGGCTTGAAGCAAGTTTTGTTTCAGCTGTTTGAAGGCCATTTCACACTCTTCAGTCCACTGGATGGGCTGCGAGTGTCTTCCCCGGTTCCGGCCCGTACCCCTCAAGAGTTCATTCAGTGGTTTAGCAATTTTTGAAAAGTCTTTGATGAATCGTCTGTAATATCCCACAAACCCTAAAAAGGATCTCACCTGTCTGACTGTGGCAGGGGTGTTCCGTGCTTTGGACAGCACTCACTTTTTCTGGGTCAGGTGAAACTCCCTGGCTGCTCTCCTTATGCCCCAGGAACTTGACTTGTCTCCGGAACAGCTGGCACTTGTCAGGGCGGAGCTTGAGGCCGTAGCGACCAAGGGCCTGGAACACCTTTTCAAGATGGTCAAGGTGGGCTGAGAAGTCTTTAGAAAACACAATTACATCATCCAGGTACACAAGAGCTGATTCAGTGAGTTGATCACTTAGACATCGTTGCATTAGTCTCTGAAAAGTTGCAGGGGCGTTACAAAGGCCAAATGGCATCCTCTTGGACTCAAACAATCTGAAAGGGGTGATAAATGTTGTTTTCTCCCTGTCACTGTCCTCAACCTCAACCTGCCAGTACCCACTAGCTAAGTTGAGGGTAGAGTACCATTCTGCTTGTGTAAGGCTGGTTAGGGAGTCTTCAATGCGGGGAAAGGGGAAGAAGGACGATGGTAGCACCTTGGCAGCGCCCAGGAGAACTGGCACCTCTCCAGCTACCAGTCCACGCTTCATATTTTGGTCCGGATGGGGACTTGAACCAGGGAAACCTTGGCAACCCTCCGGTTCCCAAGCCAAGTCCCTATGGACTGAGCTACTGTCGCCCTGCTGTGTTTAACTTACATTTGAGCAGCAGATGGTTACACTGCTTGTGTTAACCTCATCTTTTATTTCAGGTAGCGTAATTTTTTGCTCCTGGTGCTAATTGTTGTAGACTTCCACATCTGGATGACTTGCTGATTTGTGCTCCATCTCTCAGCCAAGTTTTGGAGTATACAAGGAAAATGGTCTCACATGTACAATCCTTTGGTTTCAAGGTGAACCTAAAGAAAAGCAACCTCTGGCCAAAGCGGCAGTCAGTTTTTGTGGGACTTTGCCTGAACTCTCTTACTATGACAGCTTCCCTCACCACTCAAAGGGTGATGAAAATTCTGGCCCTCCTGGACCGGTTTCGTCAGTTAGACAGTTGGAGATGGTCCAGTTTCAGAAGCTGCTGGGCATGATGCATTCGCAGTGGCTGTTGTGCTTTGGGGGTCATTAGAGCTTGACCATTGCAGAGGTGGCTAAATGCCTTCAAACTCCACCCAAGGCAGGACAGGCATATGAAACTTCAGGTGACACGTACTTGTCTTCAAACTTTATGCCCGTGGAAGGACAGGGCGCTTTTTCTCCAGGGAGTCCCTCTTGGGAACATACCATCAAGAAGGATGATAATAACCACAGACACCTCCCTGACAGGTTGGGGAGCAGTCTGAGAAGGCAGGATGGTGCATGTTGTTTGGAAACCCCTTTGGGCAATGAACACATCAGTGTCTTAGAATTGAGAGCAGTTCATCTTGCCCTGAAAGCTCTCCTCCCCACCATTCAGGGCAGGCATGTCTTTATAAGAACAGACAGTTCCTCTATTGCATATCACATAAATTACCAGGGAGGTACCAGGTCACTGCGATGCCTCCAGGTGGCACAGAAGCTCCTTTTTTGGGCCTTTCAGCATCTGGCTTTGCTTAGGGCAATTTACATTCCAGGGTGGAGGCTTCATCCGAAAGTGGTAGCCCCTTTATGGTCTTGGTTTGGCACAGCTGAGACCAACCTATTTGAACTCAGCAAAGAAGACCCACTGCAGAACGTGGTTCTCTCTGACAGGTTAGGGAGGTCCGATGGGTTTGGATGCGTTGTCTCAAAAGTGGCCGGAAGGATTGTTGTATGCTTTTCCTCCGTTTCCACTGAAACCACAGGTCCTCAACAGGATTGCCCTGGACCAATACAAGGTATTGTTAATGGCCCCCCAGTGGCCAAGGAGGCATTGGTTTCCAGCAGCCCTTCGATTGGTTCATGGTCAACCTTAGGCCCTGCCAGTCAGGAGGGACCTTCTTTTCCAGGCAGGGGGTCAGATATGGCATCCCAACTAGTTGTCCTGCAACTCTAGGCCTGGCACCTTCTCAGTCCCTCTCTCAATGATGAGGCTGTTCTGACGACCATAGGCAATGCCAGGCCCCCTCCACTTGTGCTAATTATGACCAGAAGTGGAGGGTCAACTCTGCGTAGTGTTACGATAGGCAGGTAGACCCAGTTACTTGCCCCATCGAGCTAGTTATATGCTTTCTTCAGTCACTCCTTGACTCAGAAAGGGCGGCTAATACTATTAGGGTGTACACTGCTGCTATATCTCACTTTAATGAGGCAGTGAGGGGCGTTAAGTTGGGGAAACATCCCTTAGTATCTCAGTTCATTAAAGGAGCAGCTTGCCTGCAGCCATGCAGGGCCCCTAGAACTCCATCTTGGGATCTTCCTCTCGTGCTAAGGTTCCTGATTCAAGCTCCCCGCAAACCTGTAGAGCAGTCAACCCTTAAGTGTGTGTCTCACAAAAAGCTTTTCTCTTGGCTATATGTTCTGCCAAGAAAGTGAGTGAGCTGCATGCTCTGTCTGTAACTGAGGAATGTTTGAGATGGAAAGCTGATAACACAGACATGTCTCTCTGGCTAAATCCCTCATTTCTCTTTAAAGTTGTGAACCCAAAAACGATAAACCAAGTAACTGAGATCAGCACATTTCGTCATGATCCAGCTCTCCTGCAGGGGGAAGGAGGCCTGCTTACTTTCTGTCCAGTGAGGGCACTAAGGGCGCACACTGTATCCACTCAGACAAATAACTGAGCGTGTGAGCACCTCAGAGACTGTTTCAATGGCAAAAAGCTTGATCTGTGTCTGAACAGTGTAAAAACAATCTTCAGGACCTACTCTAGGCAGAATCTCCCAGCCCCGGGTAATCTAGTATCTCACTCCACCAGAAGTGTAGCCACCTCCTGGGCCACTTTAAAAGGAGTTTCTCTTTCAGAAATCTTTACACCGCCAACATGGAGTACCCCCCTGTAGTTTTTCCAGATTTTGCAGAGTCAATGTGGCATCCCCTGCACCACTGGGTTCCACCACTCTGCTTTCAGCTGCTGGACAAGGATGTGAGGAAATGGAGTCCTCTGTTCCACGCGACACTGATGGTACTAGTCATCCAAGGTAGCTTTTTAATACCGACGGGAGCGCCTGCGATTCCATTTGCATATCCACTCTTAAATGCCAGTAGAATTGCAACCAAATAACATAGAGCAATAATTCGTTTTGCATATAAAACTGGGGGACTTACACCAACATATCATGCATTCATCGTATCCCAGAGCGCTGTTTCCTTGCACTAATGGGTTTGTGGAAATCCAGTAAAAACCACACACAACAAAAACATTATAATCCAGACCACGGGTATTCACAACACCTCCTACGTTCGAATAAACGTCTTCACGTTGTGAGCATGATTTGACTTTCTCGCATGTATTTAGAAAAATATGTGTAAAAAATTTAAAATTTTTTTTTGATTTTTCATTTTTTTTGTAGTTTATTGCACTTGTTAGCAATATATTTCTTTAGTACTGACATAAGTCCATCCATAATATTAAAAATGTGTGATATGAGGGTAGTATTGATGAATAACATATTAAACTACTCCAAAAATGGCACTACAGCATGTAAATATGTAAAGATATGCTCTGGTGGACTTGTTCTATGGTAGGCTATAAAGGGTTAAAGACTGCGGTGAGGGTCTGAGTGAGGTTGAAATAGATCATAAGTTATGACTACAACTACGGATCTAGGAGACTGAACAATGACCGTCACCATCTCTTGTTGCTCAGAATAGGCTGAGGCGTTCCAGGCAAGAGGAGGAGGCGTGGACGCCTCGAGGATAGGTAGATGATGGCATCATTTAAGGTAAAGACCTGCGTGACAGTAATAGTTAAGTCTCAAAGATCCATACATCCAAACTTCAAGGTGCCAAGCCTAAGTAGTAAGTAGTAAAGTTAATGTATACAAGGTGTAATGCATTACAATGAGGGCCAAATAATAATAATAATAATAATAATAATAATGATAATAATAATAATAATAATAATTTAAAAAAATCTTTCCTCATTAAAAACTTTTTCAGATGTTTTTTGAACAGTGATAATGTAGATGTTGACTGTAGAGATGTACGTAAATTATTCCAAAGAGATGGTCCTCTATATTTCAGTGTATGATTCAGGGAAGTCCGACAATATGGAAGATGGAAGTCCTTTGAGCGTCTTGTTAGAATGAATGTCTGTGGAAAACTTGAAAAAAAAGTGCTTGACAATTGATGAGTTAGGTGCACATATTTGTACAAGAACACACCAATCAAGTATATGTTCACATTAAAAATTTATAATGGTTTGTATTGTCTGACAAGAGGAGCAGATGAATCGGATTTTTTAGCAAAGCTAATCTTTATCAAAAATGTCTTTTAAATTAACAAAATCATAATGAGAAAAGTGGGATATGTGGCACCCCATACAGTGTTACAATACATAATATACGGATGAACTGAGCTGTAATAAAATGTCAAACTACAAGAATGATTTAACAGTAAACAAACTCTCCTTGAAATTCCAACTGAAGAAAAAAAAGAATTTTTTTACAGACAAATTCAATACGTTATTTTCATGTTAATTTTTTATCTACTTCAACTCCTAGGAATTTAATATGAGGAACCTGAGTAATTCTAATGTTGACTATGAATAATTTGGCTTCTTCTTGAGTATATTTTCTATTTTTGTTACAGAATATTATAAAATTAGATTTATTTATATTGAGAGAGAGTTTGTTCATCTGAAACCATTTAGTGATTGATGACAGCTCTTCATTTGTTTCTCCAATCAGTGTGCTAAAATTTTCATGTGAAGCAATAAGACACATGTCATCAAATAAAAGACAAAAACAAGAGAGGTTCAAGGATGGAACCGTGAGGTACCACAAAGCAGCTTAGCTCTATTTGAATTTTGCGTATTTACAGATACATATTGTTCCCTGTCTTTTCAATAATCAATCAACCATTTAAGAGCAACATCATAAAAACCATATTTTTGTAGTTTAGCAATAAGGATATTGTGATTGACGGTGTCAAAGGCTTTTGACAAGTCTAAGAATATACCAAGATTTTTTTTTTTGTCTAAAGCTGTAGAGATTTTATGAATGAACTGCAAAAGGTTGTGTCTGTCTTCTTTAGAGATGGGGGGGTCATACATTGTGATACAAGGATACTGCTCATTGATATTTACCAAGAGGGATTCATCTGTACTTTCTATATTTTTAGCTAAGGAAGGACAGATATTCACAAAGAAATCATTGAAACCATTTGTTATGTCAAAAGGATTAGTGACATTTCTCACGCCATCAGATAACTGAGATGGGAGAGTCGTGGAGGCTTTTTTCTTATTCAGTAATTCATTAACGAGGTTTTGTGTGTTTTTTATATCATTACGGGATTGTTAAAACTTTTCTAAATGGTAGGGTTTTTTTTGCAGTTTGTAGTAACTTTGTGAAATTATTCTTATATTTTTTATAAACATCAATATTAAATGGGGTGGGGGTAACAACACATTTTTTATATAATTTATTCTTTTTAACTGAAGATCTTTATAGACCTGGCGTGATCCAGGATTTTTATGTTTACATTTCCTTTTTATTTGCACAAATGGAAAACATTTATCAATAAGGTAAGCCAATTAAGAATCCTGATCATTGAAGACCTCCTCCAATGAGGCTTCCTCCATCAGAGCTATAAATGAGTCCTCATTCTTTTTAGTGAGCTTTTGACATTTGATCCTCACATCAGATTTCTCTTGTGAATTAGTTTTGGTTAAAACAAATTGAAATATTGGAAAATGATGTCAGAAATGTCACTTAACAACAATCCAGAGCTGATCTTCTGATCAAAATAATTTGTAAAGATATTATCAATCAAAGTTACAGATTTATTTGTTATCCTGGTTGGTTTTTAGATGAGTGGGTGAAAATAAGATGCATAAAAAATATTCAGGAATTCAGTTGATAAATTAGACTCACTTTTCAAAATATCAGTGTTAAAGTCTCCAGGAAGAATGCATGCCTTTCCTTTGTTACTTATAGAAGATAAAACATCATTAATAATACTAACATCGGGATCTGGTGGGAGATAAATGCAACCAATTATAACATTTTTTCCCACTGAAACTACTGGAAGTTGGTATTTTGATGAAAAGGGATTCGACTTCAATTTTGTCAAAGCTATTACTAAGCTCTTGTCTCTCAATAAACTGAAGATTGCTGTCAACAAAGACTGAAACTCGTCCACCCCCTTTGTTTTGTCTGCAGGAATGCCCAGCATCATAATGTAACACTGAATAGGCAGATACAATATCATCATTAAGCCATGTTTCTGATAGAGCAAGCACTGAAAATGTATGATTTAAAGTTGACAGAAATTGAAATAAGTGGTCATAATTTTTGGTAAACTGTGTATAATAAAAAAAATATTTGTTATGCCCTTGATCACATAAACTGTTGGTGAATATATTAAACTCTTCTTCATTATAATAACTGCTTGGATATTGGTGTCTTCTTAAGTTGAGGAAGTATATATCAATATCAAAGCAGTCATTATACTTCATATTATTGTTGTCAGTTAAATCCTGTGGATCAATGGCCAAATCTTCTGATGAAATAGAATTTGACTCATTTACATCACACATGACAGCTTGACAACAATATCCATAACAGCATAATTTCTAAAAATCTGTGAAATTTGTTACTGAGTGATAGCTAGGGGGGATTAACTGGATCTGGGATGATTTTTTTTTTTTTTTTTTTTGATAACCAGCAAGGCTGTCAGAGATTACTTGCTGCATGCTTTGGTGGCTTGCAGGTCATCCACATCTGCTTGTAAAAAAAGACTTTAAGGTCTTGAATGTCTTTGGACATGTCCAGTACATCTTTAACAAGATTGTCCATGTGGGCAAACACAGAGTCAACAATCAGTTGTACGCATGATTTATGACTCTTCTCTTGTTGTTCATGAAATTCCTTGTAAAAAGCCTTCTGCTGTTCCAGCAGCTCATGAACCATAGATTGAATGACAAAATCTTCCTCACCTTTTTTAGGCATTTCAGTTCTTCACAGTGTCCACATTAACTTTAAGTAGAGGAGCTTTCTTTGAGTAGACAGTACACAGCCAATGACAGCAGGTGGTATAGAGGATCCAGCAGGCCCCCAAGAAGGTAATTGATACTCAATATTGGCTCAGTTCTGGATCAGCATTAATGTTTACAACAGCCAATTCACTAGATAAAATCAATAAATTTCACTGGAAACAAATCTATATTGTCATTCCGGACATCACAATACTGATTGAAGTTTCAAAAATAGTAATATAATAATAATAATATAAGAAAATATCCCTTCAAAAAGAAACAGTAAAGTCAAAGCTTATCAATGCTCATGGGGGCCCGTTTTGGTACCCAACCCCAGATACTAAGGTTGGCGAGCTAGTGCTAACACTGACACATATTACTTTACATATTATATGTTATGTAAGTAATATTACTTATTAGTTACATATTACCCATTTCTGAGGGAAGAGGAGTGGTCGGTGTGAAGATTTCTCTTAGATCGCAACTGTGCACTGTGCACTACTGTTTGTTACAATTGTGCACTCAATATAAACTGCCTGGAACACAGCTGTGAATAAGTAGGAAGCATCTGAGAGCTACGATTTATGTCTTGCTTTCTGATGTAATGCTCTAAACTACTGACTAACCTGATGTATTCTTGCCCATGTAAGTTCACTTATCACTTTTCTTTTGCCCTTGGAAATAAGCAGGCCATTTTTTATTGTCTTTCAATAATTAAACTAACTATGGTTAGTCAAACCAATTATCAATGATCCTCACCTGTTACAATCTTGTGATCCGTGGACTGGACAATAAGACATTCATTTGCTTGTCCTGTAACACCCTGATCTCAAACTTTATAACCTGGACTCTGCCTGTGTTTGTTCACAAGCGGAGCCAGTGAGCGTGATATAGATATAGATTAACAAGCCAAAACAAATAGTCTCCAGTCGGAGTTGGGTTATCAATTATATTCTTGTCAGGTGATAATCCTGTTCCTCTATTTCTTGTAGTTGTTAAGACAGTGGGCAAAGGCTGTAGTCCATTTAAAATAAATATTTTAGGGTTCACAAGGCTTCATTCACCAATCCATCCATTTTCGTAACTGCTTATCCTCTTGAGGGTTGCGGGGGGCTGGAGCCTATCCCAGCTGACATTGGGCGAGAGGCAGGGTACACTCTGGGCAAGTCGCAGGGCCCATAGAGTCAGACAACCATTCACACTCACATTCACACCTACGGCCAATTTAGAGTCACCAGTTAACCTATCCCCAACCTGCATGTCTTTGGACTGTGGGAGGAAGCCAGAGTACCCAGAGAAAACCTATGCTGACACAGGGAGAACATGCAAACTCTCCACAGAGAGTTCCCTCCTGGGATTGGACCAGGAACCCTCTTGCTGTGAAGCAACAGTGCTAACCACTACACCACTGTGCCACTACACCACTGTGCCACCCCTCACAAGGCTTCAGTTCATTTAAAAAAAAATACATCACCGATTACAAGCACATGATGGCATTTGTAAGTCTTAACTTATTTACAGAGGCGTCCACAGGGGGAAGGATGGGCTGCTTGGTTTGTCTACAGGTTTTCCTGGATTATGCTGTTGACATGTGACATATCTTTGATAAAATTGTTCAAAACATTGCTAAATTAGGAGCAATCTAATATATCCTTATTTCAGCTACCATCCCCCTTTTTGCCTGTGTGCGTCACGGCATTCACTTCACAAGCAGGCTAAGGAAATAGGGAATGTGGGGCAACTACTCTGCCATTGCAGATGTGCCACATATCCATTTATATATTTCATATGTATTTCAGGGCAAATTTCCAATTACAAGACAATAGGCCTCTTCGTGGAGAAATACTCTGGACTAGAGATACAACACTAAAATTCAATTAAATGTTATTTATAAAGTCCAATATCATACATCACAGTTTTCTTAGAGAGTTTTACAACAAACAACATCCCTCTGTCCTTGGACCTTCACAGCAAATAAGGAAAAATTCCGTTGCAAAAACCCTTTACAGACTATTTACATTGTAGATTCTCACTGAAGGCATCAAAACTATCCACACATGTGGAGTTATGTACTTAACAAAAAAAGATGAAATAACTGAAAACACGTTTTATATTCTAGTTTCTTCAAAATAGCCACCCTTTGCTCTGATTACTGCTTTGCACACTCTTGGCATTCAAACCTGACATGGTTTTCACAGGTGTGCCTTATCAGGGTTAATTAGTGGAATTTCTTGCTTTATCAATGGGGTTGGGACCATCAGTTGTGTTGTGCAGAAGTCAGGTTTATACACAGCTGACAGCCCTATTGGACAACTGTTAAAATTCATATTGTGGCAAGAACCAATCAGCTAACTAAAGAAAAACGAGTGGCCATCATTACTTTAAGAAATGAAGGTCAGTCAGTCTGGAAAATTGCAAAAACTTTAAATGTGTCCCCAAGTGGAGTTGCAAAAACCATCAAGCGCTACAACGAAACTGGTACACATGAGGACCGACCCAGGAAAGGAAGACCAAGAGTCACCTCTGCTTCTGAGGATAAGCTCATCCGAGTCACCAGCCTCAGAAATCGCAAGTTAACAGCAGCTCAGAACAGAGACCAGATGAATGCCACACAGAGTTCTAGCAGCAGACCCATCTCTAGAACAACTGTTAAGAGGAGACTGCGCGAATCAGGCCTTCATGGTCAAATAGCTGCGAGGAAACCACTGTTAAGGAGAGGCAACAAGCAGAAGAGATTTGTTTGGGCCAAGAAACACAAGGAATGGACATTAGACCAGTGGAAATCTGTGCTTTGGTCTGATGAGTCCAAATTTGAGATCTTTGGTTCCAACCGCCGTGACTTTGTGAGACGCAGAAAAGGTGAACGGATGGATTCCACATGCCTGGTTCCCGCTGTGAAGCATGGAGGAGGAGGTGTGATGGTGTGGGGGTGTTTTGCTAGTGACAGTGTTGGGGATTTATTCAAAATTGAAGGCACACTGAACCAGCATGGCTACCACAGCATCCTGCAGCGACATGCCATCCCATCCAGTTTGCGTTTAGTTGGACGATCATTTATTTTTCAACAGGACAATGACCCCAAACACACCTCCAGGCTGTGTAAAGGCTATTTGACCAAGAAGGAGAGTGATGGAGTACTGCGGCAGATGACCTGGCCTCCACAGTCACCGGACCTGAACCCAATCGAGATGGTTTGGGGTGAGCTGGACCGCAGAGTGAAGGCAAAGGGGCCAACAAGTGCTAAACACCTCTGGGAACTCCTTCAAGACTGTTGGAAAACCATTTCAGGTGACTACCTCTTGAAGCTCATCGAGAGAATGCCAGGAGTGTGCAAAGAAGTAATCACAGCAAAGGGTGGCTATTTTGAAGAAACTAGAATATAAAATATGTTTTCAGTTATTTCACCTTTTTTTGTTAAGTACATAACTCCACATGTGTTCATTCATAGTTTTGATGCCTTCAGTGAGAATCTACAATGTAAATAGTCATGAAATTAAAGAAAATGCATTGAATGAGAAGGTGTGTCCAAACTTTTGGTCTGTACTGTACATATATATATTTTAAGCCTGAAACAACACTGGACTGGCTGGACCCCCCCGGAAGGGTTCGCCTCGTTCCCGGAGAAGATACGCCGGGGAGAGTGGACAGAAAGGAGGCGCTGCAAAAGACACCGGAAACGAGGCAAACGAGCTGGCATCAGAGCTAGGCTAACAGTGACCCCGCATAAACCAGCGGTTCCAAGCGTCTTTCTCGCCAACGTCCGCTCCCTGGTTAACAAGATGGACGAGATGAAACTACGGGACATTAACAACCGGATAGACAGCTGTATAACGGTGATAACAGAGACCTGGCTGCATGAAAACATCCCGGACCTAGCCGTGGAGCTAGCAGGACGTACAATCTGGGCGGACCGCACATCGGACTCCGGTAAGAGCAGAGGAGGAGGTGTGTGCATCTATATTAACAACAGTTGGTGCACGGACGCTGCCGTTATTGAAAAACACTGCTGTCCAGACCTGGAGTTTCTGATGTTGACGTGCAGACCTTTTTATTTGCCCAGGGAAATAACCCAAGTGTTTGTAACTGCCGTGTATATCCACCCGCGATCTAATGCTAACGTAGCTATGAGCAGGCTGCATGACAGCATCACCAGGCTACAAAACAGACACCCAGAGGGCTTCTTCGTCATGGCTGGAGACTTTAATCACACCAAATTAAAGACTGTGCTCCCCAGATTTTACAAGAATGTTGACATTCAAACAAGGAAGGGCAGAAAACTAGACCAGGTCTACACCAACATCTCTGGAGCCTACAGAGCCCGCCACTCCCCCCACCTCGGACACTCAGACCATCTTTCCCTGTTCCTGACACCAGCTTACAGGCCCCTCATCTGCAGGTCTAAGCCATAGTACAAGTCAGTGCAGTGCTGGACTGAGGAGGCCACACTATCCTTGCAGGACTGTTTTGAGGACACCATATGGGAGCTCTTTGAAGACCCAGACATTGAACTCCACACCTCCTCTGTACTATCATACATCAGTTTCTGCATGGATAATGTAACATCAAGGAAACAGGTGAAAACATTTCCCAACCAAAAACCCTGGTTTAACACCAATATCAGAATAATAGAGAGTGTCCTCACCTATGGCTGTACGGTGTGGTATGCCAGCTGCACTGCATCTGAAAAGAAACAACTGCAGCGGGTCATCAAGACGGCTGAGTGGATCATCGGCTCCCCACTTCCACGCCTAGAGGAGATCTATTCCAGCCGTCTTCTCCGACGGGCCACAAAAATTCGGGATGACCCTGCCCACCCAGGACACTCTCTAGTCACCAGCCTTCCCTCTGGCAGACTCAGAGTCATGAGAGCACGCACCAACAGACTGAGACACAGCTTCTTCCCCATGGCTGTGAAGAGACTGCTGCAAGAACCATGACCCCCCCCCCCCCCCCCCCCAGTATATTTTATGACAAGGACATTGTAGCTGCAAGAAGAGAGCACCGAACGAAATTTCATTGCATTTATTGCAATGACAATAAAGCTTCTTATCTTATATATATACAAACTTAAGTATGCATGGAGGATGTTGAATGTTCCAGTCTCTGTCTGGAACAGGGTGTGATGGTCAATCGTGTGCAGCCGTAAAATCTAATAAGACAAGTACAGAGGAATGTGCTTTGTCTGATGCAAATTTTGTCCTTAAATCAGAAAAAGATATTGTTATAGGTGATTTTAATATCAGTGAGGACGATGATAAGGACAGCCTTAGTACTGTATATATGTCATTATTACATTCGATTGGTTGCAGTCAGAGTGTACATAAACACACTCACCGTTTTAACCACACCCTTGACCTTGTTCTAGCATATGGCATTAAAATTGAAGACTTACAAGTCTTTCAATAGAATCCCCCTTTCTCAGGCCATTATTTGATAACTCTTATTAATCAATTACACGCCAATTGGCAAAAGTTTCTACACTAGATATAAGAAGAATTGATGTTTAACCAACCTTGTTTAGTCTGGAAATACAGCCTTAAAATGTATGAGGGCACTCCGCAATTCCACAGCAAACTACTACTCGTCATTAATAGAGGAAAATATGTCACGGACCAGTCAAGGACGTCAGGACCCAGATGCAGAGTTTACCAAAAACAGTCTTTATTACAAAAATCAGAAGAATTTCACAGGCGATCGACGCACAACAAAAAATCACCCGAGAGGGGAAAAACAATAACTAAAAGTACAACTAAAAATCACCAACAACTGGGAAAAACGATGAACTCAAATCAGTGGCAAGGCACTCAAAAAAACTAACGAACAGGTAGAGCAATGCAGGAGCAAAAAACACGAGACGAGGGCCCGACGATCACTGGAGGCACGAGTGAGACGCTGAAAGCAATGAGGAATCATCTGGCACAGGAGAACAGGAGAGTGTGGCTGATAAGGCCAGCCAATTTGGGCAAAACGAGCTGCAGGTGTGCCAGGCGCTCCGTGCTCCCACTGATCGCCCCGCCCTCCGGTGCTCACTCTGCAGGGAGATAGAGAGAGATATCAGACAACCATGGCGGAAAAATCAAAACACAACAGTACCCCCTCCTCAAAGGACGCCTCCTGGCGTCCTGGCGTCCTGCCTGGCTTTCCCGGGAACCTACTGTAGAAATCCCGTAGCAGCTGTGGGTCGAGGATGAGGGAGCGCCTAATCCAGGAGCGCTCCTCGGGGCCGTACCCCTCCCAGTCGACCAAGTACTGGTAGCCCCTACCCCGTCTGCGCACGTCCAGAATCCGGTTGACCGTGTAGGCGGGATGGCCGTCGATGAGGCGTGGAGGAGGCGGTGGAGGTGCTGGAGGCTGGAGGGGACTCTCGGCGACTGCCTTGAGGAGGGAGATTTGGAAAACTGGGTGGACATTGAGGGAGGCAGGGAGGCGGAGACGTACAGCACTGGGGTTCACAATCTTTTCCACTGGGTACGGGCCTATGTACCTGGGGGCGAGTTTCCGGGAATCGGTCTGGAGAGGGAGGTCACGGGAGGAGAGCCACACCTGTTGGCCCACCTGGTAGTCGGGGGCCGGCACCCAGTGGCGGTCGGCTAGGCGCCGATTGCATTCAGCTGTCCTCCCGAAGGCGGCCCGGGTCTCGCGCCACACTAGCTTGACTCGACGGAACTGGGCGTGGACAGAGGGAACCGCTGCGTCCGACTCTTGGTTGGGGAACAAGGGGGGTTGGAAGCCGGAATTGATCATGAACGGGGACAGGCCAGTGGCTGAGCTGATGAGGGAGTTATGGGCGTACTCCACCCATGGCAGGTGCGTCGCCCAGGAGGCCGGGAGATGAGAGGCGACGCAGCGCAGGGAGGCTTCCAGGCTCTGATTTGAACGTTCCGTTTGCCCATTGGTCTGTGGATGATAGCCGGAGGAGAGGCTGGAGGTGGTCCCCAGGGCCCGGCAGAAAGCCTTCCACACTTGGGAGGTGAACTGGGGTCCGCGGTCCGACACAATGTCCTGGGGGATTCCATGCAGCCTGAAGACGTGTGTGACCAACAGGTTAGCGGTTTCCAAGGCGGTGGGGAGTTTAGGGAGAGGGACAAAATGAACCGCCTTGGAGAATCAATCAACCACAGTGAGAATGGTGTCGTTACCTTCGGAGGGGGGCAGTCCGGTGACGAAGTCCACAGCGATGTGTGACCAGGGCCGCGGAGGGATAGGTAAGGGACGCAGGAGCCCAGCCGGGGGTCGGTGCGATGACTTACTGCGTGCACACACCGTGCACGCAGCGACGAAAGCTCGAACGTCAGCAGCCATGGTTGGCCACCAGAAACGCTGCTGGATGAGCGCCAGTGTACGATGGACCCCCGGGTGGCAGGCTATCCTGGAGGAGTGCCCCCAGGTGAGCACTGACGACTTGGCGGATTGTAGCACGAATAACTTCCCGGGCGGACACCCGTCTGGAACCGTCTGACCCTGTAGTGCTTCCTGGACCTCCCGTTCGACCTGCCTGTGGACTGCCCCCAGCATGCACTCCGGATCCAGGATGGTCTCCTTCACAGGTTCCCCCCCCTCCAAGGCGTACAGCCGGGAGAGAGCGTCGGGCTTGACGTTCCGCGACCCAGGCCGATAGGTGATGGTGAATCGGAAACGGCCCAGGAAAAGAGCCCAGCGAGCCTGCCGGGAGTTCAGGCGCCAAGCTGTACGGAGATAGGTGAGGTTTTTATGGTCCGTCCACACGATGAACGGTTGGTCAGCCCCCTCCAGCCAGTGCCTCCATTCCTGCAACGCCAGAACCACCGCCAGGAGCTCTCGGTTCCCCACGTCGTAGTTGAACTCGGCGGGTGTGAGGCGACGTGAGAAGAAGGCGCAGGGGTGGAGCTTGTTGTCTGGGAGCTGGCGCTGGGAGAGGACGGCCCCGACCCCGGAATCTGAGGCGTCAACCTCGACCACGAACTGCCGGTCAGGATCTGGGTGCACAAGAACAGGGGCGTTAACAAACATGTTTTTCAGTTTCTCAAAAGCAGCTTGTTCCACAGATGACCAGGCAAAACTGAGCTTAGACGAGGTTAGGCGTGTGAGAGGGGCCGCTAATCGGCTGTAATTTCTGATGAACCTATGGTAAAAGTTGGCAAACCCCAGGAAACGCTGTAACTGCTTGCGGGTGGTGGGCGTGGGCCACCCCTTGACGGCCTCCACCTTGGAGGGATCCGCCCTCAGCTGCCCCTGTTCCACCACAAAACCCAGAAAACTCACAGAAGGGACATGAAACTCACATTTTTCTGCTTTAACATACAGTTTGTTTTCCATTAACCTTTTTAGAACCTCTCTGATGTGGTTCACATGATCCTCCATGGAGCTGGAAAAAATCAAAATGTCATCCAAATAGACAAACACTGTTTTGTTTAACAAGTCTCTCAACACATCATTTACCAAACACTGAAACACTGCAGGAGCGTTCGTGAGGCCAAAAGGCATGACCAGGTACTCAAAGTGTCCTAGATGAGTGTTGAATGCGGTTTCCGTCCCCCTCTTTTATTCTGACGAGATGGTAGGCATTCCTAAGATCTAGTTTGGTGAAGACGCGAGCTGAGTGCAATGGACTGAAGGCGGAGTCAATCAGTGGAAGAGGGTATTTGTTTTTAACAGTTATGTCGTTTAACCCAGTGTAGTCTATGCAGGGACGTAAAGTCTTGTCCTTTTTCTCTACAAAGAAAAACCCAGCCCCCGTGGGCGAGGACGAGGGACGAATGCGGCCGGCTGCCACAGACTCTGTAATGTATTTTTCCATGGCCTCGCGCTCGGGCTTGGATAAATTATACAGATGCTTAGTAGGAAACGGGGCCCCTGGTAGCAGGTCAATGGCACAGTCATAAGGTCTATGGGGGGGCAGGGAGGAGGCCGAGGCCTTACTAAAGACATGCTGGAGGTCATGATAGTCAGGGGGTATACCAGCCAGATCTATTACCTCGGCAGCTCGGGAAGAATCAGCTGACCTGGCGGGCAAAGTGGAGCGGAGGCAATGGGCGTGGCAGTGGGGGCTCCAGCTGCGGACAGTAGCGGTGGACCAGTCTATGTGGGGGTTGTGGAGCTTGAGCCAGGGGATACCCAGAATGACCGAATTAAGGGGGGATGAGATGTCTCTCGGCGGGAGTGAGACGAGCCCGCCCCAGTTGCATGGGCTCATCGGCAGGTGGTGGTCGTGGCTCGTGTGTGTGAGGAGAGATGGAAGGAAGTCCTGGGATGGAGTTGACTGAGCTGGAGCCGAGTTGGGAGCCGGGTTGTGGACCGGTGGTGAGCCGTCTACCCCTCCCAATCTGCCGTTCCCTTGCTCTCTCCCTCATCCTGTTATCCAGGCGAATAGCTAGGTCGATAAGGGAGTTTAGCGAGTTACATTCCTCCCGCACAGCTAATTCATCCTTTACATCGCTAGATAACCCCTTGAGAAAAATAGCCTGTAGTGCTGAGTCATTCCACCCGCTTTCTGCAGCTAATATGCGGAACTTAACTGAAAACTCTGAGACTGTAAGGCTGCCTTGCTGCAAATCCAGGAGCTGACTGGTGGCCTGTCTGCCCTTCACTGGGTGATCAAAAACTCGCTTCATTTCGGCAATGAACTGGAGATAATCGTTCCATAACTCAGGTTGCTGGGTGGAGATGGCTAGAGACCAGGCTGCTGCCTGGCCAGTGAGCAAGCTCATAACGAAAGCAATTTTAGCTTGTGGGGTAGCGTAAGTGTGGGGTTGTTGACTGAAAACTAGCTGACACTGGTGAAGAAATTGCGCACATGTCCCTAAATCTCCCGAATACCTGGCAGGAATTGGGATGTACGGCTCACGGGCTTGGGGAGCGGAGACTGGAGTGCGTTGGTCTGCTGGTGGGTGGCCGGCGGCTCCGGGGGAGGGAGTGAGTTGATCCGACAGAACGGCCATCTGGCCGCCCAGCTGGGAGACGTTTGCGTTGATCTGCTGCACATGTTCCGCCATGCGCGTCAGGGAAGCCTCGTTCTGGTGGACCTTGGCGGCTTGTGTGGCGAGAGCGCGCTTGATCTGGTCTAACTCTGCTGGGTCCATGTCTGGCCAGATGATTCTGTCACGGACCAGTCAAGGACATCAGGACCCAGATGCAGAGTTTACCAAAAACAGTCTTTATTACAAAAATCAGAAGAATTTCACAGGCGATCGACGCACAACAAAAAATCACCCGAGAGGGGAAAAACAATAACTAAAAGTACAACTAAAAATCACCAACAACTGGGAAAAACGATGAACTCAAATCAGTGGCAAGGCACTCAAAAAAACTAACGAACAGGTAGAGCAATGCAGGAGCAAAAAACACGAGACGAGGGGCCGACGATCACTGGAGGCACGAGTGAGACGCTGAGAGCAATGAGGAATCATCTGGCACAGGAGAACAGGAGAGTGTGGCTGATAAGGCCAGCCAATTTGGGCAGAACGAGCTGCAGGTGTGCCAGGCGCTCCGTGCTCCCACTGATCGCCCCGCCCTCCGGTGCTCACTCTGCAGGGAGATAGAGAGAGATATCAGACAACCATGGCGGAAAAAATCAAAACACAACAAAATAAGAACGACCTCAGGTTTCTTATCAGCACTGTAGCCAGGCTGACAGAAAATCATCACCCTATTGAGCCTGTAGTCCTTTAACCCTCAGAAGTAATGGCTTTGTGAGTTTCTTTAATAATAAAATTGTAATTATTTGAAGAAGAAGAAGAAGAAGAAGAAGCTTTATTGTCACTGCAATAAATACAGTGAAATTTCATTTGGTGCTCTCTTGTAGCAGCTACAATGTCCTTGTCATAAAATATACTGGGGGGGGGGGGGTCATGGTTCTTGCAGCAGTCTCTTCACAGCTATGGGGAAGAAGCTGTGTTTCAGTCTGTTGGTGCGGGCTCTCGTGACTCTGAGTCTGCCAGAGGGAAGGCTGGTAAATAGAGAGTGTCCTGGGTGGGCGGGGTCATTCCAAATCTTTGTGGCCCGTCGGAGGAAACAGCTGGAATAGATCTCCTCTAGGCGATTTAGACAAAATTCATCACCTCCTGCCCCCTAATAGTACCAATCTACCTTCAAACACAGAAACCTTAGATACAGTTGTAAGACCCGATATATATTTGGAAGTCTTTTATCTCATTAACCTTCAACAGCTAACCTCAATGATTTCCTCATCTAAATCATAAGTGTGTCTCTTAGACCCCATCACAACTAGGCTATTTAAAGAAATTTCACCCTTAGTTAACACTTCTTTACACTTCTTTAGACATGATTAATATGTCTTAATTAACAGGCTATGTCTTCCTTTACAGTAGCTGTAATTAAACCTCTTCTTAAAAGAGGTCCCTCTTGATCTAAGGGTTCAAGCCAACTATAGACCTATATCTAATCTTCCCTTTCTCGTCAAGATCCTTGAGAAAGTAGTGACTAGTAGTTATGTAACTTTCACCATGACTTATTGGATCTTAGTGCTTCTTTTGACACAATTGACCATCACATCCTATAACAGACACTGGAATATTCAATTGGCCTTAAAGGAACTGCATTAAGCTGGTTTAAGTCCAATTTATCATATCTATCTCAGTTTGTACATGTTAATGATGAAGCCTCCATGCATACTGAAGTTTGTCACAGAGGTCCACAAGGTTCTGTGCTCACACCAATTCTATTCACTTTATATATGCTTTCCTTAGGTAACATTATTAGAAATTACTCTTTAAACGTTAATTGCTATTCAGATGATACCCAATCACATCTATCGAGCCAAAAGAAACCAACCAGTAAACTAAAAATAAAACATGTCTTCTGGACATAAAACCCTGGATGACCTGCTATTTCAATATGTCAAGCTCAGACAAAACTTAAGTTGTACTAGGCCCTAAACACCTCGGAAATTTTCTAGCCAAATATACAGTTTCTCCAGATGACATTGTCCTGGGCCCTATTTCAGAAAGCAGGATTAGTGGAAAACTCTGAGTTTGTTAAGTCTGAGATGAGGGAAACTCTGACTTTTCTGTTTCCCCTGAGTCAGTTACTATGGCAACATACTCCGTGAAGCAAACCTGCTGGCTTGCAGGTTTGCGTCAGCTAAGCCTGCGGTCGATCGCCCATCAAATGGGTAGCAGGAAGAAGAGACATTCCGCAGTGTAACTGGTTGCATTTGTGGGACTCACATCCCCACCATAGCTCCATCTAAGAATAAAGGAGATTACATGAATCAGAAGTCATTTCACAGAAATTCAGCAATTCAGTTAACCTCAGCCTAATATTGCAAGAATGAAGTAAGTATAAGCAAAATTTCTTACCAGTTTGCACAATAGCTGTGTTTGATTTTGAGTTGCTGCCAAGTGCGTTTGGGCCCCATCAGATTACAGCTGAATATGAGGATATAGCCAATTATATTAAAATATATAAACACTGTTAAGATATAAAATTGTTTCTAGCTTTTCTGTATATTAGACACACATTAATGCATCACGTTACATAGCGTCACTTCACATTACCTATTAACACGCTCTGCAATCGTTTTCCATCCCACCTCATGCTGTTAAGCTGCAGCTGCTGTAACAGTTTTTTTTTTTTTTTTTTCATATCTTCAT
This sequence comes from Cephalopholis sonnerati, assembly GCA_019142605.1. Taxonomy (NCBI): domain Eukaryota; kingdom Metazoa; phylum Chordata; class Actinopteri; order Perciformes; family Serranidae; genus Cephalopholis; species Cephalopholis sonnerati. The sequence continues at coordinate 275,387 of JAGQAX010000015.1, read as the reverse complement.
TTCGTCATTAAAATCTGCGATTCAGTTGGAGTAAAGTGAGTGGCTCAGCTTTTAATTCCGCTTTCTGCCATTGAAAATCATGTTATCAGCACTCCATTGATGATGGCTTTTGGTGCTCACCATGAACGCTCTTCCCTCAGGCTATACATACTCAGAGTTGATTGTAAGCAGTAATTATGATCAGCTGTTCTGAGACTGAGTTTCACAGCTCATGCTCAGTCAACTCGGAGATCGGGATTAGGCTAAGAGTTTGTTGAGCCTGCTTTTTGAAATAGGGCCCTGGCCTCCAGAGACTCTCACTGCAGCCTGTTCTATTTGATTCTGAAATAGATATATCCATTCCATCCATAAATGAGGTGCAGAATTCCGTCTGTGTCAGCGGTGATGAGGAAATACAGAGAGTGCTGAGTGGACCAGTAAGCGACAATAACCAGGCCCACATTTAAGATGACCCTTAGTGGTGGAAAGTAGCACTAAGGTCTAGGTACCATGTCTGAAGGGTTACTTTTGGTTCCAAAGGTACTTTACTGAAAGTGTTTGGAAACAGGGCTTGAGGTATCTGTGTTTGATGATAGATCCATCATGTTGGAAGGCAGGACGTGATTAATTTTATCTAATAATTTTCTATTTTTTATTTTATCATTTAAAAAACTCATGAAGTTGCTTTAATGCTGAGAGCTATGGTTATATAATGGCTCAATAGAGCTGTAACTCTGTCAGCCTGGCTAAAGTCAAATCACAGCATGTTGCTATGACCACCAAATGGGGTCACACCCATACTCTCATCAGGTGCAATCCTAAGCTGCAAACTTTGCAGGTGTGTGTGTGTGTGTGTGTGTTTGTGTGTGTGTGTGTGTGTGTGTGTGTTGTCTATCCCTTCATATCGTTCTGTGTGGACTTTCTAAATTTTGCACATCCATGAGCACAGCACAGAACTCTTCATGAGTTCCTGTTTTTCCCTGCAGCTTAAGTTTAAGTCATGGGATGGATAATTAATGAGTTGATCAGAGCAGCTGTTTGTGAGTTACAGCAAACTTTTAGACCCAACGCAACAAACGGTTGAGTCTCACTTTACTGTGCCTGGCATTCTGCTGCTCGGTCTGTGTCCACAGTGCTTGCACACTGAATAACTAAACTGTTGACTGTATATATTCCAGCAACGCTCCTTATCAATGGTCGAGCTCCAAAAACAGAAAATCAATACAAGGCGGCAGATGTTGTTATCATGATGCACCGCCACAAATAAATGAACACATGGGAACACTGCACTAAACATTTCAAAATACTCTACTGCATAGTAAGTGTGCCATTAGTTAAGCTATGGGGTGCCAATGGTGGCCCAAGGTTGCTGACCTCTGGAGTCGAGTGTCTTTCACAGAGAGCCTTCTCCACTATCACAAGATAATCAGTTGAGGCAAGACTAAAGTCTGTATAGGAGACCTCTGTTACATTGGGATATGGTCAGCCCAGCTGGACAAAATTTTCAAAAGTGGGCTCTTGATCCACAGCCGAGGGGGAGGAGTTCCTTATACATTTTTATACTTCCTGAGAATATAATCCAATGAATCATATTTCCATATCTATTTTGTTTCTACTTGTACTTGTACCTTTTGTTAATACCTTATGTTCTTATGAAAAGCAGATGTAGTCACATGTGTGTCCTGGGCTAAAAAAAAAAAGCCCTCCAATGACTGATTAGAGAAAAGTCAAATCAGACATTGATTGACGAAATGACTGCAGGTATTTTTGCAGGTATTAAGTCATTAGATCAAACAAGGAGTGATCTTTTGTTTTTTTTAATCATTCAATCTTGGGGGCTCCCTTAATCATGTATTGGTCAACTTGTGTGCAGAACTGAAAATAGTATAAACGGTATATGGCTGTCTCCTCTTAGTTTTCCAGTTAAACTCAATTTATGCAATTCAAATACAAAATTTAGCATGACTTTGGAGTGTTATTTTGCCTCTTTTCTGACAAGCTAGCTTAGCTAGCGTAACATAGTTGGCACCAATGGATGCCTTAGGTCCTCTAGGTTTTTAGGCACTCAGGCTGTGGGGACAGTGACGTGCTCCGCTGTCCGAGTGCTGCACTGCCCTTGTGGTTGAGTTCCACCTGTTTTCTTTGTCAACATCACGTTATTATTTAACATTAGATAACTGATTATGGACTTTTGTGACTCGATACTTGATTGTCCATGTCTGCATCGTGATGCATCTAAGAATCGACTATTTCCCGAGCTCTAATGATTATTTGATTTTAAATCATTTATCAGCACTGCTTTAGATGAGAAAGATGTGGTGTTTAAAAGTCCACATTTATTTATTCTGTTTTGTTGTACTTATTGGGTTTTTATGTAAAACTCTTCTTTTGTTTCTCTTAGGTTTAAATAATTTACCTGGTCGGCTTTATGGGTGGGTAACTGCTCTAGACCTCCTCTAGAGCAGTTACCCACCCCTCTGAGAAGTGCATAAGACTGCAGGGTTTTAAATTCAGTCACAGATGAGAGCAGCTCCATGCAAAGTGAAATGAATGCTGTCTGTCTTAATCAGACGAGGTTTCCCCCAGAAAGTCTGCCAATTATTACACCACCTTGACAGCCAGTGGTTCAATGATAATACATGTCATCACTGGTCCGGTTTGAGAGGGGCAGAGGGAGAAAATGATGGAATCTGACATAGTTTTTGCATATGCACACACTGACTCAACATTAATTTAAGTGACCTCTGATTGGTGTAATCATGCATCATTACCGCTGACAATGAATAATAATCTAACTGAATCTACGCTTATCCTCAGCCAGCATTTTTAAATTTGATTCAGCAATGCCCACTCTGCCCCAAGGTTACATTTGACTATGGTCACTGGTGTTGCTAACTAATTGTTTCTCATGAAGTTCTTTTTTCATTAAGTTAGTACTTGATGTGCTCTGTACAATGCACCATAGCTCTATCGATAGTAGACAAGGCAAATATGTTTTTATTAGCTTCTGAGATGCTTCTGGGATGCCTCTGAAACATGCTGCTCTACATCTGCTAGAATTATTTGAAGAAGTGATGATCAGCTCGGGAAGCAACTTGGCCGCCTTGTGGAGATCTGCACTCTACTGAGTGCACTTTTCTTGTTTTTAGTGTTATTACAATATTCCATATCTCTGCTATTCCTATATTATATTACTTAACTGTTACAGCACCTTTCCACCACATGATATCATCAACCTGACTTGCATAAGCCTACTAATATCCTGTGTATTCTGGGCACTCAGTTTATATCTACACTGCAGATGTGGTCCTTGTTTGAGTTCACCTTATCATTCATTAGTTCATCTTTTCTGTTCAGCTGGGACAACGTACATCTTTGGCAAAGGAGGAGGCCTTATTACATTCAAGTGGCCAGCCAATGAGAGGCCGAGCACCAGAACGGACAGGCTGACCGTTGGCTTCAGCACCTCCCTGAAAGATGGCATTCTGGTCAGGATTGATAGTGCACCTGGTCTGGGGGACTATCTAATGCTGCACATAGTAAGTTATCACACACACTCTGCTTGCGTCATATATGTTAAGTAATGTATTTCTTTAGTTTTGTTTTCTAACTACTTTACATTTACTGGGCACCAAGGATGGACTTGATTTGACTTGATGCTATGTGAAGTGGTCAGTGTGTTGGTCTGAAGGGATATTTTCACTACTAGCTATTCTGAAGTGCAGCATAGAAAAGTGGTTAAGGAAGAAAGAAGAGAAGCATATGGTTTGGAAGTGAAAACAAGCTTAAAATAATGATGGGGATGTGCCACTGTCCCATTTTACTGAACCATTTGCCCAGTTTTTCCAGCGGCTTTAGTTTAACAAAATGAAAAAAAAATCTAAACATGTATGTTTTGCCTTAGTTGTGTACACCAGAATGCTCAATTCACATTCCTATTTTAAATTAATGGCCATAGTTACAGATGTTGCATACACTTTTGTAGACAGGGCTTTAACACATTTAACACAGGTTTATTTTTGCTTTTGTCATGCTTACCTGGTTCAAGTTCAGCACCCTCAATAACAATTGATCCTACATCATCTCTACTATCTGCTCCTGCTTAGCAGCTGATAGAGACTGAAGTGATGGGTAAATCCAAATTCTCTTATTAGGTCCTTACTTGACTGGAAATTGTGAAGGAGCCATGAGATGGAGTCATGAGAAAGGATACTTGAGACTTTGTGGAAGTCTTTTATCAAACTGAGACATCTCTCTTTAAGCAATCTCTTGATGCAGCTGATTGGACTGTTTTGACACCACCATTTTTTACCAGGACATATAACTGAAACAAATTCTGATATACCATCTAGTTGAAAATAATAGATCAGTATTAACTGTAGGTCTGATTTCTTCATAATATGCTAGTTTTTCTTTTATGAAAAATTTTACAGTCAGGTCGAGGCATATAGTAAATAGTTTTCCCGGCAAAATGACAAAACAAAACAAAACAAAAAAACATATTTAAATATACCTGTGCTTTGGATGAAAGTTGACTTATCTTAAAAAGTTTGGGTTAATAAATAATATTTGAAAAATTGCAAGATTTCATAACCAAACAAAACACACAAACAAAAACAGACAAACAACAACAACAAATGCTTAGCCTCATACATACAGTTGTGCTCTCAAATTTATACACCCCTAGCAGAATTTTTGAAAATTGTCAATTTATTACAACACATTCGGTTGTTGAAGTTCTGTCAATTTCTGCCTGTTACATGCGTTGCCTTCTTTCAAAATACACGTTTTCACAGAAAATTTTACGTTTACATATAGTCTCTTTCAAAATGAACACATTACATTGGTACAACACCACAAATTAACTTTTTTTCCCCTTCAATAACAACAACAAGTGATTGGGTTTAGACAACAAAAACACGTGGTTAGGTTTAGGCAACATATTAGTACAACAAAATAAATCATCAATCAATCAATCAATCAGTCAATTTTATTTATAAAGCCCAATATCACAAACCACAGTTTGCCTCAGAGAGCTTTACAGCATACAACATCCCTCAGTCCTTTGGACCCTAACAGCAGATAAGGAAAAACTCCCCCCAAAAAAAGCATGTGGTTAGGTTTAGGAAAAAAAGAACAGGGTTTGGCTTTAGAATCTTACGGGACGTGAACTCTCAGGTGAAAGTCGGTGTTTGTTGGACCCATCCACCACCACTTCCTTCCGCCCCAGTCAGGCTTTCACCGCCTTAACTTTCATCCTTGCCCTGATGCCACTGGGCACAGACCTCCATGTCATAGCCAGTGGTACCCTGATATATATATACATATATATATATATATATATATATATATATATATATATATATATATATATATATGTGTGTCCCAGCATACATGTTTTTATATTTGGGAGCTGTTTAATTTGTGGTAGAATTTATTTTGTTGTACTAATATTGTATACAGTATCTGAATCTCACTCACTGAGTTACAGTTGTTGTTCACAAACTAAAGAAATGAGATTCTTTAATTTTAATATTTTAAGGTAAACCATTAGGGTGACATGGAAATTATATCACTTATTTTGGAAATATCACTTATTTTGGTGGAACTCTATTTTCTTAAATGAAAAAGTAAATAAATAAATAAATATCTATCTATCTATCTATCTATCTATCTATCTATATATATATATATACACACATACATATACATATATATACATTTATCTATTTATTTATTTAGTTAGTTAGTTTTTTTTTTTTTTTTTACTAACTTCATATATTGTCAAGAATATCGTTATTACAAAAATGCCCTCAAATATCATGATATTATTTTAGGACCACCCCTAAGTTGACACACATAAGTTTAAATGGCTGTTAAGGCAAGTGTCCATACCTGTGACTTGTTTGATTGTAACTAGTGTCTGTGTATAAACAGTCAAAGAGTTTCTTGAGACCCCTGCACATTTTATTTAGGGCTGCACTGACTTTGCTGGATGCTGAGCCATGGGGAAAGAAAAAGAACTGTCAAAAGACCTGTGAGAAAAGGTTGTTGAACTTTACAAATCAGGAAAAGAATATACAAGGATATCCAAAGATTTGAAAATACCAATCAGCAGTGTTTAAACTCTGTAGAAGTAGAAACTCAGGGGTTCTGTTGATACTAACACATGGTCAGGTAGACCAACAAAGATTTTAGTCACAACTTCCAGAAAACTTTTCAGGATGCAAAGAAAAACCCACAAGCAACTTCAGCTGAGATACAGGCCTCTGCAAAAAAGTGGTGGGGCTGTTGAAACATGCACAATAAAGAGGTACTTAAATAAAAAATGGGCTGCACAGTGAAGTTGCCAAAAGAAGGCTGTAACAGCGTCAATGCCACAAAACAGCTCACTTACAATATCCAAAACAGCACCTGGACAAGCCTCAAAAGTTCTGGAACAAAGAAATTCGGAGTGATGAGACCAAAATCGAACTTTCTGGTCACATCCAAAAACTTTGGAGAGGAGTCAACAAGGCCTATGACAAAATGTCATAGGCAAAATGTACACCATACCGACTGTGAAGCATGGAGGTGGATTTCTGATGTTTTGGGTTTGTGTGAGCTACAACAGCACACAGCGAATTTAGTCAAAATTAATGGCAGAATTAATGCAACAAGTTATAAGGAAATACTGGAGGATAATTTGCATTCATCAGCCCAGAAGCTGCACATGGGACGAACTCAGACATTCCAACATGACAATGATCCAAAATGCAATGCCAAGTTGACCCTACAGTGGCTACAGCAGACAAAAGTAAGGGTTCAAAAATGGCCATCATAGTCTTCTGACCTCTGAGCCACTTTGGGAAGATCACAAATGTGCAGTTCATGCAAGACCCCAAGAACTTACAAGACCTGAGGGTTTTTTGCAAGAAGAATGGGCAGCTTTACCACCTGGGAAAATAAAGGCCCTCATCCACAACTATCACAAAAGACTGCCAGCTGCCATTGATACTTAAGGGGGCAACACACAGTATTGAGAACTAAGGCTATGTAAACTTCTAAACAGGGATCGTGTTAGTATTTCTTTTATTGCTCTTTTATTGACCGATTCTGAAATTATGTGATGCATTATAGTTTATTCTGAAGCCCATTAAATATAGAAGGAATGTTTGATCACTGCCTGATCACTCATGTTTTGTTTACAGTATGGTACACATCTTGCAAATTCTCCCAGGGAAGATAAACTTATGAGCACAACTTTAATCTGCTTAAGAAGACGCCTCCTGGACGAGAGGTGAAATGTCTTCAGGAAACTCAAGCAAATCCAGTTGCCCATGACATAGATAGATAGATAGATAGATAGATAGATAGATAGATAGATAGATAGATAGATAGATAGATAGATAGATAGAGAGTACTTTATTGATCCCAAGCTGGGAGATTCTTTTGTTACAGCAGCAAGTAATCAAACAGTATGTGGACATTAAAATACAGAAATATGAAATACATACAAAAATGAGTAGTACTAAAATTAAAATATACAAGAAATATGCAGGAATAGAATAAAATAAAATAAAAATATCAAATTGCAGGAGTAAATGGATCAAATTATATACACAGCGCAGTCAGAAATGAGGTAGAGGTTGTAAAAATGTGCAAAATAGCTACAAGTGTGCAATTGGTAATTACCAGCAGTGCAACAAATGGTTGTAGTGTAACTATTATGCTGTAGAGACCTGTGAGTGTTCTCTGTCAGACAGAGGTGAGGCATTAAACAGCACTATGGCTTGGGGGAAGAATGATTTCCTGAAGCATTAAAGAGCTAGTTACATGGTACTTAACTGTGCATATAAACATCGTTACACATATAAAATATACAAAAAGAGAACTTTAGAAGGTATAACAGTATTATTACATTAAAAAAAAAAAAAAAATGCATTTGTTCAGGTGCACTGGCAGCTCTTCAACCAGGGGATGTGAATACAAAAAGTGAGAGTGTTTGGCTGACAAATTGTGTGTGTCTGAGTGATATAAATATATATATATATATATATATATATAAATAATTGTATTTTCTCATTTCAGCAACAAGGCAAAATTGGTGTGACATTCAACATTGGCACAGTGGATATCAGTGTGCAGGAAAGCAGTACCGCAGTGAATGATGGGAAGTATCATGTTGTTCGCTTCACCAGGAATGGTGGCAATGCTACGCTGCAAGTGGATAACTGGTCGATCAATGAACACTTCCCAACAGGTACATAACCATTCATCACTCTAAAACTAGTAAGCATAAGCAGTATTATTTTTTTTTTTTATTCAACCTTTACTTAACCAGGTCAGTCCCATTGAGGTGGCAGATCTCTTTTTCAAGGGAGACCTGGCCACGACAGCAGCGATACAGCCACATAGTTACAGTTTACAATCAATAGAAAAACATTTACAACACAGAACAAACACTCATACAATCAGATAAAACATTTACAGACTGAAATCTTAGACTCCAAAGATTTCACAAAGGAATCAGTGTGCATAAATGTAGTTCCAATTGAAGCTTGTTCCAAACATCAGGAGCTGAAACCTAAAAGACTTCTTTCCTAATGCAATCCTTTACAAGATTGAAAGAGTAAAATACCAAAAAAAAAACCTTAATGTTATGCTTTTTCTGAGCTATGAAGTGACTCAAATATGTAGAGTCATCCTGTATGTGGCACATCTCCTCCTGAATTTGGTGGTCAAAGCCAACTTCTGGTAAATGGACTGCACTTGTATACCGTTTATCTAGTCTTCACTCAAAGTGCTTCTACACTACAAGACACATTCTCACGCATTCACACACACACATTCACACACCGGTGGCAACTGGTGCCACCTGCTACTCAGTAACGATTCAGTCGCACTCACACACTGATGGAACAGCCATCGGGGACATTTTGGGGTTCAGTATCTTGGACAAGGATACTTACACATGTGGGCTGGAGGAGCTGGGGAGTGAACCGCCAGTCTTCCAATTAGTGAAGACCTGCTCTACTTCCTGAGCCACAGCTGCCCCCAACAATTTAAGATTTGGAGGAAAAAAATGACTGACACAGAAATAAATGGTAAAACAAATGATTATTCAAAATATGTACATGTATGCACACTTATCCTGATATGTCATATAATACATGCAGCTTAAATAGATATTTAAGTACAAAGCAGAAATTCTTTTTCGAGGCCCTACTTATTTATTTCTGCAGATGTCAACTTACCATTTCCTAAACCAGATATTTCATTGTCATCACCAAAAATAAAGCTATTGTCCAACTGCGCTAGAAAAAAAAAAAATAATAATAATAATTACAAAGTGAGCAAAAGATCTGCATGTAAAATCTATATTTACTCATTCTGACAGATGGGATCTGGAGCAAATGCACTTTTTTATCAAAGTGCAGAAACTTTTGTCTCAACAAACAGCATGTCCTTCATTAGAGTTTTGCTTTTTTTGAAAACGTTAGTTGCTGAACCTTCAAATAAGCTCCAACTTGAACCATGTGCTGGAGACCTCACTCCAGATGCTGTCTTATCAACCACTCTCTTGTACACTCATTCTACTATTTGATACTACAGCTAATAATGAGGAAACATGAGACCAGGGGGAATTGTAAGTCAGCATGTATTTAGCTTTAACTCAGGACTGAGTATAACAATGATGAATGAAGGTAACACACAGGGTTGCCACAGTATCTTAAAAGGGACAAACTTGGTCAGTACACAACACATTTTCCCTCCTTTACATTTTATGTCCCCTTACAAACTAAAACATTTCATTCACTCAGTATCTTCGCTCAAGAGTATCTCCTTCTTTTTTTTTTTTTTTTTTTTTGCAGCATCACAGTCTTTATTGTCTGGATTTCTTTAACTTTCATTAAACTTGCATTGGCTATAAAACCTTTGTTGCTACACAACAACAACTAGTGAAAGAGAACTACCTCAACTCCCAGACTGAACCCTGGGGGTTATTCTGGTGACAAGGGGTAGTCTCTAGACTACAGTGACAGTCAGGAGGCCGTCTGTCTCTTTGGGTGTAAGTGTGACCTGTAGGTCTGACCTTTACGTTAGTGACCTTGTTTCTTGGTGGGAGCTGTATGAGTCCTGGTTTGGTAGAAGTAATGCCTGGGATAGGCACCTGAGCAGGTCTAGGTATGCCTAGAACAGTGTCCACTCCTGAAGTTGCTTCTGGGGTTTTTCCAGTGATGGATGCTGCTCATGGTATGCCTCCAGCTCTGGAACAAATAATGTTGGCTGAAGCAGGTCATTACGGCGACCAGAAGTGTGGATCAGTTAATTTCCATTTCTTGTATGGATGTGATGATTATTGTGTATGAGACAGGACCTGTTTTTGCAAACAATACAAGAAAAAAACAAACAATTCTGAACTAAGATTGATGGATGGAGGAAAAGCATGTAAACAACTCATTTACCCAACATATCCTGGAAAACATAATCCATCCAATCATGATCACTGACCACACTCCCGTCTCCCTCTCAATAAACATTTGATCACATATTCAGCCTCCCACAAGATGGCACTTTAATACATCACTTTTAGAAGACCTGATTGTAATACACTTGTGGGCTTGAGTGGGCATCCTCTCTGGAGATAAACGACTCTCCAGACATTTCACCATCACTACTATGGGGAACAGCAGTAAAATCATATCATATGCATCACACAAGAAGAAACAGCAACATTATATGCACTATTACCCAGAATCCACATGGTATAAATACTGTTTTCCAAAAATTTTACAGCAACCTATACTCCTCAGATCATGAACTCAGCCAATTAGAAATAGACACATTCTTAAACAACTTGGATTTAGCAACATTACCTCAAGAACAAGCAAGCATCTTAGATGCACCCCGTACCTCTGATAAACTCAATAAAGCCCTTAATAAAATGCCAAACAATAAATCACCTGGACCGGATGGATTTCTAGTTGAATTCTATAAACACGTCTGAGACATTTTTTCATAACTACATAAATTATAGCTACCTCCACCACACCCACATACATGAATACTGCTGTGATGACACTTCTACTAAAACCCCACAAAGACCCAACCCACCCTTCCTGCTACAGCCCTCTCACAAAATAGCACAGACTTAAAAATAATCACCAAAACTCTAGCAACCAGAATATAGACAGCTACCCCCATCCTAATTCTTCCTGACCAAACAGGCTTCATCAAAAACAGACATGCTTCAGATAACAGCTGCAGGCTCTTCAACCTAATCAATATATCACAACAACAACAAAACAAAACTATCACATTAGATGCAGAAAAAGCATTCCACTAAGTAAACTGGGCTTTTCTATTTAGCACCCTGCACAAGTTTGGTATTAGAGAGTCGTTCATCCATTGGACAAGAACACTGTACACCTCACCTATATCCACAATAATCACAAACAGGATTATGTCACCGAGCTTCACACTTCACCGTGGAACCAGACAAGGATGCTTAATCTCACCATCTCTATTCACCATTTTTATAGAACCCCTCGCAGCAGCAATATGGCTATACAATAAAATAAAAGGAATTCAGGATGCCAATTCATATATACAACTAGACTTTTTGCTGATGATTTGTCATTATATTTACAGAACCCATCCGTGTCACTACAGGAAACGTGCCATTCCCTACATAGAGTCTCATCTTCTGACATAGGCCACGCCCACTCCTACTCCATATTTCTCTTCATAAGTCACTACACATCAAAAACCTACTTTTTCTATCTCCTCCTAGCGTTTAAGCTCCATCTGCACGAAAATTTGCACATACAATCTCCAGACTTGCCTGATCAAAAGTTATCAAAAGAATTTTGCTACTCCAAGAAATGCACGAGTTAAAAATACAATTTTTTTCTCCTAGCTAAAAAATACATACCGTTGCATATTTTTGTCAAAGTAAAAGCTATCGACGTCAATCTCAAGTCATTTGTTTCAGAGGTCAACCAGAGGCTCTGTGCCAAGTTTGGCAGAAATTGGTCAATAGGGGCTGCTGTAAACAGAGAAACATCAAGTGACATGAAAATTGATCAGATTTGCACGAAATTTGGTGAGCGTGATGTGGAGTCACTCCTGAGGCCAGCCGTGAAGCTTAGTGATGTTTGGTCGGGCCGACTTCCGTGGGCTTCGCAACACCTAGTTATTTAGGGCCCGAGCACCAAGCGGTGCGAGGACCCTCTTGAAATGCAAGGAATTATTATTATTAGGGGTTCAAGCCCGAAGGGCTGAAACCCTATTGTTTTCCTACTGTTTTATTAGGGCCCGAGCACGTCCCGTGCGAGGACCCTATTGTTTTCCTTAGGATTATTATTATTATTTTTTTCCGCGACTTTAAACGCATTTTTGGGGGCTTTAACATATTCGAAAACTCACCAAATTTGGCATGCACATTCGTCTTGGTGAAAATTTATGTGTATGCAAAATTTAAACGATGCCCGTTGCGTAATGGCGCCCCCTAGAAAATTTCAATCGGCTCCCACCGGCAGCCCGTTTGACCAAATTCCACGAAATTCGGGGAGGTCGTGTATCATCCCAAGACGCACGAAAATGCGCACTTGGACTTTTTTCTAAAACCAACAGGAAGCCGGCTATTTTGATTTGAATATTCCTGTTTTTACGATTTTGGCGATTTGCTAGTGTGCTCTCAGAGCTATCTCCTCCTAGACGGTTCATTGGATCGGCTTCAAATTTGCCGTGCTGCAACTAGACCACATGATGATCAAAAGTTATTAAAAGATCTTTCCCTCGTTAAACGGTTTGGCCGTCAGGTGGCGGCGAAGTTTGATGTCTCAAAAAAAAAAACCCCAAAACCCAGAATTGCTATTACTTTGAGGGGCTACTCTCAGCACCTTCAGTATATCCAACTCAAAATTGGTCAGAAAGGCCTCAACACATTGGTAATGCTACATGATGAAGATTTGTGACGTATCACCGAACGGCGTTCAGCCCACAGGGCGGCGAAGTCAACGGTTCGCAAAACGCAGTTAAGTGGCCTTAACTTCAGTGTCCTTGGTCATATCTGCCTGAAACTTCACATGTGTGTTAACAGTGAGCCCTGAACATGTGATATGAATTTCGTTGATGGGCGTGGCCAAATGGCTTGGCCACACCCTTTAAACATCAGCCCCTGCGGCACGTTTCACTGACATGCATGAAAATTGGTACACATATGTATCACATCCAGACGCACAGAAAAGCCTCTTGGACCCATTGGCTACACCCAACAGGAAGTCAGCCATTTTGAATTTGACGCCAGATTGGGGGATTCGCACTCCTCCTACATGATTCATCGGATCGGCTTCAAATGTGGCGTGCATCAACTAGACCACTTGATGATCAAAAGTTATCATACGATTTTCCCTATGTTAAACGATTTGGCTGTCAGGTGGCGGCGAAGTTTGATGTCTCGCCAAAAAAACCCCAAAAAACAAAAGTGCTATTACTTGGGCATGATAAGTCCGATCGGCACAAAACTTGCTGGGTATGATCATAGTCCGGCCTTCATCACGCCAACATCAAAAAATTCCCCCGTTCTCAAAGCGCCCCCTGCTGGCGACAGGAAAAGCGATGTTTTAGACTTTGAGGTGCTACTCTCAGCACGTTCAGTATATCCAACTCAAAATTGGTCAGAAAGGCCTCAACATGTTGGTAATGCTACATGATGAAGATTTGTGACGTATCGCAGAACGGCGTTCCGCCCACAGGGCGGCGAAGTCAACAGTTCGCCAAAACGCAGTTAAGTGACCTTTACTTCAGTGTCCTTGGTCATATCTGCCTGAAACTTTGCATGTGTGTTAACAGTCCAGCCCTGAACATGTGATATGAATTTCGTTGATGGGCGTGGCCAAATGGCTTGGCCACACCCTTTAAACATCAGCCCCTGCGGCACGTTTCACTGACATGCATGAAAATTGGTACACATATGTATCACATCCAGACGCACAAAAAAGTCTCTTGGACCTCTAGGCTAAATTCAACAGGAAGTCGGCCATTTTGAATGTCATGGTCATTTTTGGTGTCGCGCACGCATCGTATTTTAACGAACTCCTCCTACAGAATTCATCAGAACGGCTTCAAAATTACCGATTACCATCTAGAACACTTCCTGATCAAAAGTTATTAAAAGGTCTCGCAGAATCTAAAGGGCACGCCAGTTGTGGGAGGTTGAATTTTGACGTCTCGCCATGAAACAGGAAGTGGCAATAACTTCACTGTACTTGGTCAGATCTGTGTGAAACTTCACAGGTATATTGACAGTCCAACCCAGAACATATGTTATGAATTTCGTTAATAGGCGTGGCTAAATGGATTGGCCACGCCCATTCACACAAATAACCACCATAGGACGTCTCACTGATATGCACGAAACTTGGTAGACACATGTATAACATCCACACGCACAAAAAAGCCTCTTGCACGGATAGGCCACACCCAACAGGAAGTCGGCCATTTTGAAATTTACAGTCATTTTTGACGTTTTCCACCTGGCGTATTTTAATGATCTCCTCCTCCAGAAATGATCCAATTCACTCCAAAACTGCTGTGTACCATCTACACCAGTGTGTGATCAAAACATATTAAGAGAATTGCTCAGCATGGAACGGTGTGGCTGTGACATGGCGTCGACACTTGATGTCTCACCATGAAACACGATATTGCTATAACATGGGATCTAATGGTCGAATCTGCTCCAAACTTCACATGTATGATAATAGTCCTGGCATGAACACACCCACATGACGCTCAGGAGTCAGAGTCATAGCGCCACCCAGTGGAGACGGGAAGTCGCAACGCATTGGTTCCTACACTGTCCGAAGGAGGCGAACATTCAGCGCCTCGTCTGCCGGTCGACCTCTGGCGAGACGGTGGCGGCCGCGCCAGGCCCCGAGTTGCGTGGGGTGCGAGGGCCCGTTCAACGCTGCTTGCAGCTTTAATTATTATTATTACGACAAAAGTAAATCGCTTATTTGGAGGCCTGAACATATTCCAAAACACGCCAATTTTGGCATGCGCATCAGTCGCGGTGTAAATTTAGGTATTTTAGGGTTCGTGGAGGTGGGCGGGTCAAAATGGCTAGGCCACGCCCCTTAAAGAGCACCCTACTCGGCAGGTTTCACGGATCTGCACGAAAATCGGTACGCATGTAGATCATGCTGAGACGCACAAAAAAGGTCACAGGGACACATAGGCTAAACCCAACAGGAAGTGAGATATTTGGCGTTGAACGGCCATTTTTGGCGTTTTCCACGTGTTGTATTTTAACGAACTCCTCCTACAGGAATAATCAGAACGGCTTCAAAATTGCTGTGCACCAACTAGACTAGTTTGTGATCAAAAGTTATTAACGGATTACGTAAACTCCAAACAACCTGACCTGGGCGTGGTGGCGAAGTTTGATGTCTCGCCATGAAAAATGAGATTGCTATAACTTTGGCATTAATAGTCCGAACGGTACCAAACTCCCCAGGATTCATAATAGTCCCGCCCTGAAGACGTCTACATGCAGAAATATTGAAATTTGCATAGCCCCCCCTGCTGGTGACAGAAAAAGCGATGTTTTAGACTTTGAGGTCCAGCTCTGAGCACGTTCAGCAAATCCAGCTCAAATTTGGTCAGAAAGGCCTCAACATGTTGGTAATGCTCCATGATGAAGAATTTTGACTGTCGTCAAACGGCGTTCCATCCGGAGGGCGGCGAAGTCGACCCTTCGCCAAAATGCATAAAAATGGCCTTAACTTTGGTGTTTTTGATGATATCCACCTGAAACTTCATATGTGTGTCAACAGTCCAGCCCTGAATATGTGATATGAATTTCGTCAATGGGCGTGGCCATATGGCTTGGCCACGCCCATTCATATGAATTACTTCCATAGGACGTCTCACCGATATGCACAAAAATTGGTACACATCTCCATCACCCCCAGACAAACAAAAAAGTCTCTTGGACCCCTAGGCTAAATTCAACAGGAAGTCGGCCATTTTGAATGTCATGGTCATTTTTGGTGTCGCGCACGCATCGTATTTTAACGAACTCCTCCTACAGAATTCATCAGAACGGCTTCAAAATTACGGATTACCATCTAGAACACTTCCTGATCAAAAGTTATTAAAAGGTCTCGCAGAATCTAAAGGGCACGCCAGTTGTGGGAGGTTGAATTTTGACGTCTCGCCATGAAACAGGAAGTGGCAATAACTTCACTGTACTTGGTCAGATCTGTGTGAAACTTCACAGGTATATTGACAGTCTAACCCAGAACATATGTTATGAATTTCGTTAATAGGCATGGCTAAATGGATTGGCCACGCCCATTCACACGAATAACCACCATAGGACGTCTCACTGATATGCACGAAACTTGGTAGACACATGTATAACATCCACACGCACAAAAAAGCCTCTTGCACGGATAGGCCACACCCAACAGGAAGTCGGCCATTTTGAAATTTACAGTCATTTTGGGCGTTTTCCACGTGTTGTATTTTAATGATCTCCTCCTCCAGAAATGAATCAATTAACTCCAAAACTGGTGTGTACCATCTACACAAGTGTGTGATCAAAACATATTAAGAGAATTGCTTAGCATGGAACGGTGTGGCTGTGACATGGCGTCGACACTTGATGTCTCACCATGAAACACGATATTGCTATAACATGGGATCTAATGGTCGAATCTGCTCCAGACTTTACATGTATGATAATAGTCCTGGCATGAACACACCCACGTGACGCTCAGGAGTCAGAGTCATAGTGCCACCCAGTGGAGACGGGAAGTCGCAACGCTACACTGTCCGAAGGAGGCGAATATTCAGCGCCTTGTCTACCGGTCGACCTCTGGCGAGACGGTGGCGTCCGTGCCAGGCCCCGAGTTGCGTGGGGTGCGAGGGCCCGTTCAACGCTGCTTGCAGCTTTAATTCTTCTTCTTCTTCTTCTTCTTCTTCAGAAATGTTTTCGCAAATTCCCGTGAGATGTTACATCGTAGAGACATGAAATTTTCACCAATAACTGGAAGTTGTGTGCAAATGGTGCTCATAATATAGAAATACCAATTGGCCAGATGGTGGCGCTATAACCGAGGTAAATGCGTTTTGGGCTATAACTCCCACACCATATGTCGCACATTCAAAAACATCATATCCACAGATTCCCTGATTAGTGCTGAATCACCTGGGCTAGGCCACGCCCATTTCCGCCTAGAAAATTTTTTCACAAAATCGCGAAAAATGAAAAACCTTCTTTTTCTATCTCCTCTTTGGGTTTTTGTCCAATCAGCGTGAAACTTGGCACGGACAGTCTTCTCTTGGACCTGATCTAAAGTTATCAAAAGAATTTTGTTCAGTCAAAAAATGCGCAAATGATAAACGAATACATTTTTCTAGCTAGCTATAAAAACGCGAACTGTTGCATATCTCGGTCAAAATAAATGCTAACAACACCAAATCGGAGGTCATTGGTTGGCATGTGACTGTGAGGGTATGAGCCAAATTTGGCGAATGTTGGCCACTAGAGGGCGCTGCAAATATGGGAAATTTGTATCTCTTAAATGGCTGCACCGATTTTTACCAAATTTGGTGGGTATGATGCTGGGTCACTCCTGAGGCCATACCTTGAAGTTCATCACGACTGGTCAAAGTGGGCGTGGCTTATTACAAGATAAAAAACAAACATTTATTTTAGCTCAAGTATTATGTTGAGAGCTATGAAATTCACAGGGTATATATAGGATAGGACACAGACCATCCATACCAAAAATTGTGTGTCTACTCCACTAGGTGGCGCTATAACAGGTAAAAACGCATTTTGGCCTGTAACTTCCACATTTTAAATCACATTTTCATAAACTTTATATCCACGTATTCCCTTCATAGAGTCTCATCTTCTGACATAGGCCACGCCCACTTCCACTGCATATTTCTCTTTGTAAGTCACTACACATCAAAAACCTACTTTTTCTATCTCCTCCTAGCGTTTAAGCTCCATCTGCACGAAACTTTGCACATACAATCTCCAGATGTGCCTGATGAAAAGTTATCAAAAGAATTTTGCTAATCCAAAAGATATGGTATATATAAAGGAACAATTTTTTTCTGCTAGCTAAAAAACACATGCCGCCGCATATTTTTGTCAACGTAAAAGCTATCGACGTCAAACTCAAGTCACTTGTTTTAGACGTCAACCAGAGGATCTGTGCCAAATTTGGCGGAAATTGGCCAATAGGGGGCGCTACAAACAGAGAAACATCAAGTGAAGTGAAATTTCACAAAATCCGGCCATAAATCAATGAGGGTTTTTTCAAACATCAACAAACTCAATGTATCAAAGGTCTTGATCTTACCCACCTTTCAAAATTTAAATGGCTATGCTGGCTTGAACCCCGGAATTGCCGCTTGCGGCTATATTTAGGGCCCGAGCACGTACCGTGCGAGAGCCCTATTGAAACCGAAGGAATTCTTATTCTTATTATTAGGGCCCGAGCACGTACCGTGCGAGAGCCCTATTGAAACCGAAGGAATTCTTATTCTTATTATTAGGGCCCGAGCACGAACCGTGCGAGGACCCTATTGTTTTCCTTAGGATTATTATTAGGGCCCGAGCACGAACCGTGCGAGAGCCCTATTGAAATCATAAAAATTATTCTTATTATTTTTCTTTTAAACCTTTGATCGCATTTTTGAGGGCCTGAACATGCCCAAAAAGTCAGGAAAATTTGCACACTCGTCACGTCTGGTGAAAATTTCGATATTTTATGGTCGTTACAAAGGGGCGTGGCAAAATGGCTCAATGGCGCCCCCTAACAGTTTTCAAAATCGAAGCCCCCTGCTTTAACTTTGCCCTAGGCGTATGAAATTTGGTACACATATGTATCATCCCGGGACGCACAAAAAAGCCTCTTGGAGCGACACCCTAAACCAAACAGGAAGTCGGCCATTTTGAATTGTTTTTTCAAAATAAGGTCATTTTTGGCCATTTCCACACGTTGTACTTGAGCGAACTCGTCCTACAGATTTTATCGGATTGACTTAAAAATTTACCTGTGCGTGCTCGACTACAGTGGGATCAATTTATTATTAAAAGATCTTCGTCACGTCGAAGGGCGCGGTCGCTGCGGAAGGGTCAATTTGGATATCTCGCCAAAAAACACGAAATTATACTACAACTACTACAACTTTGGTGTAGATGATCCTATCTGCACCAAACTTCACATGATGGATAATAGTCCCGCCCTGAACACGTCTACATCAAAAAATTCAGTAATTGTCATAGCGCCCCCTGCTGGCAACAGGAAATACCATGTTTTACACTTTGAGGTGCTGCTCTGACCACATTTACCATATTCAACTCAAATTTGGTCAGAAAGGCCTTAACATGTTGGTAATGCTCCATGATGAAGAATTTTGACTGTCGTCAAACGGCGTTCCATCCGGAGGGCGGCGAAGTCGACCCTTCGCCAAAATGCATAAAAATGGCCTTAACTTTGGTGTTTTTGATGATATCCACCTGAAACTTCATATGTGTGTCAACAGTCCAGCCCTGAATATGTGATATGAATTTCGTCAATGGGCGTGGCCATATGGCTTGGCCACGCCCATTCATATGAATTACTTCCATAGGACGTCTCACCGATATGCACAAAAATTGGTACACATCTCCATCACCCCCAGACAAACAAAAAAGTCTCTTGGACCTCTAGGCTAAATTCAACAGGAAGTCGGCCATTTTGAATGTCATGGTCATTTTTGGTGTCGCGCATGCATCGTATTTTAACGAACTCCTCCTACAGAATTCATCAGAACGGCTTCAAAATTACCGATTACCATCTAGAACACTTCCTGATCAAAAGTTATTAAAAGGTCTCGCAGAATCTAAAGGGCACGCCAGTTGTGGGAGGTTGAATTTTGACGTCTCGCCATGAAACAGGAAGTGGCAATAACTTCACTGTACTTGGTCAGATCTGTGTGAAACTTCACAGGTATATTGACAGTCCAACCCAGAACATATGTTATGAATTTCGTTAATAGGCGTGGCTAAATGGATTGGCCACGCCCATTCACACAAATAACCACCATAGGACGTCTCACTGATATGCACGAAACTTGGTAGACACATGTATAACATCCACACGCACAAAAAAGCCTCTTGCACGGATAGGCCACACCCAACAGGAAGTCCTCCATTTTGAATTTAATGGTCATTTTTGGCGTTTTCCACGTGTTGTATTTTAATGAACTCCACCTACAGGATGCATCAGAACAACTTCAAAATCATTGTGTGCCATCTAGACAAAGGTGTAATCAAAACTTATAAGCAGATTTTTGCATCGTGAAACGGTTTGGCCGTCAGGTGGTGGCGAAGTTTGATGTCTCGCCATAAAACACGAAATTAGTATAACTTTGGCATACATTGTCCATTCTTCACCAAACTTCACATGTTTGTTAACTGTCCAGACCTGAATGTATAGTATGAGTTTCATCAATAAGCGTGGCCGTATGGCTTGACCACGCCCCCTAAAGTGCAGCGTCCCCCATAACAACTTTCAACGACGTGCACGAAAATCAGTATGCACATGTATCGTGTCCAGACGCACAAAAAAGCCTCTTGCACATATAGGCCACACCCGACAGGAAGTCGGCCATTTTGAAATTTACAGTCATTTTTGGCGTTTTCCACGTGTTGTATTTTAATGATCTCCTCCTCCAGAAATGAATCAATTAACTCCAAAACTGGTGTGTACCATCTACACAAGTGTGTGATCAAAACATATTAATAGAATTGCTCAGCATGGAACGGTGTGGCTGTGACATGGCGTCGACACTTGATGTCTCACCATGAAACACGATATTGCTATAACATGGGATCTAATGGTCGAATCTGCTCCAAACTTCACATGTATGATAATAGTCCTGGCATGAACACACCCACATGACGCTCAGGAGTCAGAGTCATAGCGCCACCCAGTGGAGACGGGAAGTCGCAACGCATTGGTTCCTACACTGTCCGAAGGAGGCGAACATTCAGCGCCTCGTCTGCTGGTCGACCTCTGGCGACACGGTGGCGGCCGCGCCAGGCCCCGAGTTGCGTGGGGTGCGAGGGCCCGTTCAACGCTGCTTGCAGCTTTAATTATTATTATTATTATTTTTTTTTTTTTTCGCTTGATCGCATTTTTGGGGGCTTTAACATATTCAAAAACTCACCAAATTTGACGTGCACATTCGTCTAGGGGACATTTATGTGTACGCAAAATTTAAACGATGCCCATTGCAAAATGGCGAAATGGCGCCCCCTAGAAAATTTCAATCGGCTCCCACCGGCAGCCCGTTTGACCAAATTCCACGAAATTCGGGGGGGTCGTGTATCATCCCAAGACGCACGAAAATGCGCAGTTGGACTTTTTTCTAAAACCAACAGGAAGCCGGCTATTTTGATTTGAATATTCCATTTTTCACCGATTTTGGGGATTTGCTAGTGTGCTCTCAGAGCTATCTCCTCCTAGACGGTTCATTGGATCGGCTTCAAATTTGCCATGCTGCAACTAGACCACATGATGATCAAAAGTTATTAAAAGATCTTTCCCTCGTTAAACGGTTTGGCCGTCAGGTGGCGGCGAAGTTTGATGTCTCAAAAAAAAAAACCCACAAACCCAGAATTGCTATTACTTGGGCGTGAAAAGTCCAATCGGCACAAAACTTGCTGGGTATGATCGTAGTCCCGCCCTGAACACGTCTACATCAAAAAATTCCCCTGTTCTCAAAGCGCCCCCTGCTGGCGACAGGAAAAGTGATTTTTTACACTTTGAGGTGCAGCTCTGAGCACGTTCAGCATATCCAACTCAAATTTGGTCAGAAAGGCCTCAACACGTTGTTAATGCTACATGATGAAGATTGTGACGTATCGTCAAACGGCGTTGCGCCCAGAGGGCGGCGAAGTCGATGCTTCGCCAAAACGTAGGAAAGTGGCCTTAACTTCAGTGTCCTTGGGCATATCTGCCTGAAACTTTACATGTGTTTTAAGAGTCCAGCCCTGACAATGTCATGTGAATTTCGTTGATGGGCGTGGCCAAATGGCTTGGCCACACCCTTTAAACATCAGCCCCTGCGGCACGTTTCACCGACATGCATGAAAATTGGTACACATATGTATCACATCCAGACGCACAAAAAACCCTCTTGGACCCATTGGCTACACCCAACAGGAAGTCAGCCATTTTGAATTTGACGCCAGATTGGGCGATTTGCACTCCTCATACTTTTTCTATCTCCTCCTACATGATTCATCGGATCAGCTTCAAATTTGGCGTGCATCAACTAGACCACTTGATGATCAAAAGTTATCATACGATTTTCCCTATGTTAAACGCTTTGGCTGTCAGGTGGCGGCGAAGTTTGATGTCTCGCCATAAAACACGAAATTAGTATAACTTTGGCATACATTGTCCATTCTTCACCAAACTTCACATGTTTGTTAACAGTCCAGACCTGAATGTATAGTGTGACTTTCATCAATAAGCGTGGCCGTATGGCTTGGCCACGCCCCTTAAAGTGCAGCGTCCCCCATAACAACTTTCACCGACGTGCACGAAAATCAGTATGCACATGTATCGTGTCCAGACGCACAAAAAAGCCTCTTGCACATATAGGCCACACCCGACAGGAAGTCGGCCATTTTGAAATTTACAGTCATTTTTGGCGTTTTCCACGTGTTGTATTTTAATGATCTCCTCCTCCAGAAATGAATCAATTAACTCCAAAACTGGTGTGTACCATCTACACAAGTGTGTGATCAAAACATATTAAGAGAATTGCTCAGCATGGAACGGTGTGGCTGTGACATGGCGTCGACACTTGATGTCTCACCATGAAACACGATATTGCTATAACATGGGATCTAATGGTCGAATCTGCTCCAAACTTCACATGTATGATAATAGTCCTGGCATGAACACACCCACATGACGCTCAGGAGTCAGAGTCATAGCGCCACCCAGTGGAGACGGGAAGTCGCAACGCATTGGTTCTTACACTGTCCGAAGGAGGCGAACATTCAGCGACTCGTCTGCCGGTCGACCTCTGGCGACACGGTGGCGGCCGCGCCAGGCCCCGAGTTGCGTGGGGTGCGAGGGCCCGTTCAACGCTGCTTGCAGCTTTAATTGTTAGGGCCCGAGCACGAACCGTGCGAGGACCCTATTGTTTTCCTTAGGATTATTAGGGCCCGAGCACGAACCGTGCGAGGACCCTATTGTTTTCCTTAGGATTATTATTATTATTATTATTAGGGCCCGAGCACGAACCGTGCGAGAGCCCTATTGAAATCATAAAAATTATTCTTATTATTTTTCTTTTAAACCTTTGATCGCATTTTTGAGGGCCTGAACATGCCCAAAAAGTCAGGAAAATTTGCACACTCGTCACGTCTGGTGAAAATTTCGATATTTTATGGTCGTTACAAAGGGGCGTGGCAAAATGGCTCAATGGCGCCCCCTAACAGTTTTCAAAATCGAAGCCCCCTGCTTTAACTTTGCCCTAGGCGTATGAAATTTGGTACACATATGTATCATCCCGGGACGCACAAAAAAGCCTCTTGGAGCGACACCCTAAACCAAACAGGAAGTCGGCCAGTTTGAATTGTTTTTTCAAAATAAGGTCATTTTTGGCCATTTCCACACGTTGTACTTGAGCGAACTCGTCCTACAGATTTTATCGGATTGACTTAAAAATTTACCTGTGCGTGCTCGACTACAGTGGGATCAATTTATTATTAAAAGATCTTCGTCACGTCGAAGGGCGCGGTCGCTGCGGAAGGGTCAATTTGGATATCTCACCAAAAAACACGAAATTATACTACAACTACTACAACTTTGGTGTAGATGATCCTATCTGCACCAAACTTCACATGATGGATAATAGTCCCGCCCTGAACACATCTACATCAAAAAATTCAGTAATTGTCATAGCGCCCCCTGCTGGCAACAGGAAATACCATGTTTTACACTTTGAGGTGCTGCTCTGACCACATTTACCATATTCAACTCAAATTTGGTCAGAAAGGCCTTAACATGTTGGTAATGCTCCATGATGAAGAATTTTGACTGTCGTCAAACGGCGTTCCATCCGGAGGGCGGCGAAGTCGACCCTTCGCCAAAATGCATAAAAATGGCCTTAACTTTGGTGTTTTTGATGATATCCACCTGAAACTTCATATGTGTGTCAACAGTCCAGCCCTGAATATGTGATATGAATTTCGTCAATGGGCGTGGCCATATGGCTTGGCCACGCCCATTCATATGAATTACTTCCATAGGACGTCTCACCGATATGCACAAAAATTGGTACACATCTCCATCACCCCCAGACAAACAAAAAAGTCTCTTGGACCTCTAGGCTAAATTCAACAGGAAGTCGGCCATTTTGAATGTCATGGTCATTTTTGGTGTCGCGCACGCATCGTATTTTAACGAACTCCTCCTACAGAATTCATCAGAACGGCTTCAAAATTACCGATTACCATCTAGAACACTTCCTGATCAAAAGTTATTAAAAGGTCTCGCAGAATCTAAAGGGCACGCCAGTTGTGGGAGGTTGAATTTTGACGTCTCGCCATGAAACAGGAAGTGGCAATAACTTCACTGTACTTGGTCAGATCTGTGTGAAACTTCACAGGTATATTGACAGTCCAACCCAGAACATATGTTATGAATTTCGTTAATAGGCGTGGCTAAATGGATTGGCCACGCCCATTCACACAAATAACCACCATAGGACGTCTCACTGATATGCACGAAACTTGGTAGACACATGTATAACATCCACACGCACAAAAAAGCCTCTTGCACGGATAGGCCACACCCGACAGGAAGTCGGCCATTTTGAAATTTACAGTCATTTTTGGCGTTTTCCACGTGTTGTATTTTAATGATCTCCTCCTCAAGAAATGAATCAATTAACTCAAAAACTGGTGTGTACCATCTACACAAGTGTGTGATCAAAACATATTAAGAGAATTGCTCAGCATGGAACGGTGTGGCTGTGACATGGCGTCGACACTTGATGTCTCACCATGAAACACGATATTGCTATAACATGGGATCTAATGGTCGAATCTGCTCCAAACTTCACATGTATGATAATAGTCCTGGCATGAACACACCCACATGACGCTCAGGAGTCAGAGTCATAGCGCCACCCAGTGGAGACGGGAAGTCGCAACGCATTGGTTCTTACACTGTCCGAAGGAGGCGAACATTCAGCGACTCGTCTGCCGGTCGACCTCTGACGACACGGTGGCGGCCGCGCCAGGCCCCGAGTTGCGTGGGGTGCGAGGGCCCGTTCAACGCTGCTTGCAGCTTTAATTAGGGCCCGAGCACGTACCGTGCGAGGACCCTATTGTTTTCCTTAGGATTATTATTATTATTTAGGGCCCGAGCACGTACCGTGCGAGGACCCTATTGTTTTCCTTAGGATTATTATTATTATTATTATTATTATTATTTTTTTTTTCCGCGACTTTAAACGCATTTTTGGGGGCTTTAACATATTCGAAAACTCACCAAATTTGGCATGTACATTCGTCTTGGTGAAAATTTATGTGTACGCAAAATTTAAACGATGCGTGTTGCAAAATGGCGAAATGGCGCCCCCTAGAAAATTTCAATCGGCTCCCACCGGCAGCCCGTTTGACCAAATTCCACGAAATTCGGGGAGGTCGTGTATCATCCCAAGACGCACGAAAATGCGCAGTTGGACTTTTTTCTAAAACCAACAGGAAGCCAGCTATTTTGATTTGAATATTCATTTTTTTACCGATTTTGGCGATTTCCAAGAATTCTCTCAGAGCTATCTCCTCCTACACGGTTCATTGGATCGGCTTCAAATTTGGCGTGCTGGAACTAGACCACGTGATGATCAAAAGTTATCATACGATTTTCCCTACGTTAAACGGTTTGGCCGTCAGGTGGCGGCGAAGTTTGACGTCTCGCCAAAAAACCCCCCAAAAAACAAAAGTGCTATTACTTGGGCATGATAAGTCCGATCGGCACAAAACTTGCTGGGTATGATCGTAGTCCGGCCTTCATCACGCCAACATCAAAAAATTCCCCCGTTCTCAAAGCGCCCCCTGCTGGCGACAGGAAAAGCGATGTTTTAGACTTTGAGGTGCTACTCTCAGCACGTTCAGTATATCCAACTCAAAATTGGTCAGAAAGGCCTTAACACGTTGGTAATGCTACATGATGAAGATTTGTGACGTATCGCCGAATGGCGTTCCGCCCACAGGGCGGCGAAGTCAACGGTTCGCCAAGACGCAGTTAAGTGGCCTTAACTTCAGTGTCCTTGGTCATATCTGCCTGAAACTTCACATGTGTGTTAACAGTCCAGCCCTGAACATGTGATATGAATTTCGTTGATGGGCGTGGCCAAATGGCTTGGCCACACCCTTTAAACATCAGCCCCTACGGCACGTTTCACCGACATGCATGAAAATTGGTACACATATGTATCACATCCAGACGCACAAAAAAGCCTCTTGGACCCATTGGCTACACCCAACAGGAAGTCAGCCATTTTGAATTTGACGCCAGATTGGGCGATTCGCACTCCTCATACTTTTTCTATCTCCTCCTACATGATTCATCGGATCGGCTTCAAATTTGGCGTGCATCAACTAGACCACTTGATGATCAAAAGTTATCATACGATTTTCCCTATGTTAAACGGTTTGGCTGTCACGTGGCGGCGAAGTTTGACGTCTCGCCAAAAAAACAAAAGTGCTATTACTTGGGCATGATAAGTCCGATCGGCACAAAACTTGCTGGGTATGATCGTAGTCCGGCCTCTATCACGCCAACATCAAAAAATTCCCCCGTTCTCAAAGCGCCCCCTGCTGGCGACAGGAAAAGCGATGTTTTAGACTTTGAGGTGCTACTCTCAGCACGTTCAGTATATCCAACTCAAAATTGGTCAGAAAGGCCTCAACACGTTGGTAATGATACATGATGAAGATTTGTGATGTATCACCGAACGGCGTTCCGCCCACAGGGCGGCGAAGTCAACAGTTCGCCAAAATGCAGTTAAGTGGCCTGAACTTCAGTGTCCTTGGTCATATCTGCCTGAAACTTTACATGTGTGTTAACAGTCCAGCCCTGAACATGTGATATGAATTTCGTTGATGGGCGTGGCCAAATGGCTTGGCCACACCCTTTAAACATCAGCCACTGCGGCACGTTTCACTGACATGCATGAAAATTGGTACACATATGTATCACATCCAGACGCACAAAAAAGTCTCATGGACCCATTGGCCAAACCCAACAGGAAGTCGGCCATTTTGAATTTAATGGTCATTTTTGGCGTTTTCCACGTGTTGTATTTTAATGAACTCCACCTATAGGATGCATCAGAACAACTTCAAAATTATTGTGTGCCATCTAGACAAAGGTGTAATCAAAACTTATAAGCAGATTTTTGCATCGTGAAACGGTTTGGCAGTCAGGTGGCGGCGAAGTGTGATGTCTCACCATAAAACACGAAATTAGTATAACTTTGGCATACATTGTCCATTCTTCACCAAACTTCACATGTTTGTTAACAGTCCAGACCTGAATGTATAGTATGAGGTTCATCAATAAGCGTGGCCGTATGGCTTGGCCACGCCCCTTAAAGTGCAGCGTCCCCCATAACAACTTTCACAGACGTACACGAAAATCAGTATGCAAATGTATCTTGTCCAGACGCACAAAAAAGTCTCTTGCACATGTAGGCCACACCCGACAGGAAGTCGGCCATTTTGAAATTTACAGTCATTTTTGGCGTTTTCCACGTGTTGTATTTTAATGATCTCCTCCTCCAGAAATGAATCAATTAACTCCAAAACTGGTGTGTACCATCTACACAAGTGTGTGATCAAAACATATTAAGAGAATTGCTCAGCATGGAACGGTGTGGCTGTGACATGGCGTCGACACTTGATGTCTCACCATGAAACACGATATTGCTATAACATGGGATCTAATGGTCGAATCTGCTCCAAACTTCACATGTATGATAATAGTCCTGGCATGAACACACCCACATGACGCTCAGGAGTCAGAGTCATAGCGCCACCCAGTGGAGACGGGAAGTCGCAACGCATTGGTTCCTACACTGTCCGAAGGAGGCGAACATTCAGCGCCTCGTCTGCCGGTCGACCTCTGGCGAGACGGTGGCGGCTGCGCCAGGCCCCGAGTTGCGTGGGGTGCGAGGGCCCGTTCAACGCTGCTTGCAGCTTTAATATTATTAGGGCCCGAGCACGTACCGTGCGAGGACCCTATTGTTTTCCTTAGGATTATTATTATTATTATTATTATTATTATTATTATTATTATTTTTTTCCGCGACTTTAAACGCATTTTTGGGGGCTTTAACATATTCAAAAACTCACCAAATTTGGCATGCACATTCGTCTTGGCGAAAATTTATGTGTACGCAAAATTTAAAAGATGCCCGTTGCAAAATGGCGAAATGGTGCCCCCTAGAAAATTTCAATCGGCTCCCACCGGCAGCCCGTTTGACCAAATTCCACGAAATTCGGGGAGGTCGTGTATCATCCCAAGACGCACGAAAATGCGCAGTTGGACTTTTTTCTAAAACCAACAGGAAGCCGGCTATTTTGATTTGAATATTAATTTTTTTACCGATTTTGGCGATTTCCAAGAATTCTCTCAGAGCTATCTCCTCCCACACGGTTCATTGGATCGGCTTCAAATTTGGCGTGCTGGAACTAGACCACTTGATGATCAAAACTTATCATACGATTTTCCCTACGTTAAACGGTTTGGCCGTCAGGTGGCGGCGAAGTTTGACGTCTCGCCAAAAAAACCCCCCAAAAAACAAAAGTGCTATTACTTGGGCATGAAAAGTCCGATCGGCACAAAACTTGCTGGGTATGATCGTAGTCCGGCCTTCATCACGCCAACATCAAAAAATTCCCCCGTTCTCAAAGCGCCCCCTGCTGGCGACAGGAAAAGCGATGTTTTAGACTTTGAGGTGCTACTCTCAGCACGTTCAGTATATCCAACTCAAAATTGGTCAGAAAGGCCTCAACACGTTGGTAATGCTACATGATGAAGATTTGTGAAGTTTCGCCGAACGGCGTTCCGCCCACAGGGCGGCGAAGTCAACGGTTCGCCAAAACGCAGTTAAGTGGCCTTAACTTCAGTGTCCTTGGTCATATCTGCCTGAAACTTCACATGTGTGTTAACAGTCCAGCCCTGAACATGTGATATGAATTTCGTTGATGGGCGTGGCCAAATGGCTTGGCCACACCCTTTAAACATCAGCCCCTACGGCACGTTTCACCGACATGCATGAAAATTGGTACACATATGTATCACATCCAGACGCACAAAAAAGCCTCTTGGACCCATTGGCTACACCCAACAGGAAGTCAGCCATTTTGAATTTGACGCCAGATTGGGCGATTCGCACTCCTCGTACTTTTTCTATCTCCTCCTACATGATTCATCGGATCGGCTTCAAATTTGGCGTGCATCAACTAGACCACTTGATGATCAAAAGTTATCATACGATTTTCCCTATGTTAAACGGTTTGGCTGTCAGGTGGCGGCGAAGTTTGACGTCTCGCCAAAAAAACCCCAAAAAACAAAAGTGCTATTACTTGGGCATGATAAGTCCGATCGGCACAAAACTTGCTGGGTATGATCGTAGTCCGGCCTTCATCACGCCAACATCAAAAAATACCCCCGTTCTCAAAGCGCCCCCTGCTGGCGACAGGAAAAGCGATGTTTTAGACTTTGAGGTGCTACTCTCAGCACGTTCAGTATATCCAACTCAAAATTGGTCAGAAAGGCCTCAACACGTTGGTAATGCTACATGATGAAGATGTGTGACGTATCGCCGAACGGCGTTCCGCCCACAGGGCGGCGAAGTCAACGGTTCGCCAAAACGCAGTTAAGTGGCCTTAACTTCAGTGTCCTTGGTCATATCTGCCTGAAACTTTACATGTGTGTTAACAGTCCAGCCCTGAACATGTGATATGATGGGCGTGGCCAAATGGCTTGGCCACACCCACACGTTTCACTGACATGCATGAAAATTGGTACACATATGTATCACATCCAGACGCACAAAAAAGTCTCTTGGACCCGTTGGCCAAACCCAACAGGAAGTCGGCCATTTTGAATTTAATGGTCATTTTTGGCGTTTTCCACGTGTTGTATTTTAATGAACTCCACCTACAGGATGCATCAGAACAACTTCAAAATCATTGTGTGCCATCTAGACAAAGGTGTAATCAAAACTTATAAGCAGATTTTTGCATCATCAAACGGTTTGGCCGTCAGGTGGCGGCGAAGTTTGATGTCTCGCCATAAAACACGAAATTAGTATAACTTTGGCATACATTGTCCATTCTTCACCAAACTTCACATGTTTGTTAACAGTCCAGACCTGAATGTATAGTATGAGTTTCATCAATAAGCGTGGCCGTATGGCTTGGCCACGCCCCTTAAAGTGCAGCGTCCCCCATAACAACTTTCACCGACGTGCACGAAAATCAGTATGCACATGTATCGTGTCCAGACGCACAAAAAAGCCTCTTGCACATGTAGGCCACACCCGACAGGAAGTCGGCCATTTTGAAATTTACAGTCATTTTTGGCGTTTTCCACGTGTTGTATTTTAATGATCTCCTCCTCCAGAAATGAATCAATTAACTCCAAAACTGGTGTGTACCATCTACACAAGTGTGTGATCAAAACATATTAAGAGAATTGCTCAGCATGGAACGGTGTGGCTGTGACATGGCGTCGACACTTGATGTCTCACCATGAAACGCGATATTGCTATAACATGGGATCTAATGGTCGAATCTGCTCCAAACTTCACATGTATGATAATAGTCCTGGCATGAACACACCCACATGACGCTCAGGAGTCAGAGTCATAGCGCCACCCAGTGGAGACGGGAAGTCGCAACGCATTGGTTCCTACACTGTCCGAAGGAGGCGAACATTCAGCGCCTTGTCTGCCGGTCGACCTCTGGCGAGACGGTGGCGGCCGCGCCAGGCCCCGAGTTGCGTGGGGTGCGAGGGCCCGTTCAACGCTGCTTGCAGCTTTAATTATTATTATTATTATTATTATTAGGGCCCGAGCACGTACCGTGCGAGGACCCTATTGTTTTCCTTAGGATTATTATTATTATTATTATTAGGGCCCGAGCACGTACCGTGCGAGGACCCTATTGTTTTCCTTAGGATTATTATTATTATTATTATTATTATTATTATTATTATTATTATTTTTTTTTTTTTTTTTTTCCGCGACTTTAAACGCATTTTTGGGGGCTTTAACATATTCAAAAACTCACCAAATTTGGCATGTACATTCGTCTTGGCGAAAATTTATGTGTACGCAAAATTTAAAAGATGCCCGTAGCAAAATGGCGAAATGGCGCCCCCTAGAAAACTTCAATCGGCTCCCACCGGCAGCCCGTTTGACCAAATTCCACGAAATTCGGGGAGGTCGTGTATCATCCCAAGACGCACGAAAATGCGCAGTTGGACTTTTTTCTAAAACCAACAGGAAGCCGGCTATTTTGATTTGAATATTCATTTTTTTACCGATTTTGGCGATTTCCAAGAAATCTGTCAGAGCTATCTCCTCCTACACGCTTCATTGGATCGGCTTCAAATTTGGCGTGCTGGAACTAGACCACTTGATGATCAAAAGTTATCATACGATTTTCCCTACGTTAAACGGTTTGGCCGTCAGGTGGCGGCGAACTTTGACGTCTCGCCAAGAAACCCCCCAAAAAACAAAAGTGCTATTACTTGGGCATGAAAAGTCCGATCGGCACAAAACTTGCTGGGTATGATCGTAGTCCGGCCTTCATCACGCCAACATCAAAAAATTCCCCCATTCTCAAAGCGACCCCTGCTGGCGACAGGAAAAGCGATGTTTTAGACTTTGAGGTGCTACTCTCAGCACGTTCAGTATATCCAACTCAAAATTGGTCAGAAAGGCCTCAACACGTTGGTAATGCTACATGATGAAGATTTGTGACGTTTCGCCGAACGGCGTTCCGCCCACAGGGCATGGAAGTCAACGGTTCGCCAAAACGCAGTTAAGTGGCCTTAACTTCAGTGTCCTTGGTCATATCTGCCTGAAACTTTACATGTGTGTTAACAGTCCAGCCCTGAACATGTGATATGAATTTCGTTGATGGGCGTGGCCAAATGGCTTGGCCACGCCCTTTAAACATCAGCCCCTATGGCACGTTTCACCGACATGCATGAAAATTGGTACACATATGTATCACATCCAGACGCACAAAAAAGCCTCTTGGACCCATTGGCTACACCCAACAGGAAGTCAGCCATTTTGAATTTGACGCCAGATTGGGCGATTCGCACTCCTCGTACTTTTTCTATCTCCTCCTACATGATTCATCGGATCGGCTTCAAATTTGGCGTGCATCAACTAGACCACTTGATGATCAAAAGTTATCATACGATTTTCCCTATGTTAAACGGTTTGGCTGTCAGGTGGCGGCGAAGTTTGACGTCTCGCCAAAAAAACCCAAAAAAACAAAAGTGCTATTACTTGGGCATGATAAGTCCGATCGGCACAAAACTTGCTGGGTATGATCGTAGTCCGGCCTTCATCACGCCAACATCAAAAAATTCCCCCTTCTCAAAGTGCCCCCTGCTGGCGACAGGAAAAGCGATGTTTTAGACTTTGAGGTGCTACTCTCAGCACGTTCAGTATATCCAACTCAAAATTGGTCAGAAAGGCCTCAACACGTTGGTAATGCTACATGATGAAGATTTGTGACGTATCGCCGAACGGCGTTCCGCCCACAGGGCGGCGAAGTCAACGGTTCGCCAAAACGCAGTTAAGTGGCCTTAACTTCAGTGTCCTTGGTCATATCTGCCTGAAACTTCACATGTGTGTTAACAGTCCAGCCCTGAACATGTGATATGATGGGCGTGGCCAAATGGCTTGGCCACACCCACACGTTTCACTGACATGCATGAAAATTGGTACACATATGTATCACATCCAGACGCACAAAAAAGTCTCTTGGACCCGTTGGCCAAACCCAACAGGAAGTCGGCCATTTTGAATTTAATGGTCATTTTTGGCGTTTTCCACGTGTTGTATTTTAATGAACTCCACCTACAGGATGCATCAGAACAACTTCAAAATCATTGTGTGCCATCTAGACAAAGGTGTAATCAAAACTTATAAGCAGATTTTTGCATCGTGAAACGGTTTGGCCGTCAGGTGGCGGCGAAGTTTGATGTCTCGCCATAAAACACGAAATTAGTATAACTTTGGCATACATTGTCCATTCTTCACCAAACTTCACATGTTTGTTAACAGTCCAGACCTGAATGTATAGTATGAGTTTCATCAATTAGCGTGGCCGTATGGCTTGGCCACGCCCCTTAAAGTGCAGCGTCCCCCATAACAACTTTCACCGACGTGCACGAAAATCAGTATGCACATGTATCGTGTCCAGACGCACAAAAAAGCCTCTTGCACATATAGGCCACACGCGACAGGAAGTCGGCCATTTTGAAATTTACAGTCATTTTTGGCGTTTTCCACGTGTTGTATTTTAATGATCTCCTCCTCCAGAAATGAATCAATTAACTCCAAAACTGGTGTGTACCATCTACACAAGTGTGTGATCAAAACATATTAAGAGAATTGCTCAGCATGGAACGGTGTGGCTGTGACATGGCGTCTACACTTGATGTCTCACCATGAAACACGATATTGCTATAACATGGGATCTAATGGTCGAATCTGCTCCAAACTTCACATGTATGATAATAGTCCTGGCATGAACACACCCACATGACGCTCAGGAGTCAGAGTCATAGCGCCACCCAGTGGAGACGGGAAGTCGCAACGCATTGGTTTCTACACTGTCCGAAGGAGGCGAACATTCAGCGCCTCGTCTGCCGGTCGACCTCTGGTGACACGGTGGCGGCCGCGCCAGGCCCCGAGTTGCGTGGGGTGCGAGGGCCCGCTCAACGCTGCTTGCAGCTTTAATTATTATTATTATTATTATTATTATTATTATTATTTTTTTCCGCGACTTTAAACGCATTTTTGGGGGCTTTAACATATTCAAAAACTCACCAAATTTGGCATGCACATTCGTCTTGGCGAAAATTTATGTGTACGCAAAATTTAAAAGATGCCCGTTGCAAAATGGCGAAATGGTGCCCCCTAGAAAATTTCAATCGGCTCCCACCGGCAGCCCGTTTGACCAAATTCCACGAAATTCGGGGAGGTCGTGTATCATCCCAAGACGCACGAAAATGCGCAGTTGGACTTTTTTCTAAAACCAACAGGAAGCCGGCTATTTTGATTTGAATATTAATTTTTTTACCGATTTTGGCGATTTCCAAGAATTCTCTCAGAGCTATCTCCTCCCACACGGTTCATTGGATCGGCTTCAAATTTGGCGTGCTGGAACTAGACCACTTGATGATCAAAACTTATCATACGATTTTCCCTACGTTAAACGGTTTGGCCGTCAGGTGGCGGCGAAGTTTGACGTCTCGCCAAAAAAACCCCCCAAAAAACAAAAGTGCTATTACTTGGGCATGAAAAGTCCGATCGGCACAAAACTTGCTGGGTATGATCGTAGTCCGGCCTTCATCACGCCAACATCAAAAAATTCCCCCGTTCTCAAAGCGCCCCCTGCTGGCGACAGGAAAAGCGATGTTTTAGACTTTGAGGTGCTACTCTCAGCACGTTCAGTATATCCAACTCAAAATTGGTCAGAAAGGCCTCAACACGTTGGTAATGCTACATGATGAAGATTTGTGAAGTTTCGCCGAACGGCGTTCCGCCCACAGGGCGGCGAAGTCAACGGTTCGCCAAAACGCAGTTAAGTGGCCTTAACTTCAGTGTCCTTGGTCATATCTGCCTGAAACTTCACATGTGTGTTAACAGTCCAGCCCTGAACATGTGATATGAATTTCGTTGATGGGCGTGGCCAAATGGCTTGGCCACACCCTTTAAACATCAGCCCCTACGGCACGTTTCACCGACATGCATGAAAATTGGTACACATATGTATCACATCCAGACGCACAAAAAAGCCTCTTGGACCCATTGGCTACACCCAACAGGAAGTCAGCCATTTTGAATTTGACGCCAGATTGGGCGATTCGCACTCCTCGTACTTTTTCTATCTCCTCCTACATGATTCATCGGATCGGCTTCAAATTTGGCGTGCATCAACTAGACCACTTGATGATCAAAAGTTATCATACGATTTTCCCTATGTTAAACGGTTTGGCTGTCAGGTGGCGGCGAAGTTTGACGTCTCGCCAAAAAAACCCCAAAAAACAAAAGTGCTATTACTTGGGCATGATAAGTCCGATCGGCACAAAACTTGCTGGGTATGATCGTAGTCCGGCCTTCATCACGCCAACATCAAAAAATACCCCCGTTCTCAAAGCGCCCCCTGCTGGCGACAGGAAAAGCGATGTTTTAGACTTTGAGGTGCTACTCTCAGCACGTTCAGTATATCCAACTCAAAATTGGTCAGAAAGGCCTCAACACGTTGGTAATGCTACATGATGAAGATGTGTGACGTATCGCCGAACGGCGTTCCGCCCACAGGGCGGCGAAGTCAACGGTTCGCCAAAACGCAGTTAAGTGGCCTTAACTTCAGTGTCCTTGGTCATATCTGCCTGAAACTTTACATGTGTGTTAACAGTCCAGCCCTGAACATGTGATATGATGGGCGTGGCCAAATGGCTTGGCCACACCCACACGTTTCACTGACATGCATGAAAATTGGTACACATATGTATCACATCCAGACGCACAAAAAAGTCTCTTGGACCCGTTGGCCAAACCCAACAGGAAGTCGGCCATTTTGAATTTAATGGTCATTTTTGGCGTTTTCCACGTGTTGTATTTTAATGAACTCCACCTACAGGATGCATCAGAACAACTTCAAAATCATTGTGTGCCATCTAGACAAAGGTGTAATCAAAACTTATAAGCAGATTTTTGCATCATCAAACGGTTTGGCCGTCAGGTGGCGGCGAAGTTTGATGTCTCGCCATAAAACACGAAATTAGTATAACTTTGGCATACATTGTCCATTCTTCACCAAACTTCACATGTTTGTTAACAGTCCAGACCTGAATGTATAGTATGAGTTTCATCAATAAGCGTGGCCGTATGGCTTGGCCACGCCCCTTAAAGTGCAGCGTCCCCCATAACAACTTTCACCGACGTGCACGAAAATCAGTATGCACATGTATCGTGTCCAGACGCACAAAAAAGCCTCTTGCACATGTAGGCCACACCCGACAGGAAGTCGGCCATTTTGAAATTTACAGTCATTTTTGGCGTTTTCCACGTGTTGTATTTTAATGATCTCCTCCTCCAGAAATGAATCAATTAACTCCAAAACTGGTGTGTACCATCTACACAAGTGTGTGATCAAAACATATTAAGAGAATTGCTCAGCATGGAACGGTGTGGCTGTGACATGGCGTCGACACTTGATGTCTCACCATGAAACGCGATATTGCTATAACATGGGATCTAATGGTCGAATCTGCTCCAAACTTCACATGTATGATAATAGTCCTGGCATGAACACACCCACATGACGCTCAGGAGTCAGAGTCATAGCGCCACCCAGTGGAGACGGGAAGTCGCAACGCATTGGTTCCTACACTGTCCGAAGGAGGCGAACATTCAGCGCCTTGTCTGCCGGTCGACCTCTGGCGAGACGGTGGCGGCCGCGCCAGGCCCCGAGTTGCGTGGGGTGCGAGGGCCCGTTCAACGCTGCTTGCAGCTTTAATTATTATTATTATTATTATTATTAGGGCCCGAGCACGTACCGTGCGAGGACCCTATTGTTTTCCTTAGGATTATTATTATTATTATTATTAGGGCCCGAGCACGTACCGTGCGAGGACCCTATTGTTTTCCTTAGGATTATTATTATTATTATTATTATTATTATTATTATTATTATTATTTTTTTTTTTTTTTTTTTCCGCGACTTTAAACGCATTTTTGGGGGCTTTAACATATTCAAAAACTCACCAAATTTGGCATGTACATTCGTCTTGGCGAAAATTTATGTGTACGCAAAATTTAAAAGATGCCCGTAGCAAAATGGCGAAATGGCGCCCCCTAGAAAACTTCAATCGGCTCCCACCGGCAGCCCGTTTGACCAAATTCCACGAAATTCGGGGAGGTCGTGTATCATCCCAAGAC
Source organism: Cephalopholis sonnerati (assembly GCA_019142605.1). Lineage (NCBI taxonomy): Eukaryota > Metazoa > Chordata > Actinopteri > Perciformes > Serranidae > Cephalopholis > Cephalopholis sonnerati. The sequence continues at coordinate 238,112 of JAGQAX010000015.1, read as the reverse complement.
GCACGAAAATGCGCAGTTGGACTTTTTTCTAAAACCAACAGGAAGCCGGCTATTTTGATTTGAATATTCATTTTTTTACCGATTTTGGCGATTTCCAAGAAATCTGTCAGAGCTATCTCCTCCTACACGCTTCATTGGATCGGCTTCAAATTTGGCGTGCTGGAACTAGACCACTTGATGATCAAAAGTTATCATACGATTTTCCCTACGTTAAACGGTTTGGCCGTCAGGTGGCGGCGAACTTTGACGTCTCGCCAAGAAACCCCCCAAAAAACAAAAGTGCTATTACTTGGGCATGAAAAGTCCGATCGGCACAAAACTTGCTGGGTATGATCGTAGTCCGGCCTTCATCACGCCAACATCAAAAAATTCCCCCATTCTCAAAGCGACCCCTGCTGGCGACAGGAAAAGCGATGTTTTAGACTTTGAGGTGCTACTCTCAGCACGTTCAGTATATCCAACTCAAAATTGGTCAGAAAGGCCTCAACACGTTGGTAATGCTACATGATGAAGATTTGTGACGTTTCGCCGAACGGCGTTCCGCCCACAGGGCATGGAAGTCAACGGTTCGCCAAAACGCAGTTAAGTGGCCTTAACTTCAGTGTCCTTGGTCATATCTGCCTGAAACTTTACATGTGTGTTAACAGTCCAGCCCTGAACATGTGATATGAATTTCGTTGATGGGCGTGGCCAAATGGCTTGGCCACGCCCTTTAAACATCAGCCCCTATGGCACGTTTCACCGACATGCATGAAAATTGGTACACATATGTATCACATCCAGACGCACAAAAAAGCCTCTTGGACCCATTGGCTACACCCAACAGGAAGTCAGCCATTTTGAATTTGACGCCAGATTGGGCGATTCGCACTCCTCGTACTTTTTCTATCTCCTCCTACATGATTCATCGGATCGGCTTCAAATTTGGCGTGCATCAACTAGACCACTTGATGATCAAAAGTTATCATACGATTTTCCCTATGTTAAACGGTTTGGCTGTCAGGTGGCGGCGAAGTTTGACGTCTCGCCAAAAAAACCCAAAAAAACAAAAGTGCTATTACTTGGGCATGATAAGTCCGATCGGCACAAAACTTGCTGGGTATGATCGTAGTCCGGCCTTCATCACGCCAACATCAAAAAATTCCCCCTTCTCAAAGTGCCCCCTGCTGGCGACAGGAAAAGCGATGTTTTAGACTTTGAGGTGCTACTCTCAGCACGTTCAGTATATCCAACTCAAAATTGGTCAGAAAGGCCTCAACACGTTGGTAATGCTACATGATGAAGATTTGTGACGTATCGCCGAACGGCGTTCCGCCCACAGGGCGGCGAAGTCAACGGTTCGCCAAAACGCAGTTAAGTGGCCTTAACTTCAGTGTCCTTGGTCATATCTGCCTGAAACTTCACATGTGTGTTAACAGTCCAGCCCTGAACATGTGATATGATGGGCGTGGCCAAATGGCTTGGCCACACCCACACGTTTCACTGACATGCATGAAAATTGGTACACATATGTATCACATCCAGACGCACAAAAAAGTCTCTTGGACCCGTTGGCCAAACCCAACAGGAAGTCGGCCATTTTGAATTTAATGGTCATTTTTGGCGTTTTCCACGTGTTGTATTTTAATGAACTCCACCTACAGGATGCATCAGAACAACTTCAAAATCATTGTGTGCCATCTAGACAAAGGTGTAATCAAAACTTATAAGCAGATTTTTGCATCGTGAAACGGTTTGGCCGTCAGGTGGCGGCGAAGTTTGATGTCTCGCCATAAAACACGAAATTAGTATAACTTTGGCATACATTGTCCATTCTTCACCAAACTTCACATGTTTGTTAACAGTCCAGACCTGAATGTATAGTATGAGTTTCATCAATTAGCGTGGCCGTATGGCTTGGCCACGCCCCTTAAAGTGCAGCGTCCCCCATAACAACTTTCACCGACGTGCACGAAAATCAGTATGCACATGTATCGTGTCCAGACGCACAAAAAAGCCTCTTGCACATATAGGCCACACGCGACAGGAAGTCGGCCATTTTGAAATTTACAGTCATTTTTGGCGTTTTCCACGTGTTGTATTTTAATGATCTCCTCCTCCAGAAATGAATCAATTAACTCCAAAACTGGTGTGTACCATCTACACAAGTGTGTGATCAAAACATATTAAGAGAATTGCTCAGCATGGAACGGTGTGGCTGTGACATGGCGTCTACACTTGATGTCTCACCATGAAACACGATATTGCTATAACATGGGATCTAATGGTCGAATCTGCTCCAAACTTCACATGTATGATAATAGTCCTGGCATGAACACACCCACATGACGCTCAGGAGTCAGAGTCATAGCGCCACCCAGTGGAGACGGGAAGTCGCAACGCATTGGTTTCTACACTGTCCGAAGGAGGCGAACATTCAGCGCCTCGTCTGCCGGTCGACCTCTGGTGACACGGTGGCGGCCGCGCCAGGCCCCGAGTTGCGTGGGGTGCGAGGGCCCGCTCAACGCTGCTTGCAGCTTTAATTATTATTATTATTATTATTATTATTATTATTATTTTTTTCCGCGACTTTAAACGCATTTTTGGGGGCTTTAACATATTCAAAAACTCACCAAATTTGGCATGCACATTCGTCTTGGCGAAAATTTATGTGTACGCAAAATTTAAAAGATGCCCGTTGCAAAATGGCGAAATGGCGCCCCCTAGAAAATTTCAATCGGCTCCCACCGGCAGCCCGTTTGACCAAATTCCACGAAATTCGGGGAGGTCGTGTATCATCCCAAGACGTACGAAAATGCGCAGTTGGACTTTTTTCTAAAACCAACAGGAAGCCGGCTATTTTGATTTGAATATTCATTTTTTTACCGATTTTGGCGATTTCCAAGAAATCTCTCAGAGCTATCTCCTCCTACACGCTTCATTGGATCGGCTTCAAATTTGGCGTGCTGGAACTAGACCACTTGATGATCAAAAGTTATCATACGATTTTCCCTACGTTAAACGGTTTGGCCGTCAGGTGGCGGCGAAGTTTGACGTCTCGCCAAAAAAACCCCCCAAAAAACAAAAGTGCTATTACTTGGGCATGAAAAGTCCGATCGGCACAAAACTTGCTGGGTATGATCGTAGTCCGGCCTTCATCACGCCAACATCAAAAAATTCCCCCGTTCTCAAAGCGCCCCCTGCTGGCGACAGGAAAAGCGATGTTTTAGACTTTGAGGTGCTACTCTCAGCACGTTCAGTATATCCAACTCAAAATTGGTCAGAAAGGCCTCAACACGTTGGTAATGCTACATGATGAAGATTTGTGACGTATCGCCGAACGGCGTTCCGCCCACAGGGCGGCGAAGTCAACGGTTCGCCAAAACGCAGTTAAGTGGCCTTAACTTCAGTGTCCTTGGTCATATCTGCCTGAAACTTCACATGTGTGTTAACAGTCCAGCCCTGAACATGTGATATGAATTTCGTTGATGGGCGTGGCCAAATGGCTTGGCCACACCCTTTAAACATCAGCCCCTACGGCACGTTTCACCGACATGCATGAAAATTGGTACACATATGTATCACATCCAGACGCACAAAAAAGCCTCTTGGACCCATTGGCTACACCCAACAGGAAGTCAGCCATTTTGAATTTGACGCCAGATTGGGCGATTCGCACTCCTCGTACTTTTTCTATCTCCTCCTACATGATTCATCGGATCGGCTTCAAATTTGGCGTGCATCAACTAGACCACTTGATGATCAAAAGTTATCATACGATTTTCCCTATGTTAAACGGTTTGGCTGTCAGGTGGCGGCGAAGTTTGACGTCTTGCCAAAAAAACCCCAAAAAACAAAAGTGCTATTACTTGGGCATGAAAAGTCCGATCGGCACAAAACTTGCTGGGTATGATCGTAGTCCGGCCTTCATCACGCCAACATCAAAAAATTCCCCCGTTCTCAAAGCGCCCCCTGCTGGCGACAGTAAAAGCGATGTTTTAGACTTTGAGGTGCTACTCTCAGCACGTTCAGTATATCCAACTCAAAATTGGTCAGAAAGGCCTCAACACGTTGGTAATGCTACATGATGAAGATTTGTGACGTATCGCCGAACGGCGTTCCGCCCACAGGGCGGCGAAGTCAACGGTTCGCCAAAACGCAGTTAAGTGGCCTTAACTTCAGTGTCCTTGGTCATATCTGCCTGAAACTTTACATGTGTGTTAACAGTCCAGCCCTGAACATGTGATATGATGGGCGTGGCCAAATGGCTTGGCCACACCCACACGTTTCACTGACATGCATGAAAATTGGTACACATATGTATCACATCCAGACGCACAAAAAAGTCTCTTGGACCCGTTGGCCAAACCCAACAGGAAGTCGGCCATTTTGAATTTAATGGTCATTTTTGGCGTTTTCCACGTGTTGTATTTTAATGAACTCCACCTACAGGATGCATCAGAACAACTTCAAAATCATTGTGTGCCATCTAGACAAAGGTGTAATCAAAACTTATTAGCAGATTTTTGCATCGTGAAACGGTTTGGCCGTCAGGTGGCGGCGAAGTTTGATGTCTCGCCATAAAACACGAAATTAGTATAACTTTGGCATACATTGTCCATTCTTCACCAAACTTCACATGTTTGTTAACAGTCCAGACCTGAATGTATAGTATGAGTTTCATCAATAAGCGTGGCCGTATGGCTTGACCACGCCCCTTAAAGTGCAGCGTCCCCCATAACAACTTTCACCGACGTGCATGAAAATCAGTATGCACATGTATCGTGTCCAGACGCACAAAAAAGCCTCTTGCACATATAGGCCACACCCGACAGGAAGTCGGCCATTTTGAAATTTACAGTCATTTTTGGCGTTTTCCACGTGTTGTATTTTAATGATCTCCTCCTCCAGAAATGAATCAATTAACTCCAAAACTGGTGTGTACCATCTACACAAGTGTGTGATCAAAACATATTAAGAGAATTGCTCAGCATGGAACGGTGTGGCTGTGACATGGCGTCGACACTTGATGTCTCACCATGAAACGCGATATTGCTATAACATGGGATCTAATGGTCGAATCTGCTCCAAACTTCACATGTATGATAATAGTCCTGGCATGAACACACCCACATGACGCTCAGGAGTCAGAGTCATAGCGCCACCCAGTGGAGACGGGAAGTCGCAACGCATTGGTTCCTACACTGTCCGAATGAGGCGAACATTCAGCGCCTCGTCTGCCGGTCGACCTCTGGCGACACGGTGGCGGCCGCGCCAGGCCCCGAGTTGCGTGGGGTGCGAGGGCCCGCTCAACGCTGCTTGCAGCTTTAATTATTATTATTATTATTTTTTTCCGCGACTTTGAACGCATTTTTGGGGGCTTTAACATATTCGAAAACTCACCAAATTTGGCATGCACATTCGTCTTGGTGAAAATTTATGTGTACGCAAAATTTAAACGATGCCCGTTACAAAATGGCGAAATGGCGCCCCCTAGAAAATTTCAATCGGCTCCCACCGGCAGCCCGTTTGACCAAATTCCACGAAATTCGGGGAGGTCGTGTATCATCCCAAGACGCACGAAAATGCGCAGTTGGACTTTTTTCTAAAACCAACAGGAAGCCGGCTATTTTGATTTGAATATTCCTTTTTTTACGATTTTGGCGATTTTCGAGAATTCTCTCAGAGCTATCTCCTCCTACACGGTTCATTGGATCGGCTTCAAATTTGGCGTGCTGGAACTAGACCACTTGATGATCAAAAGTTATCATACGATTTTCCCTACGTTAAACGGTTTGGCCGTCAGGTGGCGGCGAAGTTTGACGTCTCGCCAAAAAAACCCCCAATAAACAAAAGTGCTATTACTTGGGCATGATAAGTCCGATCGGCACAAAACTTGCTGGGTATGATCGTAGTCCGGCCTTCATCACGCCAACATCAAAATATTCCCCCGTTCTCAAAGCGCCCCCTGCTGGCGACAGGAAAAGCGATGTTTTAGACTTTGAGGTGCTACTCTCAGCACGTTCAGTATATCCAACTCAAAATTGGTCAGAAAGGCCTCAACACGTTGGTAATGCTACATGATAAAGATTTGTGACGTATCGCCGAACGGCGTTCCGCCCACAGGGCGGCGAAGTCAACGGTTCGCCAAAACGCAGTTAAGTGGCCTTAACTTCAGTGTCCTTGGTCATATCTGCCTGAAACTTTACATGTGTGTTAACAGTCCAGCCCTGAACATGTGATATGAATTTCGTTGATGGGCGTGGCCAAATGGCTTGGCCACACCCTTTAAACATCAGCCCCTGCGGCACGTTTCACTGACATGCATGAAAATTGGTACACATATGTATCACTTGCAGACGCACAAAAAAGTCTCTTGGACCCATTGGCCAAACCCAACAGGAAGTCGGCCATTTTGAATTTAATGGTCATTTTTGGCGTTTTCCACGTGTTGTATTTTAATGAACTCCACCTACAGGATGCATCAGAACAACTTCAAAATCATTGTGTGCCATCTAGACAAAGTTGTAATCAAAACTTAGAAGCAGATTTTTGCATCGTGAAACGGTTTGGCCGTCAGGTGGCGGCGAAGTTTGATGTCTCGCCATAAAACACGAAATTAGTATAACTTTGGCATACATTGTCCATTCTTCACCAAACTTCACATGTTTGTTAACAGTCCAGACCTGAATGTATAGTATGAGTTTCATCAATAAGCGTGGCCGTATGGCTTGGCCACGCCCCTTAAAGTGCAGCGTCCCCCATAACAACTTTCACCGACGTGCACGAAAATCAGTATGCACATGTATCGTGTCCAGACGCACAAAAAAGCCTCTTGCACATATAGGCCACACCCGACAGGAAGTCGGCCATTTTGAAATTTACAGTCATTTTTGGCGTTTTCAACGTGTCGTATTTTAATGATCTCCTCCTCCAGAAATGAATCAATTAACTCCAAAACTGGTGTGTACCATCTACACAAGTGTGTGATCAAAACATATTAAGAGAATTGCTCAGCATGGAACGGTGTGGCTGTGACATGGCGTCGACACTTGATGTCTCACCATGAAACACGATATTGCTATAACATGGGATCTAATGGTCGAATCTGCTCCAAACTTCACATGTATGATAATAGTCCTGGCATGAACACACCCACATGACGCTCAGGAGTCAGAGTCATAGCGCCACCCAGTGGAGACGGGAAGTCGCAACGCATTGGTTCCTACACTGTCCGAAGGAGGCGAACATTCACCGCCTCGTCTGCCGGTCGACCTCTGGCGAGACGGTGGCGGCCGCGCCAGGCTCCGAGTTGCGTGGGGTGCGAGGGCCCGTTCAACGCTGCTTGCAGCTTTAATTATTATTATTTTATTTTTTTTTTTTTTTTTTCGCTTGATCGCATTTTTGGGGGCTTTAACATATTCAAAAACTCACCAAATTTGACGTGCACATTCGTCTAGGGGACATTTATGTGTACGCAAAATTTAAACGATGCCCATTGCAAAATGGCGAAATGGCGCCCCCTAGAAAATTTCAATCGGCTCCCACCGGCAGCCCGTTTGACCAAATTCCACGAAATTCGGGGAGGTCGTGTATCATCCCAAGACGCACGAAAATGCGCACTTGGACTTTTTTCTAAAACCAACAGGAAGCCGGCTATTTTGATTTGAATATTCATTTTTTTACCGATTTTAGCGATTTTCAAGAATTCTCTCAGAGCTATCTCCTCCTAGACGGTTCATTGGATCGGCTTCAAATTTGCCGTGCTGCAACTAGACCACAAGATGATCAAAAGTTATTAAAAGATCTTTCCCTCGTTAAACGGTTTGGCCGTCAGGTGGCGGCGAAGTTTGATGTCTCAAAAAAAAAAAACCCAAAAACCCAGAATTGCTATTACTTGGGCGTGAAAGGTCCAATCGGCACAAAACTTGCTGGGTATGATCGTAGTCCCGCCCTGAACACGTCTACATCAAAAAATTCCCCTGTTCTCAAAGCGCCCCCTGCTGGCGACAGGAAAAGTGATTTTTTACACTTTGAGGTGCAGCTCTGAGCACGTTCAGCATATCCAACTCAAATTTGGTCAGAAAGGCCTCAACACGTTGTTAATGCTACATGATGAAGATTGTGACGTATCGTCAAACGGCGTTGCGCCCAGAGGGCGGCGAAGTCGATGCTTCGCCAAAACGTAGGAAAGTGGCCTTAACTTCAGTGTCCTTGGGCATATCTGCCTGAAACTTCACATGTGTTTTAAGAGTCCAGCCCTGACAATGTCATGTGAATTTCGTTGATGGGCGTGGCCAAATGGCTTGGCCACACCCTTTAAACATCAGCCCCTGCGGCACGTTTCACCGACATGCATGAAAATTGGTACACATATGTATCACATCCAGACGCACAAAAAACCCTCTTGGACCCATTGGCTACACCCAACAGGAAGTCAGCCATTTTGAATTTGACGCCAGATTGGGGGATTTGCACTCCTCATACTTTTTCTATCTCCTCCTACATGATTCATCGGATCGGCTTCAAATTTGGCGTGCATCAACTAGACCACTTGATGATCAAAAGTTATCATACGATTTTCCCTATGTTAAACGCTTTGGCTGTCAGGTGGCGGCGAAGTTTGATGTCTCGCCATAAAACACGAAATTAGTATAACTTTGGCATACATTGTCCATTCTTCACCAAACTTCACATGTTTGTTAACAGTCCAGACCTGAATGTATAGTGTGACTTTCATCAATAAGCGTGGCCGTATGGCTTGGCCACGCCCCTTAAAGTGCAGCGTCCCCCATAACAACTTTCACCGACGTGCACGAAAATCAGTATGCACATGTATCGTGTCCAGACGCACAAAAAAGCCTCTTGCACATATAGGCCACACCCGACAGGAAGTCGGCCATTTTGAAATTTACAGTCATTTTTGGCGTTTTCCACGTGTTGTATTTTAATGATCTCCTCCTCCAGAAATGAATCAATTAACTCCAAAACTGGTGTGTACCATCTACACAAGTGTGTGATCAAAACATATTAAGAGAATTGCTCAGCATGGAACGGTGTGGCTGTGACATGGCGTCGACACTTGATGTCTCACCATGAAACACGATATTGCTATAACATGGGATCTAATGGTCGAATCTGCTCCAAACTTCACATGTATGATAATAGTCCTGGCATGAACACACCCACATGACGCTCAGGAGTCAGAGTCATAGCGCCACCCAGTGGAGACGGGAAGTCGCAACGCATTGGTTCTTACACTGTCCGAAGGAGGCAAACATTCAGCGACTCGTCTGCCGGTCGACCTCTGGCGACACGGTGGCGGCCGCGCCAGGCCCCGAGTTGCGTGGGGTGCGAGGGCCCGTTCAACGCTGCTTGCAGCTTTAATTATTATTATTATTTTTTTTTTTTTTTTTTTTCGCTTGATCGCATTTTTGGGGGCTTTAACATATTCAAAAACTCACCAAATTTGACGTGCACATTCGTCTAGGGGACATTTATGTGTACGCAAAATTTAAACGATGCCCATTGCAAAATGGCGAAATGGCGCCCCCTAGAAAATTTCAATCGGCTCCCACCGGCAGCCCGTTTGACCAAATTCCACGAAATTCGGGGAGGTCGTGTATCATCCCAAGACGCACGAAAATGCGCACTTGGACTTTTTTCTAAAACCAACAGGAAGCCGGCTATTTTGATTTGAATATTCATTTTTTTACCGATTTTAGCGATTTTCAAGAATTCTCTCAGAGCTATCTCCTCCTAGACGGTTCATTGGATCGGCTTCAAATTTGCCGTGCTGCAACTAGACCACAAGATGATCAAAAGTTATTAAAAGATCTTTCCCTCGTTAAACGGTTTGGCCGTCAGGTGGCGGCGAAGTTTGATGTCTCAAAAAAAAAAAACCCAAAAACCCAGAATTGCTATTACTTGGGCGTGAAAGGTCCAATCGGCACAAAACTTGCTGGGTATGATCGTAGTCCCGCCCTGAACACGTCTACATCAAAAAATTCCCCTGTTCTCAAAGCGCCCCCTGCTGGCGACAGGAAAAGTGATTTTTTACACTTTGAGGTGCAGCTCTGAGCACGTTCAGCATATCCAACTCAAATTTGGTCAGAAAGGCCTCAACACGTTGTTAATGCTACATGATGAAGATTGTGACGTATCGTCAAACGGCGTTGCGCCCAGAGGGCGGCGAAGTCGATGCTTCGCCAAAACGTAGGAAAGTGGCCTTAACTTCAGTGTCCTTGGGCATATCTGCCTGAAACTTCACATGTGTTTTAAGAGTCCAGCCCTGACAATGTCATGTGAATTTCGTTGATGGGCGTGGCCAAATGGCTTGGCCACACCCTTTAAACATCAGCCCCTGCGGCACGTTTCACCGACATGCATGAAAATTGGTACACATATGTATCACATCCAGACGCACAAAAAACCCTCTTGGACCCATTGGCTACACCCAACAGGAAGTCAGCCATTTTGAATTTGACGCCAGATTGGGGGATTTGCACTCCTCATACTTTTTCTATCTCCTCCTACATGATTCATCGGATCGGCTTCAAATTTGGCGTGCATCAACTAGACCACTTGATGATCAAAAGTTATCATACGATTTTCCCTATGTTAAACGCTTTGGCTGTCAGGTGGCGGCGAAGTTTGATGTCTCGCCATAAAACACGAAATTAGTATAACTTTGGCATACATTGTCCATTCTTCACCAAACTTCACATGTTTGTTAACAGTCCAGACCTGAATGTATAGTGTGACTTTCATCAATAAGCGTGGCCGTATGGCTTGGCCACGCCCCTTAAAGTGCAGCGTCCCCCATAACAACTTTCACCGACGTGCACGAAAATCAGTATGCACATGTATCGTGTCCAGACGCACAAAAAAGCCTCTTGCACATATAGGCCACACCCGACAGGAAGTCGGCCATTTTGAAATTTACAGTCATTTTTGGCGTTTTCCACGTGTTGTATTTTAATGATCTCCTCCTCCAGAAATGAATCAATTAACTCCAAAACTGGTGTGTACCATCTACACAAGTGTGTGATCAAAACATATTAAGAGAATTGCTCAGCATGGAACGGTGTGGCTGTGACATGGCGTCGACACTTGATGTCTCACCATGAAACACGATATTGCTATAACATGGGATCTAATGGTCGAATCTGCTCCAAACTTCACATGTATGATAATAGTCCTGGCATGAACACACCCACATGACGCTCAGGAGTCAGAGTCATAGCGCCACCCAGTGGAGACGGGAAGTCGCAACGCATTGGTTCTTACACTGTCCGAAGGAGGCAAACATTCAGCGACTCGTCTGCCGGTCGACCTCTGGCGACACGGTGGCGGCCGCGCCAGGCCCCGAGTTGCGTGGGGTGCGAGGGCCCGTTCAACGCTGCTTGCAGCTTTAATTATTATTATTATTTTTTTTTTATCCTATGATCGCATTTTTGAGGGCCTGAACGTACTCAAAAAGTCCCAGAATTTTGCACACTCGTCACGTCTGGTGAAAAATTCGATATTTTATGGTCATTACAAAGGGGCGTGACAAAATGGCTCAACGGCGCCCCCTAACAGTTTTCAAAATCAAAGCCCCCTGCTTTAACTTTGTCCGAAGCGTACGAATTTTGGTACACATATGTAGCACGCCGAGACGTACAAAAAAGCCTCTTGGGCCCATGCCCTAAACCCAACAGGAAGTCGGCCATTTTGAATTGAATGTGCAATTTTCATGCATTTTTGGCCATTTGCAGGGGTCGTAAATGAACGATCTCCTCCTAGAGATTTTGTCCGATCGACTTCAAACTTGGTCTGTCCCACCTACATAAGTTGAAGACAAAAAGTTATCAAAAGCTTGAGTTTTCGTCACACCGTGTGGCCGTTGTGGGACCTCAAACTTCGCTACAAACAGGAAGTAGTATTATAACACAGGAAGTAGTTTATAACTCCAGCATACATTGTCCAATCTTCCCCAAACTTCACAGGATTGATGACAGTCCCGCTCTGAAGACATCTACATGTCAATAATTTGTGATTGATATAGCGCCCCCTACTGGTAGTATAAAATGTCATGTTTTACACTTTGAAGCACATCTCGTCCAAAGTTGAACACATCAACGTCAAACTTGGGGAAATTATCCAAAAGGCATTGATGATGCTTTCTATTGAATACTGTGAGTTTTCGTCAAAGGGCATGACCTTGGCGTGGCGGGGAACTTTGATGTTTCGCCATGATGACAAAAGTTGCTGTAACTTGACTCTACGTGGACATATCTTTCCAAAACTTCACACATATGATAACAGTCCAGCCCTGAAAACATCTACAGAGGAAATTTGAATCAGCGTCATAGCGCCACCTACTGGCGGCAGAAAGTTACTTTTTTCATTCTTTCATGTCCCTCTTCTACCAGGTTCACCCGACCCACCTTAATTTTGCGGATACATAGTCCCAAGACCTTGGTGATGATCAAACCAGAACCTTTTGAGGTTTCGTACAACGCTGTCACCGTGGCGCCACCTCATTCGCCATAAAACACGAGGTTCTTTTTGAGGGGCAAGGGATACTTGAAAACTCACGAAACTTGGCACACCCATCACAAGGCCCAAATTGTGTTGTCTGATATGCTTTTTGTGTTTTGATGTGCCAAGATGGCTCAACAGCGCCCCCTACCCATTTTCAACATGTTTTGGGTTATAACTCTCAGACCATATGTCCCACATTCAAAAACCTCATATCCACAGATTCCCTGAATAGCGCTGAATCACTTGGGCTGGGCCACGCCCATTTCTGCCTATAATGTTTTTCGCAACATCGCGAAAACTGGAAAACCTACTTTTTTGAACTCCTCCTAGCGTTTAAGCTCCATCTTCACGACACTTTGCACATACAATCTCGAGACTTGTCTGACCAAAAGTTATCAAAAGAATTTTGCTACTCCAAAAATTGCGCTAGCTAAAAATAAACATTTTTTTTACTGCTAGCTAAAAAAAACATCACGTTGCATATTTTTGTCAAAGTAAAAGCGATCAACATCAAACTAAATTTACTTGTTTCAGACGTCAACCAGAGGCTCTGTGCAAAATTTGGCGCAAATTGGCCGATAGGGGGCGCTATAAACAGAGAAAAATCAAGTGACATGACAATTGATCGATTCGCACAAAATTTGGCGAGCGTGATGTGGAGTCACTCCTGAGACCACCTGTCAAGCTTAGTGATGTTTGGTCACCGTGGCAACGCCTTATTCGCCATAAAATACGGAGTTGTTTTTGAGGGATAAGGGATGCTTGTAAAGTCATGAAACTTGGCACACATATGACAGTATCCGATTTGTGTTGTCTGATGTGATTTCTCTGCTCTGATGTGCCAACATGGCTCAACACCGCCCCCTAGAAATTTTCAACGAAGCAGCCCCCGAAGCTGGTTTGACCTACATCTATGAAACTTGGTACGCACGTGCATCACTGAAAGACGTATAAAAAAGCCTGTTGCAGCCATGTGCCAAACCCAACAGGAAGTCCGCCATTTTGAATTTGCTTGTAACTGGTTCACAACTTCACCATACACGTTCCTATCTTCCCCAAACTTCACAGGATTGATGACAGTCCTGCCCTGAACACATCTATACGCCAATACTTGGTTATTAGTACGGCGCCACCTACTGGCAAAATTACATATCTTCGTATGATTTGAGGGATTTGACGTGTAACTCCTGCGTGAGGGTTCTGCCGTCGACAGGAATGAACGGCGGCGTGAGCCGGCGTCCTACCAGCGCCCTCGAGTTGCGTGAAGGTGCGAGGGCCCGTTCATCGCTGCTTGCAGCTTTAATTATTATTATTATTATTCTTATCCGAAATCAACTGCCTTTTTGGGGGGCGTAACATACTCGAAAACTCATGAAACTTCACACACTCGTCAGAAGTGGTGAAAATTTACATATGGTCGGGGTTTCATGACAAAGTGCACAAAAATGGCTCAATAGCGCCCCCTACTCATTTTCAACGTATTTTGGGCTATAACTCCCAGACCATGTGTCGCACGATCACAAACCTCATATCCACAGATTCCCTGAATAGTTCTGAATCACCTGGATGGGGCCAACCCCATTTCCGCCTTAATTTTTTTTCGCAAAATCGCGAAAACTGGAAAACCTACTTTTTCGAACTCCTCCTTGGGGTTTTGTCCGTTCAGCGTGAAACTTGGCCAGTACAGTCTTCGTCTGGATCTGATATAAAGTTATCAAAGGAATTTTGTTAGGTCAAAATATTCGCAAGTTATTAACGAATAAATTTTTCTAGCTAGCTATAAAAAGGCGAACTGCTGCATATCTCGGTCAAAATAAATGCTACCAAGACCAAATCTAAGATCCTGGATTTACATGTCACGGTGAGGGAAAGAACCAAATTTAGCTAATTTTGGCCACTAGGGGGCGCTGCAAATATGGGAAATTTATATCTCGTAAATGGCTGCACCAATATTTATGAAATTTGGTGAGTATGATGCTGGTCCCCTCCTGAGGCCATACTTTGAAGTTAGTCACGACTGGTAAAAGTGGGCGTGGCTAATTACAAGATAAAAAACAAACATTGATTTCAGCTCAAGTATTATGCTGAGGGCTGTGAAATTAACAGGGTATATAGAGAATAGCATACAGACCAACCATAGCAAAAATTGTGCATCTACTCCACTAGGTGGCGCTATAACGGATGCAAACGCATTTTGGCCTGTAACTTCCACATTTTAAATCACATCTTCATAAACTTTATATCCACGTGTTCCCTACACGCAGTCGCATCTTCTGACATAGGCCACGCCCACTCCCACTGCAAATTTCTCTTTGTAATTCACTATACATCAAAAACCTACTTTTTCGAACTCCTCCTAGCGTTTAAGCTCCATCTTCACAAAACTTTGCACATACAATCTCCAGACTTGCCTGACCAAAACTTATCAAAAGAATTTTGCTACTCCAAAAAATGCGCTAGCTAAAGATAAACATTTTTTTTCTGCTAGCTAAAAAACACATACTGTTGCATATTTTTGTCACAGTAAAACCTATCAACTTCAAACTCGAATCACTTGTTTCAAAGGTCAACCAGAGGGTCTGTGCCACATTTGGTGGAAATTGGCCAATAGGTGGCGCTATAAACAGAGAAAAATCAAGTGACATGAAAATTGATCGATTCGCGCGAAATTTGGCGAGCGTGATGTGGAGTCACTCCCGAGACCACCCATCAAGCTTAGTGATGTTTCGTCACCGTGGCAACACCTAATTCGCCATAAAAGACAACGTTGATTTTAAGGGGTAAGGGATGCTTGTAAAGTCAGGAAACTTGGCACACATATGACAGGGTCCGATTTGTGTTGTCTGATGGGATTTTTCTGCTCTGATATGCCAACATGCCTCATCAGCGCCCCCTACAAATTTTCTACGATGCAGCCCCCGAAGCTGGTTTGACCTACATCTATGAAACTTGGTACGCACTTGCATCACTGAAAGACGTATAAAAAAGCCTCTTGCACCCATGTGCCAAACCCAACAGGAAGTCGGCCATTTTGAATTTGCTTGTAACTGGTTTGCAACTTCACCATACATGTTCCAATGTTCCCCAAACTTGACAGGATTGATGACAGTCCTGCCCTGAACACATCTATATGCCAATACGTGCTTATTAGTATGGCGCCACCTACTGGCAAAATTACATTTCTTCGTATGTTTTGAGGGATATCACGTGTAACTCCTACGTGAGGGGTCTGCCTTCGACAGGAATGAACGGTGGCATGAGCCGGCGTCCTGCCAGAGCCCTCGAGTTGCGTGAAGGTGCGAGGGCCCGTTCAATGCTGCTTGCAGCTTTAATTATTATTATTATTCACTATTTTTATTCTTCTCCCGGTAAAAGTAGTGCTGCAGGCTAAACCGTGCAAGGGAGGGTGGTGCAATTTGGAGGGTTGGTCCAGACCCCTGCACGTACCTCAGGCGCAAAAAAATGACATATGTCAGCCAGCAGGGGGCGCTATAACCAAGGTCAATGCGTTTTGGGCTATAACTCCCACACCGGACGTCGCACATTCAAAAACCTCATAACCTCAGATTCCCTGAATAGCGCTGAATCACATATCCTGGGCCACGCCCATTTCCGCCTATAATTTTTTTTCGCTAAATCGCGAAAACTGGAAAACCAACTTTTTCGAACTCCTCCTTGGGGTTTTGCCCAATCAGCGTGAAAGTTGGCACGTAAAGTCTTCCACTGGACCTGATCTAAAGTTATCAAAAGAATTGTGTTCGGTTAAAATATGCGCAAGTTATTAACGAATAAAATTTTCTAGCTAGCTACAAAAAGGCGAACTGCTGCATATCTCTGTCAAAATAAATGCTAACAACACCAAATCTGAGATCCTTGATTGACATGTGACTGTGAGGGTGTGAGCCAAATTTGGCTAATGTTGGCCACTAGGGGGCGCTGCAAAGCTGAGACATTTATATCTCTTCAATGGCTGCACCGATTTTTACGAAATTTGGTGGGTATGATGCTGAGTCACTCCTGAGGCCATATCTTGAAGTTAATCACGACAGGTGAAAGTGGGCGTGGCTTATTACGAGATAAACAACAAACATTTATTTCAGCTCAAGTATTATACTGAGGGCTGTGAAATTCACAGAGTATAGATAGAACAGCATACCGACCACCCATAAGAAAAATTGTGTGTCTGCTCCACTAGGTGGCGCTATAACGGATGCAAACGCATTTTGGCCTGTAACTTCCACATTTTAAATCACATCTTCATAAAGTTTATATCCACGTGGTCCCTAAATACATTCGCATCTTCTGACGTAGGCCACACCCACTTCCACTGCATATTTCTCGTTTTAAGTCACTACATATCAAAAACCTACTTTTTCGAACTCCTCTTAGCGTTTAACGTCCATCTGCACGAAACTTTGCACATACAATCTCCAGACTTGCCTGATCAAAAGTTATCAAAAGAATTTTGCTACTCCAAAAAATGTGGTAGTTATAAATAATCAATTTTTTTCAGCTAGCTAAAAAAGACATACTGTTGCATAATTTTGTCAAAGTGAACGCTATTGATGTCAAACTTGAATCAATTGTTTCAGATCTCAACCAGAGGTTCTATGCCAAATTTGGCGGAAAATGACCAATAGGGGGCACTATAAACAGAGAAACATGAAGTGACATGAACATCGATCAGATTCGCCCAAAATTTGACAAGTATGTTGTGGTGTCACTCCTGAGGCCAGAGTTAAATCTTAGTGATGTTTGGTCAAAGCGGGCGTGACTTGTCACAACACACACATTCAGCCTTTCACACTTCCAGTGCTGATCCCATTACAATTACGATACTGCGGGTGAGACGTAGGCCTGCATCCAGACGCTCGCCCCGAACCCATCGTCCTTTGGGGCCGACTTCCGTGGCCTCCGTGAGATCCGTGGGCCGAGTCGCGCGGGGAGGCTTGGCCCCCTATCATAACTGCTTGCAGTTCTAGTTATTACTATTATTCTCTATTTTTATTTTTCCGTTGGTAAAAGTGGTGCTGCAGGCTAAACCGTGCAAGGGAGGGTGGTGCAATTTGGAGGGTTGGTCCAGACCCCTGCACGTACCTCAGGCGCAAAAAATGACGTATGTCAGCCAGCAGGGGGCGCTATAACCAAGGTCAACGCGTTTTCAAGGTCACCAAGGTCACCAAGGTCAACGCATTTTAAAAACCTCATATCCACAGATTCCCTGAATAGCACTGAATCACATGGTCTGGGCCACGCCCATTTCCGCCTATAATTTTTTTTTTCGCAAAAACTGGAAAACCAACTTTTTCGAACACCTCCTTGGGGTTTTGTCCGATCAGCGTGAAACTTGGCACATAACGTCTGCAGCTGAAGCTGATGTAAAGATATCAAAAGAATTTTGTTCTGTGAAAAAATGCGGTACTTATTAATGAATAAATTTTTCTAGCTAGCTATAAAAAGGCGAACTGCTGCATATCTCGGTCAAAATAAATGCTAACAACACCAAATTTGACATCCTTGATTGACATGTGACTGTGAGGGTGTCAGCCAAATTTGGCTAATGCTGGCCACTAGGGGGCGCTGCAAAGCTGAGACATTTATATCTCTTCAATGGCTGCACCGATTTTTAACGAAATTTGGTGGGTATGATGCTGGATGACACCTGAGGCCATATCTTGAAGTTAATCACGACTGCTCAAAGTGGGCGTGGCTTATGACAAGATAAACAACAAACATTTATTTCAGCTCAAGTATTAGGCTGAGGGCTGTGAAATTAACAGGGTATATATAGAACAGCACACAGACCACCCCTACCAAAAATTGTGTGTCTGCGCCACTAGGTGGCACTATAACGGATGCAAACGCCTTTTAGCCTGTAACTTCCACATTTTAAATCACATCTTCATAAAGTTTATATCCACATGTTCCCTCAATAGAGTCTCATCTTCTGACGTAGGCCACGCCCACTTCCACTGCATATCTCTATTTGTAAGTCACTACATATCAAAAACCTACTTTTTCGAACTCCTCTTAGCGTTTAAGCTCCATCTGCACGAGACTTTGTACATGCAATCTCCAGGCTTGCCTGATAAAAAGTTATCAAAAGAATTTTCCTACTCCAAAAAATGTGGTAGTTATAAATAATCAATTTATTTCTGCTAGCTAAAAAAACACATACCGTTGCATATTTTTCTCAAAGGGAAAGCTATTGATGTCAAACTCAAATCACTTGTTTCAGAGGTCAACTAGAGGCTCTGTGCCAAATTTGGCGGAAATTGTTCAATAGGGGGCGCTATAAACAGAGAAACATGAAGTGACATGAAAATTGATCAGATTCGCCCTAAATTTGTCGAGCATGTTGTGGTGTCACTTCTGAGGCCAGAGTTAAATCTTAGTGATGTTTGGTCGAAGTGGGTGTGACTTGTCGCAACACACACATTCAGCCTTTCAGGGGGCGCTATAACCAAGGTCAACACATTTTGGGTATAACTCCCACACCGTATGTGGCACATTCAAAACCTTTTATAACCCACAGATTCCCTGAATAGTGCTGAATCAACTGGGCTGGGCCACGTCCATTTCCGCCTATAATTTTTTTTCGCAAAATCACAAAAACTGGAAAACCTACTTTTTCAAACTCCTCCTTAGGGTTTTGTCTGATCAGTGTGAAACTTGGCACGTACAGTCTTCAGCTCAACCTGATCTGAAGTTATCAAAAGAATTTTGTTCGGTCAAAAGATGTACGAATTATTATTGAATAAATTTTCCTGGCTAGCTATAAAAACACAAACTGCTGCATATCTTGGTCAAAATACATGCTAACAACACATGAAACATTGATATCTCTTAAATGGCTGCACTGATTTTTATGAAATTTGGTGGGTATCATGCGGGGTCACTCCCTGAGGCCATATTTTGAAGTTCATCACGACTGGTTAAAGAGGGCGTGGCTTATTACAAGATAAACAACAAACATTTATTTCAGCTCAAGTATTATGCTGAGGGCTGTGAAATTCACAGGGTATATATAGAATCGCACACAGACCACCCATAGGAAAAATTGTGTGTCTACTCCACTAAGTGGCGCTATAAAGGATGCAAACGCATTTTGGCCTGTAACTTCCACATTTTAAATCACATCTTCATAAACTTTATATCCACATGTTACCTACATAGATACATCTTCTGACATAGGCCACGCCCGGTCCCCACTGCATATTTCTCTTTATACGTCACTACACATCAAAAACCTACTTTTTCGAACTCCTCCTAGCGTTTTTGTCCATCTGCACGAAACTTTGCACATACAACCTCCAGACTTGCTTGATCAAAAGTTATCAAAAGAATTTTGCTACTCCAAAAAATGCAGTACTTACAACTAAACAATTTTTTTCAGCTAGCTAAAAAAACACATACCATTGCATATTTTGGTCAAAGTAAAAGCTATCAACATCACCTCAAGTCACTTGTTTCAGCTGTCAACCAGAGTAGCTGTGCCAAATTTGATGGAAATTAGCCAACAGGGGCGCTACAAACAGAGAAACATCAAGAGACGTGAAAATTGATCAGATTCGCCTGAAATTTGGCGAGCATGTTGTGGCGTCACTCCCGAGGGCCAGCCGGAAAGCTTAATGATTATTGGTCAAAGCGGGCGTGACTTGTAACAAGACACACATTCAGCCTTTCGCACTTCCAGTGCTGATCCCATTACAATTAAAATACTGCGGGTGAGACATCGGCCTGTGTCCTGACACTCACACCCGAACCCGTCGTCCCTTCGGGGCCGACTTCCGTGGGCTCGGCGAGAACCGGGGGCCGAGTCGCGTGGGGAGGCTTGGCCCCCGATCATAACTGCCTGCAGTTCTAGTTGTGGTTGCTGCTGGTGTTGTTATTATGAATGTTGTCATTGATAGCCGTGTTATTGTCAGTATTAGTTATCATGTCTACTCTGCCCCTTGTTAACCCCTGTCCCATCTCTCCCCCTCATCCTCCATCCCAGCTCACACTGACGGCTACTCCCACCACACAGATGACTCATGTTCCCCTGCACTCACACTCATTTACTAGTGACACCACACACACACTGTCACTTTCACACGCTCACTATTACATTGCATTCAATCATTTTAAACAGAAGTTGATCCTACAAATATGTCCACACTTTCCCTCCTAACATGGAATATCCGGGGTATTGGGTCTCAGGCAAAGAGGGCCAAGGTGTTTGACCATTTAATTAAATTACAAGCCAACATCTGCCTCCTTCAAGAAACTCATCTCTCAGAATCCGACCACAACAGAATCAAATCAGCTCAGTACACCACAAAAACAACGAGGAGTCTGCATACTGATTCATAAAAAAATTTCATTTGTTCATAATGTTACCATTGCTGACCCTGAGGGGCGCTATATTATCATCAATATCTCAATCGACAATAGCTCACTTACAACTGGAAATACATATGGTCCATACTCCGACGATCCAGCTTTTTTTCAATCTTTTCTCTGCCATATCAAACCTGACCGATTGCCCGGTAATAATTGCAGGAGATTTCAACACAGTCTTAGACCCATCAATAGACCGATCTGATACTCAATAAACAAACTAATTTGGCAATCCACTTCAACCATAAAACAGTTCATGAGTGATTATGGCTTTGCCGACAGCTGGCGCTTGCAACACCCAAACAGCAGAGAATACTCCTTCTTCTCACTAGTCCATCATTCCTACACCCGCCTTGATTTCTTTCTTACAAACAACTCCCTGATCTCTAATATCAGTCAGTCAACAATCCACCAGATTATCATCAGTAATCATGCCCCCTGTAACAATTAATGGACTAGGAATCGCACACGTAAAACAACCCCCAGATGGCGCTTTAACACCTCTCTCCTGCAAGATCCACACTTTGACATGTTTATCAGGAAAGAGTGGGCACTCTTTCTAGAAATGAATGACTCCCCAGAGTCATCACCTTCTCTTCTGTGGGAAACAGGAACAGTACTCAGGGGAATTATTATATCATTTTCAGTCCACAAAAAAAAGACAGAAAAGGAAAAGGAAATTCATCTGGAACAAAAAAATCAAGCATCTCGAAAACATCAACATGACCAATCCAACAGCTGAAATTCAGAGTAAGTTAGATAAACATAAGTCAGAACTAAATGAAATTATCAACAAACAAACCCCTTCTGAAATCAGTGCAAGAAGACCTGCAACACTGGACAAACCTACCACTTTCCATCATGGGCAGAATATCCACTATTAAAAATGATAATTTTACCCAAAGTAAAGTACCTCCTCTCAATGACCCCAATACAACCAACCACCTCCTGGTTTAAATCTCTTGATTCAGCTATTACAAAATTCTACTGGTAAACAAGACACCCAGAATAAAACTGTCCACCCTCCAAAAAACCAAAAACCCTAGGAGGATTAGAAGCACCAAATTCTTCAACCCTGTACTGTTTGTCAAATCATCTTCAATATGTGCACAGGTGGACCCACCCACAACCAATCCAATATCACCTGGCTAGACCTAGAACCAAACTATTTACAAAAACCTCCAGATTTCAGAACTGCCCCTTCCCTCACCCTAGCAATCAAAAAACATCAGTGTTTCAAAGTGCCCATAATTAGCTCGGGTCTGACAGCCTGGTGGAAATTCCACAACATTACTAACACAAACATTCACCCTCGAAACTCACCCAAATTTGGAATAACCCTGATTTCACTTGCAACAATAGAACACTCAACCTCCACACCTGGAAGACAAAGGCATTACTCATCTGCAACAGTTGTTTATCAATGGCAAATTCTCCACATTTGCGGACTTGGTCCAGAAATTTGGCCATCACCAACACACACTTTTTACAATATCTAGATTTAATTAGCAATTAAATCAACATCAACACCTCAATGGCCAATTTAGAACTCGCTACACCTATCTCAAAGCTAATTCATATACCATCCTCAAAAAAATTACTATCCAAAATTTACAGAATAGTGATACAGACAGACAACGCTATAAGCCTACCTTCTAACAAATGGGAATCAGAACTGTCCTATCTCCACGATGCCCAATTCTGGACCTAAGTCCGCAAAAAATACCTTTCTCATGACCAAAAACTCCAACCTACAATTAATACAATATCAGAGCACTACCTCCAGGCCAGGGATTCAGCACTGAGGTCAAGGGACCAGGGAAGCCTACAGGAAGGCTAGAGCGGACCTGAACAGAGGCATCAAGGCTGCTAAAACAAAGTACAAAGAGCCGATAGAGGCCAACTTCAGGGAGAACAAACCGCCCGCTCCACTTGGAAAGGCATACAGAATATAACTGACTACAAACAATGCCACAACCCCCCCCCCCCCCCCCCCTCCACCATGTCAGAATGGGCACCTCCATATCCTCCACCATCGTCCTCAATACTGGTGCTCCTCAGGGATGTGTGCTGAGTCCAGTCTTGTACACACTGTACCCTTATTGACTGTGTCGCTACTCACGGCTCCAACACCCTCATCAAATTTTGCGGATGATACAACCGTTGTGGGGCTCATCAACAACGGTTATGAGACACCATACAGGGAGGAGGTCCAATCACTGGCGGCCTGGTGCAGTGACAACCACCTCAACCTCAACACCAAGAAGACAAAAAGAAGTCATTATTGACTTCCGGAAGTCGAGGACCACACTGCACTCAGGCCTGAGCATCAACAGGGAGAAGTGGAACGGGTCACCAGCTTTAAGTTTCTTGGCCTGCACATCTCGGATGACCTGGGCTGGACTGTGAACACCACCCACATCCATCAAAAAGGCCCAGCAGCGTCTCTTCTTTCTGAGAACACAGAGGAGGAACAAACTCCCCTCCACCCTCTGCTGAAAAACTTCTACCACTGCACAATAGAGAGTGTCCCTCACCTATGACTGTACGGTGTGGTACGCCAGCTTGCACTGCATCTGAAAAGAAACAACTGCAGCGGGTCATCAAGACGGCTGAGTGGATCATCGGCTCCCCACTTCCACACCTAGAGGAGATCTACTCAGCCGTCTCCTCCAGACAGGCCACAAAGATCCGGGATGGACCCCGCCCCACCCAGGACACTCTCTATTCACCAGCCCTTCACTCTGGCAGACTCAGAGTCATGAGAGCCCGCACCAACAGACTGAGACACAGCTTCTTCCCATGGCTGTGAAGAGACTGCTGCAAGAACCAAGAAAACTATCTTCATGAATTGGAAATCAAAGAACAAAACTCATATCTCTGTCTGGAAAAACCTATTATTGGATCACAACTCAATAGAAGTCTCAAATAGCTCATCTGGTAATAACTCAACCTGGCGATCACTTCCAATTTCTACAGTCATAGCTTCGTTGGCCCTCTGCCTGAAACCCGGCTCTCGCAACTTCCCTACCAGTAATCCATCAAATGTGCCTCACCATTGCCCAACATACATCCTCACCGCTCATGCCACATCAATCAGTGGGACTGGGATGAGGCCCACCTCCCATCTCATATTGCATCTCATATTAGAAGAGGCACAAAATCGGACCATAGGAAGGGCAAGGCATGAGGGGAGCCCTGAATATGTTTTTTTTTTTTTTTTTTTAACCTTTATTTAACCAGATAAGTCCCATTGAGTTCAGGATCTCATTTACAAGGGCGACCTGGCCAAGAGGTCAGCAGCACCACACGTCATAATAAATACAAAATTCAAGAAAGTTTAAGGCAATAAATTACAAACAATACATATAGCAAAAAATCAACAATTTTGCAATGGAAGTGCAACACTTTTAAGGACAGTAACAATTTAAAAACACAAGCATTGCTCTTAGGTTTCTCGCTGCCTAGTGTGTAAAAATAGAACAAAAAGCTTTAAACTGAGACCAGTTCTGACATTTTCAGTTAAGTCTGTATAGTGTTCCAAGCGGTGGGGCCAGCATAACAAAAAGCTCTTTTCCCCAATTCAGTTCTGACTCTGGGCACATTTAGATGATGAATTGTGCAAGACCGTAAGGCATAGGAGCTCCTTAATTTCTGAAGCAGAGAGCATAGGTAGGATGGAACTAATCCAAGAAGAGACTTATAAATCAACATCATCCAATGTGTATACCTCCGGGAGCTCGTGGAGGGCCACTCTGCTTTGGCATAGAGCTCACAGTGATGAGTGAGGCGACCAAACCAGTAACAAAGCGTAATGCACAATGATAAACAGTGTCCAGTGCCCGAAGACATTTTAAACGAGGCACTCATGTACAAAACATCACCATAATCAATCAAAGACAGAAAAGTTGCAGAGACACGATATTTCCGAGCTCTGAGGGAAAATTCCTGTAATAAAATCTAAGTTTCACCCTCAATTTACGGACCAGATTGGGCAATGTGAGCCTGGAAGGAGAGTTCTTGGTCAAGCAGGAAAGCCAAGATACTTGTAACTAGTGGACCATCTCTATCTGTTTTGCCATTGCTAGTTGTAATGGTTTTGACAGGCTCTGTAATTTCATGTTTTATGAGAGAATACCCATGATTTTAGTTTTCTCTGCATTTAAAACCAGTTTCAAAGATAGTAAACGAATCTGACTAGTATTAAAAAGCTATCTGTAAAAATTCTAAAGCCTGGGCAAGTGAGGAAGAGCAGCAAAAATGACTGTGTCATCGGCATAAAGGTGATACAAGGCATTTGATACGTTTATCACACAAGTTATTGATAAAATAGTAAATAAAATTGGTCCCAAGACTGAACCTTGAGGTACTTCTTTAGGATGTTCAGAAAACATTGAAGAGGAACCAGCCAGTTGGACACACTGTGTTCTGTTTGTAGATAGTCCTGCAAACCCAAGTGGAAGCCTTGGCTTGAGATACCAATCTTGAGCAGTGTATCGATTAAAAGTTTGTGATCGACCATATCAAAGCCTTAGACAATCAATAAATAGTGCCACACAATGTTTATTACAATCTAAAACCTGAATAAAATCATTTAAAACTTTTAAAGGCAGCAGTAACAGTACTATGCTGCTTTCTAAAACCAGATTGAAAATTTGTTAAAATGCCATTAGCATCTAAAAATACTTTTAAATTGTTCACTAACAATTTTTTCAAACATTTTTAGCCAGGACCCAAAGTTTAGAAATCGGTCTACTAGTTATTCACCTCTGAAGGATCCACCACCCTTCCAGAGCCGGAAGCACAAAGGCCCGATTTCCAGACTCTGGGAATTTTATTAGAATTCAAACTCAAATTAAAAATGTAAGAAAGCGGCTTTGCAATGTAGTCAGCAGCCACTTTGATAAAAAACGGGGTCCAGATTATCAGGACCAGCTGCCTACCTTGTGTCTAATTTTCTCAAAGCATAAAGAACATCAGCAATAGACACGAGGGGGTAAAATTCGAAGGGTGGAGTATTAGGGCATCTACTCATATCAAGCTTCAGAATTTGAAACAGGCTCGGTTAAAAACAGGATTTAAGGACCTCAAATAAAAATCCTGCAGAAATAAAATGTTCATTAAAATATCTCAGCATGGTGGACTTATCTCTTTAGTTTTTCACCTTCTTTAATGAGGAAATTTTGGCAGATCATTTGTTGGCGCAGAGTCAGACGTGGTGTGATTTCACTGTTTTCCAAAATTTCTTAGGATCATTTAGATTTTTTTGTAGTTTGTAGATAGAATTCTGATTTTGTTTTCCTAATTAACGAAGTACATTTATTACGCAGCTGACAAAAACGAAGCCAGTCAGCCTCAGCCTTACTTTTTCTTGCTGCAGCCCAGGCAGCATCCCCGTCTTTAAGTAGGTTACCAATATTATGAGGTAAACCAGGGACTGTTGCGCCCCTTCTCACCCTAAAATTTGCGCAAAGGTGCATGTTTGTTCCAAATAATTTTGAAAACTCTTCATGAAAGTAGCTGCCATGCTAACTCCACATAATCAAAAAGAGAGACCCTTGCACCACTCAATTAGTGACAGCTCATGAATGAAAACTTCTTCATTAAGGTGCTTCATGTCCCTTTTAACCAGGATATGGGTTTTTTTTTTTTTTTGTAATTTAACATTTCAGACAGTAGCAATAGCACAATGATCACTTAGTCGTTTGCAAAATGGTATACTTATGTGGGGTTTATTGTCATTATCAGGTCAAGCAGGGATGATCTTGTAGGGAATTTAGTATTAGGCCGGGTGGGACAATCGATTAATTGTGTAAGGTTTAAAGAATCACAGACAGACTTTAAGGTATCTGATGTAGTTAGCCAATCAAGATTCAAGTCACCTACTAAAATAAATTCATTTGAGATAAGTCCATCAGCTTGAGTATACAGTGAGGTAAGGGGCCTCACTGCAGGCAGAGGGGGGTCTGTAAAGCCCATAATTGCGAGGGACTGACCCTTTGATAATTCAAGAGACAGGGCAAAGAAGTTCAAATTGTTTTTGGATGGACAAAGAGGATAGAGGGTGACATGAAATCTATTTTTTATATAGATAGCTACACCTCCACCTTTTTTAGGGTGATCGCATTGGAAAACATTATATCCAGAAATGGAAAATATCCTTGTCTAAGACTGCTTTACTCAGCCCAAGTTTCAGACCAGCACCAGGATGTCAAACATCAGTGGATTTAAATCCAAATTTTAATTAAGTCTATCTTAGGTAAACAGGCTTCGTACATTTATATGATTGAATCTAAGGCCCAACTGGATCTAAATTCATCATGGGGTACCAATATGATTTATAAAGGGTCCCAGGGTTTGGCTGAACATTGCCTGATGGCAACAGTAGTAGCAAGATAAGGGTTTTTCACCTTACTATCGATTTGAGCTCAATCCTCAGTATCATTTGACTGGTTTAAATAAAAGTGATAAAGTCTCACTGTGTGTGAAAGAATTTTCAAAAACAGAAATACACATTAATCTAAGCAATATAAAAACATTAAAACAGGCGCTAAATGGGATGGCAACATTGTGATAGTCAAGTCAATGCTGGACCAGGTGTAGGTCAGTGCATTGATCAGTGCACTGGAAAAGGCCCCAAGGGGACGGGGCACATTACTGTGTACCCATTAGAATCTTGACGCACATGTCCAGTGGTCCAGCAGGAGAATACCATGAGCAGAGCGAGTAGGTACTTCATTGTAACTGTTCCAGGGGAGAATTTATTAGATTTAAGGTGATGGAGACGTTGACGGGAGGAAGCCTTGGACGGAGTCGGTCACCTCTCCAGAGACAGTCCCAGCGCCTCTGCAGGGAGGCAGCCGAATGTAGCCACGACCTCAAGCGGCTAGCAGCTAACAGCTAGCAAGCTAGTCGCGAGATGGAGACCTCCAGCGCTAACAGCCAACAGCCACCAGTGCGACCGTCCGTCCCACTGGTATTTAGCGCCTGTCCGCAGCAGAATGATCCTGCGGCAAAAGCCTCCAGATACTCGGCAACAGTCTGTATCAGCACAGCCCAGCGAAGCCGCCAACAGCTAGCAGCTAACAGCTACAGCCGTGAGCTAGCAGCTAACCGCTAGGAGACCCACGATGCGATTCGCACGGTAACAGCACAGCCCAGCGATGCCGCTAGCAGCCTTAAAAAAAAAAACCCCCAACAGCTAGCGGCTAACAGTTACCGCCTAGAGCTAGCGGGTAGCAGCCAGGTGACCCCCGGTGCGACCGCCCGTCCCACAGCACCTTGCCACGGCAGGATGATCCAGCAGCAGCGACCTCCAGATCTCAGCAGCAGTAAAGGAGCAGCACAGTGCGTCGTTGTTACCAACAGCCAGCAGCTATCGGCTACGAGCTGTCAGCTGACAGCTAGCGGCTAACAGCGGATGAGCCTGTCAACAGCAGCACGTCGGCTTTACAGCCACCAGCATGGGGATCTATCCCTTGAGCCACGCAGCAGCTCACCACGGTTGGATGATCCAGCAGCCAGCGGCAGCCTGATGGATGAGACCCAGAGATGAGCACCATCAGCAGGGACCAAAGGGCATCAGGGGCAATGCACGACACCGGTACCATGACTATACGGTCCTCTCAGTAAGTAAGTTATGTCTCCAAAGGCGTTTATTATGGAGTAACCAGTGCAGTTGGTTTACCACAAAACTTGTAAGACAATAGAACTTCGGCAATTGTCGATTTAAAAGGACTAATAGTAAGTTTTCCCCCTCTGCTCCCGCACCTTATTTAATGCACTTAGACGATAGAAGGCAACACATACCACAGGGATAGTGGGTGTGTGGATGGGTTGGTCCTGTGGATACCCAACTGCTGCCTGGGATGGTGAGGGCTGGGGTCATGCGCCTTTCTCTTTTTTCCTCCTCCCTCTGGTGAGCCTCACCAATCTACATACCAAAACCCCCCTACTCCTCTCATGCCTGTAACACAGTATCACGGTGCACAACAACCCCCTACTATTAACACACACCAACCAATCATCTTAACAACGCACACACACACACGCTCACACACACACCACACAACACACACACACACACACACACACATACACATACACACACCCTCTCTCTCTTTCTCACACACACCATCCTCACCACCACCCACGAACCCCCTTTGTAAAATGTCCCCTGTAGCGTCTTGTAAAATATTGTTTTATGCTTCATGTTCTTGTTCACAAGCTCTGTCTATGTACAGTATGTTAAAAAAATAAAATAAAAAAATTCTTTGTATATTAGTTATGTCACACGCCTTCTACACTCATTTGGGTTATGTAAGGTATGTGGGTTTTTGTAAATATATGTAAGACACTTTCCTCCCTTTCTGCAAAACCTAATAAAAAAAAAAATTATATTGTTATTATTTTATTATTGATGTCTCTTTATTAATCTTCATTATATTATTTATTACTTTCCACTCATTCTCTTTGTTTTCTATCTCTATAAAGTTCTCTACTCTATTCCTATTACTAATGTGTTTTTTTCTTTGGAATAGTATGTCTTTTATGATGATGATGATGGTGATGATTAGAACATGTATATTTGCACAAATACTGTACCACACACATACACACAACAAACACACATTCCCCTCCAAACTGTGGCCACAAACCATTACTATAATCATGTATATCTACTTTCATGTACATATTCTTCTAATTGCTTAGGTTTTGTTTTTATCAACAAGATTGTTACCATTTCTAGAAGTACAGTCACTGTGGTAATTCATTTTTCCTCCTGTTTTACTTATTTGTTTATTATTGTTACTTTTTTTCATTGACATACATATACACACACATATACACCCACATACATACATATATAAACACTAAAGACATATACACACATACATAATCACACCATAAATATTGATACCCATAATACTAATAACATTATTCATTATAATGTATACATACTTAAATATCTATATATATTGTCAGTATTGAATATTTTCCTCTGTATTCTATTATTTTCAAGTATTTAATATTATTATATATAGGTGTTTTGGGGTTGTTTTTTTTCTCTCCCTGTCCCACATGCAGCCTGTTTGTTTGTTTATTTGTTTTTTTTCCAATCCCAATACCATGCTTAATTATTTATTTCCTCCACCACAATAATAAATAAGGCACATAGGAACTGTCAGGGCAGCGGCAGGGCAGTACCACACATATAACAACTTACTAGCAATCTCTTATAAACCGACACCCTCCTGGGGTGTCCTCCCTGGTCTGGGAACAGTTTTTTTTTTTTGAGGGATGAAGTCTGACTAGAAAACTCTGCAATTTCTGAAAAAATTGCATGTGGGAGCTGCAAACTGTTAGCTACTTTTGCTACTGCTACTGCCACTGCAAGCTGCTGCTTCAACAGGATTTTTTTTCCCAAATGTTATAACACATAAATGAAATGCATATTTGTCACATCCGTCAATGGCCACAAGGTGGGGCTATTGGCACCATGTTTCACCATGTTGTGCACATTGACATGGAGAACTTGTGTACCAAATTTCATGTCACTGAAAACAACAGAACTGTAGAAATATCATGTTATATCATTACAGTAGTGCCCCTGTGGATAGAATTGCAAAATGCAGTTTAGTGAAGATTGGATGAACAATGTGCCAAAAGTAGCAAAAAATGCATTTTTGAAAAAAATTCAAAATGGCGGAAAAAATTTCTAGACGCAAATGGGCGTGGCCTATATCAGTCTACTTGATACCATCCAAGGAATGCACTGTGCAAAAATTGTTTGACTAGGCCTCACGATTCATGAGTTACAAGCCAAACATAAAACACGTAATAACTGACCACATGGTGGGGCTATAGGTTGCGTTTTAGAATATGTCAAGTAGTTCCACATGGCTTACCTGTCAATCAAGTTTGAACACTTTAGCACTTTTAGTTTTTGAGATATGAGCTTTCAAACATTGCTCCCATTGACTTGCCATTATGAATTTTAATGATTTAAAAAAATTATATAAATCATTGGAATATGTTAGAGATGAGAAAAGTAATAGCACACATCTCCTTGTGGGGATGTACAATGTGACATTGAAATGAAGTTGATATGACAAATCGTGTAGGACTAGTTAGACGACGAAAAATGGCGAAATAATAATAATATAATGATAAATAAATAAATAAAGACTGAAGATAACATAGCTGCAGCTCCCACCACTATGTTATCCTTGCGCTTTATTTATTGTGTGGGAGCTGCAGCTCCCACACATAAATAAATAAAGAGCGAAAGACTATAATAAGCGCAAAGATAACATAGTGTGGGAGCTGCAGCTCCCATACAATAAATAAATAAATGAGCGAAGATAACATAGTGTGGGAGCTGCACCTCCCACACATTAAGGCAGCTCCCCTCCTCTGAGGGCGACCCACAGTGGAACATATCAGGTCAAAATAAAGAAAAGAAACCCACATACAATCGTAATAATAGTAGTATATCAAAAATAAACTAGAGAATGCAATTTCTGAAGAAAATGCGGTGGAATGCCAACAGCTAGCTGACGCTACACTGCAATGCCTCCTTGAATCCTTGAATAATACAATGCATGAATGATGTGAGAAATACTGAAGGATGTTTGAAAAGCTTACGCTACACTGAACTGCTGGCTTGAAAAATACAAGGCATTAGAAGTAATAGTTATAGTAGCAGAAAGTAATAGAAGTAATAGTAATAGTAGTAAAAGTAACAGTAATAGTAGCAGAAGTAATAGAAGTATAGTAGTAAAAGTAAAAGTAATAGTATCAGAAGTAATAGAAGTAATGTTGTAAAAGTAATAGTGATAAAAGTAGTCATAGTAATAGTAATAGAAACAATAGTGGCAGTAATAGTATTAAAAAATAATAATAGTAGTAGAAGTAATAGTTATAGTAGTAAAAAGCAATAGTAAATAGTAGTAAAAGTAATAGAAGTAATAGTAAAGCAGTAATGGTAACAGTAGTATAAGGAAAGAAGTAGTAGTAGTAAAAGCAATAGAAGTAATAGTTATAGTAGCAGAAGTAATAGAAGTAATAGTAATAGTAGTAAAAGTAATTGTAATAGTAGCAGAAGTAATAGAAGTAATAGTAGTAAAAGTAAAAGTAATAGTATCAGAAGTAATAGAAATAATAGTTGTAAAAGTAATAGTGATAAAAGTAGTCATAGTAATAGTAATAGAAACAATAGTGGCAATAATAGTATTAAAAATAGTAATAGTAGTAAAAGTAATAGTAATTGTAGGAGAAGTAATAGCAGTAATAGTAATAGTAGCAAGAAAGTAATAGTAAGAGTAGTGGAAATAATAGTAGTAGTTACAGTAATAGTAGTAAAAATAACAGTAGTAAAGCAATAGCAGTAATAGCATTAGAAGTAGAAGTAATAGTAGTAGTAAAAGTAACAGTAATAGTTAGCAGGAAGTAATAGAAGTAATAGTAGTAATAGTAATAGCAGTATTTGGTAACAGTAGTATAAGGAAAAGAAAGTAGTAGTAGTAAAAGCAATAGAAGTAATAGTTATAGTAGCAGAAGTAATAGAAGTAATAGTAATAGTAGTAAAGTAATAGTAGCAGAAGTAATAGAAGTAATAGTAGTAAAAGTAATAGTAATAGTAGCAGAAGTAATAGTAGTAAAAGAAGTAGTAATAGTAAAAGTAATATAGTAATAGTAATAGTAGCAGAAGTAATAGAAGTATAGTAGTAAAGTAATAGTAATAGTAGCAGAAGTAATAGAAGTAGTAGTAGTAAAAGTAATAGTAATAGCAGTAGAAGTAATAGGAAGTAATAGGAGTATAGTAGTTGTAGTAGTAGTAATAGAAACAGTAGTAGCAATAATAGTAGTAGTAATAGTATTAAAAGTAGTAGTAATAGCAATAAAAGTAATAGTAATAGAAGTAGGAGTAATAGTAATAGTAGTAAAAGTAATAGTAGTAATAGTAATAATAGTAGCAGTAATAGTAATAGTAGTAATAGTAGCAATAAAAGTAGTAGAAGTAGTAATAAAAGTAGTAGAAGTAGGTTTGAAGATTTCTCCCATAGACTTCCATTGTAAAAAATTTGTTAAAAAAAAGTTTTACAGTGTAAAAACTATAAAAAGTTAAAAAAAAGCTGAAAAGTAATAGCAGCAATCTCCTGAAAGAGCTGAACGTTCTGATAGTTGAACGGTTTTAATAGCATAAAGTATGAAGGAGTTGAAACGTGTCAAAAAAGGGACGGAAGTAGAAAAATAATAATAAAGAACAGAAGAACAATAGTAATGATAAATAAATAAATAAAGACTGAAGATAACATAGCTGCAGCTCCCACACTATGTTATCCTTGCGCTTTATTTATTGTGTGGGAGCTGCAGCTCCCACACAATAAATAAATAAAGAGCGAAGACTATAAATAAAGCGCAAAGATAACATAGTGTGGGAGCTGCAGCTCCCATACAATAAATAAATAAAGAGCGAAGATAACATAGTGTGGGAGCTGCACCTCCCACACAATTAAGGCCAGCTCCCTCCTCTGAGGGCGACCCACAGTGGAACATATCAGTCAAAATAAAGAAAAGAAACCCACATACAATCGTAATAATAGTAGTAATATCAAAAATAAACTAGAGAATGCAATTTCTGAAGAAATTGCGGGTGGGAATGCCACAGCTAGCTGACGCTACACTGCAATGCCTCCTTGAATCCTTGAATAATACAATGCATGAATGAATGTGAGAAATACTTGAAGGATGTTTGAAAAGCTTACGCTACACTGAAATGCTGGCTTGAAAAATACAAGGCATTAGAAGTAATAGTTATAGTAGCAGAAGTAATAGAAGTAATAGTAATAGTAGTAAAAGTAACAGTAATAGTAGCAGAAGTAATAGAAGTAATAGTAGTAAAAGTAAAAGTAATAGTATCAGAAGTAATAGAAGTAATAGTTGTAAAAGTAATAGTGATAAAAGTAGTCATAGTAATAGTAATAGAAACAATAGTGGCAGTAATAGTATTAAAAATAATAATAGTAGTAGAAGTAATAGTATAGTAGTAAAAGCAATAGTAATAGTAGTAAAAGTAATAGAAGTAATAGTAATAGCAGTAATGGTAACAGTAGTATAAGGAAAAGAAGTAGTAGTAGTAAAAGCAATAGAAGTAATAGTTATAGTAGCAGAAGTAATAGAAGTAATAGTAATAGTAGTAAAAGTAATAGTAATAGTAGCAGAAGTAATAGAAGTAATAGTAGTAAAAGTAAAAGTAATAGTATCAGAAGTAATAGAAATAATAGTTGTAAAAGTAATAGTGATAAAAGTAGTCATAGTAATAGTAATAGAAACAATAGTGGCAATAATAGTATTAAAAATAGTAATAGTAGTAAAAGTAATAGTAATTGTAGGAGAAGTAATAGCAGTAATAGTAATAGTAGCAGAAGTAATAGTAAGAGTAGTGGAAATAATAGTAGTAGTTACAGTAATAGTAGTAAAAATAACAGTAGTAAAAGCAATAGCAGTAATAGCAATAGAAGTAGAAGTAATAGTAGTAGTAAAAGTAACAGTAATAGTAGCAGAAGTAATAGAAGTAATAGTAGTAATAGTAATAGCAGTAATGGTAACAGTAGTATAAGGAAAAGAAGTAGTAGTAGTAAAAGCAATAGAAGTAATAGTTATAGTAGCAGAAGTAATAGAAGTAATAGTAATAGTAGTAAAAGTAATAGTAGCAGAAGTAATAGAAGTAATAGTAGTAAAAGTAATAGTAATAGTAGCAGAAGTAATAGTAGTAAAAGAAGTAGTAATAGTAAAAGTAATATAAGTAATAGTAATAGTAGCAGAAGTAATAGAAGTAATAGTAGTAAAAGTAATAGTAATAGTAGCAGAAGTAATAGAAGTAGTAGTAGTAAAAGTAATAGTAATAGCAGTAGAAGTAATAGGAGTAATAGGAGTAATAGTAGTTGTAGTAGTAGTAATAGAAACAGTAGTAGCAATAATAGTAGTAGTAATAGTATTAAAAGTAGTAGTAATAGCAATAAAAGTAATAGTAATAGAAGTAGGAGTAATAGTAATAGTAGTAAAAGTAATAGTAGTAATAGTAATAATAGTAGCAGTAATAGTAATAGTAGTAATAGTAGCAATAAAAGTAGTAGAAGTAGTAATAAAAGTAGTAGAAGTAGGTTTGAAGATTTCTCCCATAGACTTCCATTGTAAAAATTTGTTAAAAAAAGTTTTACAGTGTAAAAACTATAAAGTTAAAAAAGCTGAAAAAAGTAATAGCAGCAATCTCCTGAAAGAGCTGAACGTTCTGATAGTTGAACGGTTTTAATAGCATAAAGTATGAAGGAGTTGAAAGGTGTCAGAAAAGGGACGGAAGTAGAAAAATAATAATAAAGAAGAAAAAAAAGAACAATAGTGGGAATGCTATGAGCATTCCCACTAATAAAGAACAGAAGAACATAGTGGGAATGCTATGAGCATTCCCACTAATAATCTGTAG